>JARQOD010000001.1:92833430-92861767 GCA_033576555.1 Oophaga sylvatica
CCGATTTCGTTCGAATCGACATTTGAAAAGTCAAGCCGACCGAAACCCAACTCGACCCTCCCGGAGGCAAACTCGCTCATCTCTAATGTCCTCTATATTATTAATTCCATTATGTACCCATAAGACATGCATGTTGTCAGCTGCACAGTCACTATTTACAATGGGCGATGTGCTGCCAACAGTTATATTATTATTAAAATTATATTATTATATATACAGCTTATCAACTGCTTGTGTGTGTATATAATATATATATATATATATTGTGGCAAGACGACTCGCTCGGCTCTCCTGAAGGCAGACTCAGGACACACGTTCTCTGGGTTTTTCTTTCTGCTGGTTTATTATCAGCCATAAACTCATGCAGGTTTCGCAGGAAAAGTAAACATGACCCCTCTGGGTTAAACGGGAAAAACATAAAAAAAACAAACAATAACTCAGTCCATAGATGAGTGGGTTCCGCCCGCTCTCGGTAGCATAAACTGCACTGCTAAAGTCCTTGTGGAAAGCTCTGCAACTTCCACTATACTGTCTGGAGACTTTCCTCTCCAGACCACACACCAGAGAAAAAAAAACAGGACTGAGCTTTTATACATTGCTCAGCCACACCCTTTTAACATATAACATGCTGGCAGATAAATAGAGTAGTCTTAGTTCACACAGGAGCATCCTGTGTGACACATACCTCCCCTCACATATAAAACCAGTGACACTGTCACAATATATATATATATATATATATATATATATATATATACAGCTCTGGCAGAGAGATCACTGCACAGTTTTAGAAAAATCAGCTTCTCTACATGCCTGACAGCCATTCCATTCCAGTGTCAGTTGAATTCCAACCAGAGTACACCTCATTCTACTTAATGTGCTTCTGATTAGGTGATCACCTGAACAAAATCGTATTTACCGAAGGAAAGTATAAAAAACACTGCTGTGGTGTTAACAATCCTCTTGCAATAGGACAAGCTGGATGGCAAAACAAATGCTAGTAATGAAAAAATAACTTTTAACCATGCCAAAGGAGTTGAAAAGAAAAGTCTTGAGGGAGGAAAAGAGGGGCTCAATTCTGGCTTCACAAGCAGAGGGACACAGTGAGTGTCATGTTGCCTCCATCCTTAAAATTTCTAAGACTGCAGTCCATTACAGCAAGGTCAAGCAGCAGACATTGGGGACAACAAAGCTACAGACCAGCAGAGGGCGAAAACAACTCTCCACTGAACGGGATGACCGTCATCTTATTCGAATGTCACTCAGCAACCGCAGGATGACATCAAGTGACCTACAAAAGGAATGGCAAATGGCAGCTGGGGTGAAGTGCACAACAAGAACAGTTCATAACAGGCTCCTAGAGGCAGGGCTCAAGTCATGTAAAGCTAGAAAAAAAAGCCTTTCATCAATGAGAAGCAAAGGAGAGCCAGGCTGAAGTTTGCCAAAGTACATAAGGATTGGACCATAGAGGACTGGAGTAAGGGAATCTTCTCTAGTGAGTCTAGTTTTCAGCTTTGCCTAACACCTGGTTTTCTTAATGGTTAGACGGAGACCTGGAGAGGCATACAAGCCACAGTGTCTTGCACCCACTGTGAAATTTGGTGGAGGATCGGTGATGATCTGGGGATACTTTAGCAAGGCTGGAATTGGGCAGGTTAATCTTTGCGAAGGATGTATGAATCAAGCCGCATACAAGTTTCACCTGGAAAAACAGTTGATTCATTCTGCTCAGGCATTGTTCTCCAACTCTGAGAACTGTTTTTTCCAGCAGGACAATGCGCCATGCCACACAGCTAGGTCAATCAATGTGTGGATGAATGACCACCACATCAAATCCCTGTCATGGCCAGCCCAATCTCCAGACCTGAACCCCATTGAAAACCTCTGGAATGTAATGAAGAGGAAGATGGATAGTCATAAGCCATCAAACAAAGAAGAACTGCTTACAGTTTTGTACCAGGAGTGGCATAAGGTCACCCAAAAGCATTGACCATTTCTCAAATGTATTGCTTGGAAATTCGGAGACATGTTGTCAGTAGTTTATAGAATAAAAGAGCAAATTACATTTTACTCAAAAATATACCTATAAAGAGAAAAATCAGACATACTGAAAATTTTGCAGTGGTCTCTTGATTTTTGCCATAGCTGTATATACATCCAATTTAAACAGGGTTTAAGATAACTTCATATTTGAAAATCTGCTAAGACAAAAATATTTTTAAAAAGTCATTGGCTTTAAAATCTGGGTTTCCAGATGTTTCTGTGGAACTACAAACAATTTGCAGTAAACTCCAAACACTAAACTATTTGCAAATGTGATTGCAAATGTGAATGTGATTGTTGAAATCTAACACAAATTTGCAAACTGTCTTTACGAGAACTGACATTCTGTGGATTCCAAAATCAACACATACATTCAATTCAGCATGAGGATGAGATTTTGAAATATACAAATAAAGTAATTGACAATTAGATCATGTATGAATTTACCCTTAGAGGGGAGACTGGTACAGGTGGTAGGTTGTGTAAATAATAGTAAAAAGGATTGTCCAAAAGGTGGTAGGTTGTGTAAATAATAGTAAAAAGGATTGTCCAAAAGATTCCATTCTACAGTAATTAATTATTGATTCTGGCTTTTACAGACAAATCTTTGTCAACAGACGCTTCTAAAGATGGATGTAGGTGAATTTTGGTTCATTTTTTGGCATACAGCATTATGTATTAAGTCACTCCTCCAATCCACCATGCCACACCTCCTTCCAATGAAGTCACTCCCCTTGTCGAGACAGGCGATGAATGTTTGCAGCACAGAGTTAGGCTAGGGTCACACAATCATTTTACTCTCATCTAAGAAAATCGATCTGATTATGCTAATCACGCTTTGATCAGAGTTTGACCAGAGTGCGATCTGATTTTCTCAGATGTGGAGAATTAAAAAAAAATCTCCATCCTCTTCATTCTGCCAGTCCATGAAAATCAACGTCAACTGAGTGCGGTCCGATTTTTTTTTTTTTTTTTTTTTTTACGGACCCATAGACATGAGTGGCAGAGTACAATCCAACTAAAACAGGGCTGCAAGGGTAAAATTGTTTGGAAAGTAATAGGTGATTTTTATACACTTTAGAGATTGAGAACTCACTGAGCATTAGGTGAGTATTATTGTTTATTATTTTCTGTTATTTTACAGGTGAAGAGGAATTTAATCGAATGGGTGTAAGTGAGTATAACTTTGTTCTTTATTTTTAAAGAAAGTATAAATGGTGTGTATTTTTAATTCAAATAAACAACTTTATTCTGGCTCTGTATTTATTTACAATATAACTATGGTGTTAGTAATGGAAAGGTGTCTTATAGACACCTCTCCATTGCTAATTAGTTTGCTTGATGTCAATTTGAAATTCGACATCAACCCCACAAATATTTACCCCACTTGCCACCGCTGTAGAACAAGTAGGAAGAGCCAGGCAAAGTGCCAGAATTGCCCTATTTATTAGATGCACTTTTTCTGAGGTGGCTGCTGGCTGCTATTTTTAGGCTGGGGGCAATATCCATGGCCCCTTACCAGTCTGAGAATACCAGCATCCAGCTGTCTGTATTAGCTTGGCTAATTGTCAAAAATGGGGGGGACCCCATGCCATTTTCATAAATTATTATTTAAATAAAAGCTTACCCCTTAGACCCTAGTCCAGAGCCTCTCAGCCTAGCCAAATCAGATCTCTCCTACTTTGCACTGACGAGGACCCATAGTCCGAAACACCGTGTCTGCAAATGGAGATACTGATTTGGCTTTTATCCTAAGTCATATTACAAGACTTGTTAAAGGGTTGATTGTGACTTGTAGGATTGCTACTTCCAATAGATGGCGCTATAGAGTACAAGTCCCTTTTTTTTGAAGAGGCAATTTGCATATTAAATTTCAAAGAGGAGCATTGCACGGCGAATAAGCCTCCTTACCTCGACACGCCAGAGCTGGTATGTCACTCTCCACAAGGAGAAACCTTACCCCTTAGACCCTAGTCCGAAGCCTCTCAGCCTAGCCAAATCAGATCTCTCCTACTTTGCACTGACGAGGACCAATAGTCCGAAACACCGTGTCTGCAAATGGAGATACTGATTTGGCTTTTATCCTAAGTCATATTACAAGACTCGTTAAAGGGTTGATTGTGACTTGTAGGATTGCTACTTCCAATAGGTGGTGCTGTAGAGTACAAGTCCTCTTTTTGAAGAGGCAATTTGCATATTAAATTTCCCAGAGGAGCATTGCACAGTGAATAAGCCTCCTTACCTCGACACGTCAGAGCTGGTATGTCACTCTCCACAAGGAGAAATCTTACCCCTTTAACCTCAGTGTCTGTAGGGCATATTGTGCACCTGAAGGAAAGCTATGAGAATTTAGACTTTTTTCTCAAGGAACTTAACTACGAGGATTAAAAATGGTCAATATGTGGAGATCTAAAAGTTCTCCCATTGCTCCTTGGGCAGCAAGGAGGATATACGAAGTACAAATGAATTTGTGTGAATTGACCGCTGGCATAGGACTTATCACTGGAGCCAAAAAAGTTGGAGAACAATAACATCTTTGCTACCTGGACTCGTGAACATGGTTCTGGAAAGTTTAGCTGATCCCACTAAACTTCACCTGCCACTGCTCCACATTACGCTTGGGCTGATGAAGCAGTTTGTGAACGCTCTACCGAAAGAAGGAGAGACTTTTAAGTACCTGCGTACCAAGTTTCAGGGACTGTCCAAAGCAAAACTGAAGGAATGCATTTTCATGGGTCCGGATATTCTGAAACTCATGAAGGATGAAGTGTTCGAAACAAAAATGAAAGCTGTTGAGAAAAAGGTTTGGGATTCTTTTAAAAAGTAATTGAGAAATTTTTAGGTAACAATAAAGATCCAAAATTTAAGTCCATCGTGGAGAACATGCTGAAACATTTCAAAGCATTGGGTTATTTAATGATTTTGAAGCTATATTTTTTTACATTCCCATTTGAACTGCTTTCTGGAAAACCCTGGTGCTGTTAGTGGAGAGCAACGAGAAAGATTTCATCAAGATATCAAGGAGGTGGAACGACAATAGCAAGGTAGATGAAAAGTGAACATGATGGGGTACTATCGTAGGCCTTCTATAAGAGAAAAGGTATCAAGAGAAGCTTTGAAGAGAAAAGGAAAATGAGCAAGAATTAATTTCCAATAAATTTGCAGAATGAATGCCATATATTTTGGATTATAAGATGCAGTTTTTTCCTAAAAAGTTTTGAGGGAAAATAAGGGTGCATCTTATAATTTGAATATAGCTTACCAGCTATGGTAGAGCGGGGTCACAGGGTCGCTGCTGCAGAAAGCTTCTGGCAGAGGTGGCAGTAGTGGGGCGATGCTGTGGGTGCCAGGCTGGTAGGAGATGTTCGGTGGTGCGAGGGCTCTGCCGACATTTTGTGAAAGCCCGGAGCCCTTGCACTTTCCATGCTTTTCAATACGGTGGACTCTGTCTGGCAGCCATTTTCCTGTAGTCCACCACATTAAAAAGCATGGAAAGTGTCGAAGCGTTGGGCTTTTGTAGGAGGATAGACTAGACCTGTGAAGCCTCTCTCGTGCCGGTCCCGGAAACATCGGGCTGTCCCCATTGTTGCCGGGGGAAAGCATTCTGACCTGGACCAACCTTTGCACTTGACTGAAGAGGGCGTGACTCAGATAAAAGGAGCTGAGCGTGGGAAAAAGACAGACTTGGCGGGAAGACAGGGTACGCAGCAGGAGACAGTTAATTCTCTCTCAGTGAGACTATGCCACAGCACCGGCTCACACTGCCGTACTCTACCCCGCACCTCTGCTGACAGAGAGAGATGTGACCGTGTGTCTTCACTTACCTTTGGGACTGCATTGTCCACGTGCGCTGTTCCGCTGACTGGCGCGGGCACGCGGCCCACTTCTGCACTGAACGGAGCCGGGTAGCTTTCTTCCCGCCTCCTCCACCGAACTCCACCACACTTTGGTGAAACCAGAGACAGCTTCACGTCACGTACGTTGCTTCGTCCCTGCAGGACCTCGCCCAGGAGAACCAGGACTCGCCGCTTCCATCAGGACACAGTGCATCAGTTTCCTTCATGACCAAGCCAGAGACCTCACGCACTTCTTGCAGCGCCCCTGTGGGATAACAAGCCTACACTGCCCTGAAAACGTCAGACTGATAAGTTTACCAGTTGCTTAAACAATTGTTTTCGTTGTTCCCCTGTTTACAAATCTGCTTTACCTCCATATCGCCAATACTCTCCCTGCTTGGAGTATCCCCTGTAATAAATCCTTTCTCTTGCTCTGCCTCCTGCTCATCACTGCATCCTGCATTCCTGTGCTTTCTACACTTGACGTATTCGGCAGCATGCAATCTACCAGCATGGAGGAGGCAGATCAAGCAGTTGGAATGAACCTAAGGGCCAGCACTTCTCTGGGGGCAATGTTGAATAATTTACCCAAGTTCACAGAGAGTAACTTCATGTTATGGAGCTGGACTGAATGCATGAAGGGAATGCTGAGAATGCACCCCATGAACCATGCTTTAGAAGCTGAAGTAGCCATGATGGCCCTTGATGGGGAAGCTAAAGACTGTCATGTTACGACCCCCCTGGGACAGAAATACCTTTAATAAGTTGCTACAAATACTAGAAGAGACTCATGGGGACTCCACGGACATAGGGGAGTTAAGGTCACTTCTGTTTAGCCATATGCAAAGGGAGGGGGAGATGGTGACACAATACGTGAATGCCCTCCAAGAGACTCATAGTGCTATCGTTAGGAAAGACGGCATAGGCGTAGGGCCAATTGACATGGTGTTGTGTGATCAGATGGTGACCGGCTTGCAGAACGTGCTGACAAAGCAGGCTTTGCAGGAACGTTTGCAAGTTAACCCCCGCATGACCTTGTCTGAAGTAGGAAGTGAGGCACGAACACGTGAGCTTGAGCAGAGGGTGACAGTCCTGGTGGGAAGGGTCCTAAGCAGAGAGGTATCAGTTAATCTGATCAGCGAACCCCAGTGGGTGGAAGAACTGCGGAAGGAGGTCCAGGAAATTCGAGGAGAACTGGAGGATGAAAAAAACCAGTAGGAGCCGTAGATTCGCCCAGGAGTAGAGGGGGCCCCGAACTCCGCCGGGAAGCCAGGATGTTCCGGGGAGGGAGACCTCCCACTTGTTACAAATGTGGAGAAGTTGGACATTTAGCTTGGGAATGCCCACAACAGGGTAGACCCTTTCAACGACATCAGTTAAACTAGAAAGCTCCGAGCCTGGGGGACGACGCCCGGAGCCTGAACTGTCACGAAGAAGTAACAAAAGTCCCATGAATTTAGTCTCTGCATGTCCACTCGTATGGCCAAGCAGTACGTTGTCTGGTGGATATGGGCTCACAGGTGACTTTGATGCCTGAAAATTACTTTTGAAGACTCTTTACTGAAGCAAAGAGCCCCGAGTGGACCCCCGTTATAAAACTAATAGCTGCTAACCACTTGCCCATCCCGTTTGCAGGGGTGGTCTGGATGCAGGTGACCATCTGTGGTAAAGACTTGGGACGTAAGGGGGTAGTGTTGACTCAGAGAGAAGCCGGTAATGGACAAGCTGTCACTCTGGTATTGAACGTATTGAAAGAGTTTGGAAATCTCCTCCTTAACGAGCCCCCAGAAGTAACCCTCCAACAATGGAGCCCACACACTCCTCAACAGCGAGTGTTTCAGCAGTTAATACATGTGGCACAGGCCCAGGAAACGGCCAGTGATGGAGGAACGTTGGGAAAGGTGATTGCACCGACATCTGCCAAACTTTTTTTTGCCACCAGGGCAGACTGTGCTTACCCTACCTGTGCGAGCTTGCACCCCACTGGAAGGAGTTGAGATCCAAATTGAACCAACTGCCACTGAACATCTACCCTCAGGCCTCCTTGTGCCACGAAAGCTGGCCATTGAACGTGACGGGACGGTACCAGTGCTCTGTGTTAATTTAGGAGAAGATAACATCACATTAACTCCTAGAATTTAAGTGGCCTGAATCACTGGTATGCCAAAAGAAGTGTTACCACCCCAGGCGGTGCAGTTGACTGTGAAGCAAGGGGACCCTTTGGTTGTGGCTGTAAATGCATCCCTGACACCGGATCCTCAACATGTCTTTGAAGGGCCATGTATTTTAGAGTAAATGCGGGCTGAGCTGACCGACCTTACCCCGTAACAAATTCAACAAGTGGAGGCTCTATTGGGGCGATATCAGGACGTATTCGCCCACCATGAAGATGATTTTGGCTGTACCACGGCAATCACACACGAAATTCCGACTGGGGAAGCTGCACCCATCAGAGAGCGGTGAAAGGCATGCTCACATACAGTACAGACCAAAAGTTTGGACACACCTCATTCAAACATTTTTCTGTATTTTCATGACTATGAAAATTGTAGAATCACACAGAAGGCATCAAAACTATGAATTAACACATGTGGAATTATACATTACACTTTACAAAAAAGTGTGAAACAACTGAAAATTGTCTTATAATCTAAGTTCTTCAAAGTAGCCACCTTTTGCTTTGATTACTGCTTTGCACGCAGAAAAGGTGAACGGATGGACTCTACACGCCTGGTTCCCACCGTGAAGCATGGAGGAGGTGGTGTGATGGTGTGGGGGTGCTTTGCTGGTGACACTGTTGGGGATTTATTCAAAATTGAAGCGGTGAGCAGTCCAGCTCACCCCAAACCATCTCGATTAGGTTCAGGTCTGGTGACTGTGGAGGCCAGGTCATCTGACGTAGCACCCCCATCACTCTCATTCTTGATCAAATAGCCCTTACACAGCCTGGAGGTGTGTTTGGGGTCATTGTCCTGTTGAAAAATAAATGATGGTCCAACTAAACGCAAACCGGATGGAATAGCATGCTGCTGCAAGATGCTGTGGTAGCCATGCTGGTTCAGTATGCCTTCAATTTTGAATAAATCCCCAACAGTGTCACCAGCAAAGCACCCTCACACCATCACACCACCTCCTCCATGCTTCACGGTGGGAACCCAGGCATGTACAGTCCATCCGTTCACCTTTTCTGCGTGCAAGGCAGTAATCAAAGCAAAAGGTGGCTACTTTGAAGAACCTAGAATATAAGACATATTTTCAGTTGTTTCACACTTTTTTGTAAAGTGTAATGTATAATTCCACATGTGTTAATTCATAGTTTTGATGCCTTCAGTGTGATTCTACAATTTGCATAGTCGTGAAAATACAGAAAAATCGTTGAATGAGAAGGTGTGTCCAAACTTTTGGTCTGTACTGTAGATGCTTCAGAAAGGTGTAATTAGGGAGAGGCAAAGTCCGTGGGTCGCTTCCATCGTGCTGGTGCGAAAGAAGGATGGCTCCCTTCAATTCTGTGTAGATTAAATGCTTGCACTGTGCAAGATTCTTACCCGTTTCCCCGGATTGAAGAATCCCTGTCTGCACTAGGAAAGGCCAAATTCTTTTCCACATTGGATCTATCCAGCGGCTATTGGCAAGTGCCGATGCCAGTGCAAGACCGGAAAAAAACAGCCTTTTTACTGCCCATGGGACTGTACGAATTCAACAGAATGCCGTTCGAATTGTCCAAAGCCCCTGAAATGTTTCAACGATTTATGGAGAGGTGTCTGGGTGATTTGAACTTTGAAGCCACGCTCATCAACTTAGATGACATCATAGTCTATGCTGCTTTGTTTGAGGATCATCTGCAGAGATTGAAACAGGTGTTGAGTCGCCTCCAAAAGCATGGACTGAAAATCAAACGCCAGAAGTGTCACTTGTTCCACCCCCAAATAGAGGATCTGGGTCATGTCGTTTCTGCTGAAGGGGTAAAGCCATCTCAGGAGAAGATTGCGGCAGTACGGGATTGGCCTTCTCTGACAACGGTAAAAGATGTCCGAGCCTTCTTGGGACTGACCGGATATTACCGACGCTTCATGAAAAATTTTGCCCGCATCGTGAGTCCTCTTCTAGAGCTTGTAAGAGGGGTGTCCTCAGGGGCCAAGCACCAGAGAATTCGGTGGGAAGAACGACAGGAAAAGGCATTTTAAGATCTGAAGAAGGCATTGACGAAAGCACCTGTATCAGCTTATGCGGACTTCTCTCTACCGTTCATTCTTCACACCGAGCATAGCTTGCATGGATTGGGGGCTGTGTTGTTGCAGATGCAGGACGGAGAGAGAAGGTGATCGCTTATCTTCCACCAACTCGGCAACACTTTGGTGAAACCAGAGACTGCTGCACGTCACGTATGTTGCTTCATCCCCGCAGGACCTCGCTCAGGAGAACCAGGGCTCACCGCTTCCATCAGGACACAGTTTCCTTCAGGACCAAGCCAGAGACCTCACGCAATTCTTGCAGTGCAACCGTGGGATAACAAGCAGTGGCGTAGCAACTGTTTGTGGCGCCCGGGGCGGCAAATTTTAGGCCACACCCCTAGCCACACCCATTTCACTGGTCACACCCATATCCACGCCCTGACCACACCCACTTAGCACTGCTGATCACACTGTTTCATAAACAATAATTATAAACACATACCTCTCAACCGTCCCGGTTTCAGCGGGACAGTCCTGATTTCGGGACCCTGTCCGCTATCCCGGCCAGGCGGTTTTACTTTCCGCATTAGAATCGTACATACGGAAACCCCGGGGACCTCCCACACATTCTGGCAGCCACAAGTCACGTTCCATCGCTGACCTCATTTCCCCAGGATGTGGGGATCTCACCAGCTATGAGGCGCTCCATTCAATACCCGGCTCTCACTGAGCGAGACAGGCAGGATCTGGGGATCTCTTCATCTGTTGAACAGATCCCATGTTGAGATCCCCACATCCTGCCTGTCTCGCTCAGTGAGAGTCGGTATTGTATGCAGCGGTCCGTACAATACCCGGCTCTCACTTCAACAGATCCAGCGGCTCAATGCGTCGCCATTCTGAAGACTCTCCCGAGAACGAGTTACAGTACCTGCTGCTGTAAGCTGACCGCCGGAAATGAGGTCAGCGGTCATTTCCAGCGTTCAGCTGACTTACAGCACGTCACCTCCGGTGGAACGTGACATGTGGCTGCCAGAACGTGTGGGAGGTCCCCGGGTTTCCGCATGTACGATTCTAATGCGGGAAAGTAAACCTCCCGGCCAGGACAGCGGGACAGGGACCCAGCCCTACACAGATAACAGCATTCGCTCCGTCCCCACCAGACCCATGCACAAAATGGCACCCCTCCTTCCCCCCTGCAGCCCTCAAGCACACAGATCCCGCAAGTAACAGGACCCTTGTACATGCGCGGCTCCGCTCTTTGTGGCCTTGTACACACATGGCTCCGCTCCACACACCTCACACGCACAAGGCTCCGCTCCGTACACCTCGTACACACATGGCTTCGCTCCGTACACCTCGTACACACACGGCTTTGCTCCGTACACCTCGTACACACACGGCTCCGCTCCGTACACCTCCGCTCCGTACACCTCGTACACACACGGCTTTGCTCCGTACACCTCGTACACATGCGGCTCCGCTCCGTACACCTCCGCTCCGTACACCTCGTACACACACGGCTCCGCTCCGTACACCTCGTACACACACGGCTCCGCTCCGTACACCTTGTACACACACGGCTCCGCTCCGTACACCTCCGCTCCGTACACCTCGTACACACACGGCTTTGCTCCGTACACCTCGTACACACACGGCTCCGCTCCGTACACCTCCGCTCCGTACACCTCGTACACACACGGCTTTGCTCCGTACACCTCGTGCACACACGGCTCCGCTCCGTACACCTCGTACACACACGGCTCCGCTCCGTACACCTCGTACACACACGGCTTTGCTCCGTACACCTCGTAACACACACGGCTTTGCTCCGTACACCTCGTACACACACGGCTCCGCTCCGTACACCTCGTACACACACGGCTCCGCTCCGTACACCTAGTACACACACGGCTCCGCACCGTACACCTCGTACACACACGGCTTTGCTCTGTACACCTCGTACACACACGGCTCCGCTCCGTACACCTCGTACACACGGCTCCGCTCCGTACACCTCGTACACACACGGCTCCGCTCCGTACACCTCGTACACACACGGCTTCGCTCTGTACACCTCGTACACACACGGCTTCGCTCCGTACACCTCGTACACACGGCTCCGCTCCGTACACCTCGTACACACGGCTCCGCTCCGTACACCTCGTACACACACGGCTTCGCTCCGTACACCTCGTACACACACGGCTTCGCTCCGTACACCTCGTACACACGGCTCCGCTCCGTACACCTCGTACACACGGCTCCGCTCCGTACACCTCATGCACACACAGCTCTGCTACATCCACACTGTAAACCCCTTATGATCCCACATATAAACTTACCATCATCCAGCACCATGACGACCAGTACAGCAGCTTCCTGCACACATGGGCCTGATCATGTGACACCTAACTCCTCCCCTCCTGTGACCTCATCACAGGTCCTGCTAGCATCTTTACAAAGCACAGCACAGCAATGGTAAATGCTGGCTGTGCGAAGTTGGGAGGGCAAGGAAGGGTGCGCCGCCCCCACACACAGATGCCGCCCCCACACACAGGTGCCGCCTGGGGCGGACCGCCCCCCCCGCCCCCCCCACGCTACGCCACTGATAACAAGCCTACATCGCCCTGAAAACATCAGACTGATAAGTTTACCAGTTGCTTAAACAATTGTTTTCGTTATTCCACTGTTTACAAATCTGCTTTACCTCTATATCGCCATTACTCTCCCTGCTTGGAGTATCCCCTGTAATAAACCCTTTAACTCTTGCTCTGCCTCCTGCGTTCTTGTGCTTTCTATACTTTCACAAAATGTAAATGGAAACCCAGTACTGTCAAGCACCACCTCCTACCAGCCTGTGGCCCGCACCATCTCCTGTTTCTATTGCCACTAGCTTCCTGCAGCAGCGACCCTGCCAACTGGGACCTCGTTCCACGCTGCCACATGTATAATATTGTGTAAGTTTTTGGCTACAATAAAGATTTCTCTTGTTCATCTCGCTTGTACATAGTTTTAAGTGCGTTTTGTGCAAAATCCATACGTGATGGTTAAAAATGTAAGTGTTTTTTAAATCAGTGCATAAGAAAACATAAGAATCAGTCATTGGACTTGAAAAGATTTTCATAAGCCCAAATTTTGCCTACCTATGTAACCGGAGGTAACTCATGCATGCTGAGTAAAAAATTTAACTGTTGAGGGAAATGGGATTCTATTGCTTTCATGTCTGGTTATTTCTATATGTCACATAGCAGCCTTTTCGGCTCATTGACTTCTTGAAATGTTTTCCTGAAATATGATGCAGTGTTGGAAATATCAGATTCTTGTGGTTTTTGTTGGTCATTCCATTGTAATATACAATACCATTATATTGTAGATTACTGTTCATTTTGAAGACCTAACCAGAAATACCATCATGGCCTTGTTTGTGGTTTCTGTGTTTGCGGGTTAAATTGAAGTGTTTGATCAAAATCAATAATTAATGGCTGACTATCTGCCAAGAAAGTTCTTCTCAACCTGTTCTTCTCATCCATGTGAACAGTCATTTGGCTCCAGTATTTAGAAAGCAATTATCACATTATACGCAAGATAAAAGTATCAATAATTTATATACTGTTCAGTTAAAAACAAATACATTAATTGACCACATATAGACTCAGGGTAAATGAAACCATGATAAAAATGTACACTTAGAGAATCGTTATGTTTTTGGATTTATAATTAAATACTTATTTGGCACTGATTTTACAATAAGAATTGAGAATACAGTCTCACTTAGTATACATGAGGGAAAGACAATAAATCCTAAAACTTCAGCAATGTCTACTAAAAAAAAGCAATACTGCATAGCCGTCAGTTTATTGGGATCTCAAAAAAGCATAGAGATCTACAATGCTAATGCTGTTCTTTATTTTTCAGCCTCCTAATGCTAGAATCAGGTTGCATGAAAGCACGTCTTTGTTGTGGTCATGTCCTCAAGAAGTGCCCTTTTATAAGTTCAGTGAACAAAGATATTTGAGCAATACCTATAGGGTTGACTAGTTAAAAAAAAAATAACGTGTATTTATATGAGAAAAACTATATAATAATAATAATAATCCTTATTTATATAGCGCCAACATATTCCGCAGCTTTACAGTATAACAGTTTCAAAACACAAGTCATAAGTAACAACGTTAACAATACAATAATAAAAGCAAGATAAGATGACCCAGCTCGTGAGAGCTTACAATCTACAATGAGGTGGGGAAGATACAAAGCACAGGAGTGTATATACAATGGTGTATTTACAATGATGGTCCAGCCATCTTGAGGGAGTGAGGGATGGATGGATATAGTGAATGGGCTACACACACACACTTACACATAGAATGACTTTGATTAGTGAACGTGATAGGCCGCTGTGAACAAATGTGTTTTGAGGGAGCACCTGAAACCATGCAAATTGTGGATAGTCCTAATTTCTTGGGGTAGAGCATTCCAAAGGATTGGCGAAGCGGGAGAAGTCTTGGAGTCGGGAGTTGGACGTACGGATTAGTGCAGAGGTTAGTCGAAAGTCGTTTGCAGAGCGCAGCAGTCGGTTAGGCCGATAGATGGAAATGAGGGAGGAGGTGTAGGGGGGTGCTGCACTGTGGAGAGCTTTGTGGGTGAGAACAAGTACTTTAAATTGGATCCTATAATGAATGGGCAGCAAATGTAAGGACTGGTGAAGAGCGGACGCGTCCGAGTACCGATTAGCCAGATGGATGAACCTGGCTGCTGCATTAAGGATGGACTGGAGAGGGAAAGTCGAGTAAGGGAGAGGCCAATTAATAAAGCATTGCAGTAGTCCAGGTGGGAGTGGATCAATGCTACAGTAAGGTTTTTTTGTTGTTTCCACGGTGAGAAAAGGGTGGATTCTAGAGATGTTCTTTAGGTGTAGGAGGCAAGAGCGGCAAGAGATTGTATATGGGAGGAGAAGGAGAGATTGGTGTCAAACATAACACCCAGACAGCGAGCCTGCTGCCGGGGTGTTATTATGGTGCCGCCCACGGAGAAGGAAATGTCAAATTTAGGGAGGTTAGTAGACGGCGGGAGCAGAAGAAGTTCAGTTTTGGAGAGGTTGAGTTACAGATAGAGAGCGGACATGATGTTGGAGACTGCGGACAGGCAGTCAGTGGCGTTCTGTAGTACGTAAGGTCGGGGGATGACTTGTATATTTGTGTGTCATCAGCTTAAAGATGATACTGAAAGCCAAATCTGCTGATGGTCTGTCCAATTGGGGCCGTGTAGAGAGAGAAGAGAAGGGGGCCAAGGACTGAGCCCTGGGGTACACCGACAGCGAGAGGAAGAGGAGATGACGTGGAGCCAGAGAGCAAAACACTGAAGGAGCGGTCAGAAAGATAGGAAGAGAACCAGGAGAGAACAGTGTCCTTAATGCCTAGTGACTGGAGCCTCAACAGTAGGAGACGGTGGTCAACCGTGTTGAAAGCTGCAGAAAAGTCGAGAAGAATGAGCAGAGAGTGGTCACCGTTACGTTTTGCTGTCAGAAGGTCATTGGTCACTTGATGAGTGCAGTTTCAGTCAAATGTAGGGGTCGGAAGCCAGACTGTGAAGGGTCTAGAAGGGAGTGAGTGGAGAGGTAACGGGTAAGGCGGGAGTAGACTAGGCGCTCCAAAGTTTAGAGATGAAGGGGAGATTGGAGACCGGTCTGTAGTTGTTTGTACAGGAAGGGTCGAGAGCGGGCTTCATTAGTAATGGAGTAACGATGGAGTGTTTGAAGGAGGATGGGAAAATGCCAGAGGAGTGTGAGAGATTAAAGATTGTAGTTAGGTGAGTTGTGACAACTGGAGATAGAGACTGGAGGAGATGTGAGGGAATGGGGTCGTAGTGCATGTAGTCGGACGAGAGGAAGAGAGGAGTCTGGAGACTTCTTCTTCTGTGATGGGATCAAATGTGGAAAGTGAGCCAGAGGAAATGCAGGGAGGGATGGGAGTCACAGCACTTGGTGGTTGAGAGCAGATTTCCTGACAGATAGTATCTATTTTTTCTATAAAGTGGGAGGCCAGGTCATCAGCACAAATGTCTGTGATGGGGGCTTGTGCTTTTGGCCTGAGGAGGGAGTGAAACGTGTCAAAAAGTTTCTTGGGGTTGTTGGTTAGTGAGGAAATCAGGGTGGTGAAGTAGGTCTGTTTGGCGAGGTGAAGGTCAGCATTATAAGTTCTTAACATAAATTTAAAGTGGATGAAGTCTTCTGGTGTGTGGGTTTTTTCTCCAAAGGCGTTCAGCACTCCTAGAGCATCGCTGGAGAAGATGAGTTTGCAATGTGAGCCAGGGCTGTTTTACTGTTTTTTGAAGTTCTGATGGTGAGCGGCGCTACTTGGTCAAGGGTGCTTCTAAGAGTGTCATTGTAGTGATGAACAGCCAGATCAGGACAGGAAAAAGAGGAGATTGGGGACAGCAATGAGTGTAGGGAGTCTGAAAGTGTCTGAGGGTTAATGGCTTGTAGATTTCTGAATTGTGGTAGGTAGGAGTGCGTTGGGGTGGTCCAGGATTTGTGAGCGTGAAGGAGAGGATGTTGTGGTCAGAGAGTGGAAGCGGTGAGTTATTTAGGTGGGAGATATCAATTTTCATGTTTCACTTTCGATCCCAGTCTATGGCTTCTTCACTTGTGGACTTTTACTCAACACATCAAAATGTTTCTTGTATGGGCATGACAGAAGAGCTGTAAAAGAAGGGACCTAGATAACGGGAACATTTCAGTGGAACAGTTGCATAGATGGGAAAGTGCTTGACTTAGCACTAAAAATGAACTTTTCAGCCAACCCCCTTTACAGACAGCATTGATGAGGTGCCAACACATGAAATGCTCTCCTCTGTTGAGCAGAGTCCTGGAAGCTGGGCAGCCAGACCTGGGACCAATGGTGAAATACAAGTACACTACCGAGTAATACATGCAATTATATCTAGAACATAAATATATTTTTTTAAGTAGGCAGCTATTTTAGCAAACTTAATAAATACTTCATTGATTGTAGTGTACTATTCACGCAATTGTCATTATAAGTATACAGTTGTGCTCAAACGCTTACATACCCCGGCAGAATTTTTGCTTTCTTGGCCTTTTTTTCAGAGAATATGAATGATAACACCAAAACATTTTCTCCACTCATGGTTAGTGGTTGGGTGAAGCCATTTATTGTCAAACTCCTGTGTTTTCTCTTTTTATATCATAATGACAACCCAAAACATCCAAATGACCCTGATCAAAGGTTCACATGCCCCATTTCTTAATACCGTGTATTGCCCCCTCTAACATCAGTGGCAGCTTGAAGTATTTTGTGGTAGTTTTGGATTAGGTTCTTTATTTTCTCAGATGGTAAAGCTGCCCACTCTTCTTGGCAAAAAGCCTCCAGTTCCTGTAAATTCCTGGGCTGGCTAGCATGAACTGCACGCTTATGATCTCCCCAGAGTGGCTCAATGATATTGAGGCCCGGAGACTGAGATGGCCACTCCAGAACCTTCCCTCTGTTCTGCGATAGCCAAAGACAGGTCAACTTTGCCTTGTAGTTTGGATCATGGTTATGTTGGAACGTCCAAGTACGTCCCATGTGCAGCTTCCAGGCTGATGATTGCAAATTTGCCTCCAGTATTTGCTGATAATGTGCTGCATTAATCTTTCTTTCAACTTTGACCAAGTTTCCTGTGCCTTTGTAGCTCACACATCCCCAAAACATCAGAGTTCCACCTCTGCGCTTTATAGTAGGAATGGTGTTCTTTTCATCATATGCCTTGTTGACCGCTTTCCAAATGAGTCATTCCATGTCAAGTGGACCAGTGGTCCACACTCGACCTTCTCCGATTTTTCTGAAAATTTATAAGGATGTACATGTATGTTTGAAAAGAGGTTCTGTAAATTTTTAGGGCCAGTTCTCAAATACATTGGGCACTGTTGACCTTTCACTGGAGGTTCCACCAAGCCTGCAGCTTCAGCTAAGAGGATTTTGCAAACTTTGGCACATAGCCATTAGAGCTCTATACTGGCTATGATGCTGAAATTTGGCATACTAGCTCAACTTTTGCTGCTAAACACGATAAAATTATTACCGGCTATGACAAAACAATATTTCGGCCACAATTTTGTGTCAAAGTAGCTTGTAAAACGCGTCGCATAAAATTTATGCCAAACTTTGCCCATATATAACTCAAGACCAAAAACCAATAGTAACTGGTGCTTTGCCCTGTACACCAAACATCTACATGACTTGCATTGCTGCAATATCACGGTCAAACCATATGTATTTGTGGAAATATTCACACCCACATATGATGAAAAACTTTAAAAAAATGAATTTTACCTATTTTTAGGTCAAATTTCTCAAAAGGGTACCCCTAAAATATATTAATTCTGATATCTTTAGAAAGAGCACATTTTTCTCTACAAGGATCATAGTTTTTTTTTTGGAGTCTCTCAGTTTAAGAAAAGAAAAATGCCACTGAACATGGTGTTATTTATTAATAAGCAATGAATGGTAACTGCACTAGTCAAACCCTTGCGTTGGTCCATGGTGGTTATACCACAACCAATTCCCTAAGAATTGGTATTATAATCCTATTAAGAATTGTAATAATGCTGTCTTTCGAGAATTGGCAGCCCCATCGCCTAGGAGCCATGGCCGATAGCCGTGCAAGGCCAGCCGCGGGCGGTCTCTTTATCGCACGTTCCGAAGCCTGAGGGTGGGTGTCTTTGCCTAGGATCCCAAGCCTAATATTGGGTATCTTTTGTTGGTTCCCAAGCCATAATGTTCAGTCTAAGTGGTCTGGAATTGTTGCTGAATTTGCAACATAATCGGTTCAGAGAAGCTGTATTGTCGGCCCATTGCTGTTGCAGCTGGTGCTGTAATTATTGCAATGATTGACTGCTCGGGAATCAAGCATGTATCATTTCTCACAGGCCAGTGAAAGAAGCTAGCTGGTCCATGAGGATGCATAAAATTTATTAATGCATCATGGTCGTCGACTGAAATTTCAGAAATATTTCCAATCCACCAGTTCCTATCGTAAAATGCAGGCAATGTATTGCCCTGGCTGGACGTTTGCAATTGGCACAAAAGGCATTTCTGATCTGACAGATCTATCTACATGGGCAATGAAAGATGATGGGTCATTTGACACCCTTGAAATGCGAATCTTTTTGTCATCAATTGGCACAAACTGGTGATTTTCTCTTGTTCCAGCAATTGTATGTCCATCTTTGAACCTTTCCTCTTGAACTACCCGTATTTCGTCAATTTTTTCTTTTGGAACAAAAAAATTTGATTCCATGCAGTTGCTCGTTGCAAAAGTTGAATAAATCCACCGGGTCAGTATTTGGTTTTCAGTTGGGCGTTGAAGACTAGCACGAGCTGCCAACCTCTTTGCTGTCCCTCCAATCCCATCACAGGGCGACTTTCCATGACTGGTACCAAAAAAATTCCATTCAACGCTGATATTGAAATCAGCATTGTGGTGGCACAAGTTGAGAAAATTTTTGAAATTTTTGTACTGGGCTGCAAATCCATCGCTGAAGTAGTGGATATGACAAATCCCATAGATGAGAGTCTTGAGATACTCCACAATTACTGTTAAGAAAGTGTGGACTGCAACTGTGTCATGTCGTGAGCAATCACTGATTATGCACAAGCTGATGTTCTGCGCAGCTTCACCGTTTAACTCCTTGAAGTAAATTACAAATGGTGTACTGTAGCTTGACTATTTTCCCAGTGGAAACCTTGAATGGCATCTTGAACAATAAATGAGTAATTTTCAGCAAAGTCCATAAGGATCACAAGCTCTCCAGGTCTCAGATTTTCCTTCAACGATTTCAAATAGCTACTTTGATGCTTGGCGATGTAGTGATGGTTACAAAGTACAGAAATTTTCAAAACCAATTCTTCAATGAAATCTTCTATAGTCAGTTGTTTGGTATCAAGCGTGTCTCGATCAGTGTGAATCCATTGTTTGAACTCAATAATATCTTCAGGGTCACTGTTGACAAACACATTGACTAGAAATTCTTTTAAAACTTCAGGACCCGGGCATTTATCACAACGGCCAAGCACAATTCCACAGACCATTTTGCATATGAGCTCTTTGTAGTCATCATTGATTGGGCATGCTGCAAGCATTAGTTTGACATTTTGGTGAATGGTACACACACACAAACGGAATGTGTTCCAGCAGATCCAACGGTTACGCACCACTTTGGCCGAAGCTCACAAAACTTGGAAAATCCAATTTCAGGACCATTCCGATCCCGATAGGCAACAAACATTTCCCTCATATTGCTCAGTAATAGTCGCTTTTGCATTTGCTTTTTTTCTCCTGCTATTCGCACTGATACATAGTCTTTTTTACCAGGGCACATTCGACTGAATTCATCATCCTCAAAAAATGCCTGCACCTTTTTCTGCACTTCCTCAGAAACTTTCTTGCCACACTTGATTCTAGGTAAGGCTAAGATCCCATGTTCACATTTAAGCTTTCGAGCTTGTTTGACCATTCGTTCAGAGACACCGAATTAGTCTGATATAGCCTTAATGGGCCAACTTTTAGGTGCCAATGTCAAGATTTGGACCTTTTCTGCCTGACTGGACACCTGCAGCTTTTGCTTCAAATCTGTCAAAAGGTGATTGTAATCCAGACACATTTTGCACTGTGCTGTTTTTGTTTGCTCAATGTCTTTCGGCTCAAGCCCTCCAATTGAAGCAATCTTGCTAGAAAATGCATTTTGTACCTGGCTTACCTTTCTCCTTGCATATCCAAGTGAATCCCGCTGGCTTACCCGTGGATATTTCAGAGGAGAGATGCTAATGGATGTTAAGCTTGAATTTAGACTTTCAGGAGAACATTCCATTCCATCTGGATCTGATTCAGAGGAAACTGGATCAGCTGATTTTTTTCCTGTTAGCAAATTCTTTTCGACATGATGCACACATCTTCTGGCCAGGCTTCACATCATTCTTTGTAAATTCGTTCAACTGGTCAGCTGCTAACAAATTGATAGCTCGCAAATTCTTTTTGGTGTTATGACCTTTCTTCCCAAAAGGATTGCAACACGATTTTTGCAAATGCTCATATTTGGTCAAGAATGAAGCTTCATGGTGTAAACAGATTTGTGAATGTTCGTCAAAATTTAGTCCCACTCGTCGACGCAGCAATTTCTGTTCATCCAATCCAAAGCTTGTAAACAATTTCAACTCATCCTTGCTATGGGTGAATGTCTTAAGGTGACACTTCGAATTGTTCGCAAGCCCGATAGAGCACTGGGCCGATTCTTCATCAATTTCATTCTCCATCGCTAAAAAATAAATAATATATGCATTAAAATGTAACAATAGTCAAAAACTTTTCATAAACAAAAAGGTTTATAGGTTTTTGATTATAATAGACATTGCTAGCAACAATACAACTCTGTAACATGTGATAAGAATCTGAAAATCAAACACAAAATCAATGCATTACGCACATAATTAACACCATGTTCAGTGGCATTTTTCTTTTCTTAAACTGAGAGACTCCAAAAAAAAAAAACAATGATCCTTGTATAATATATATATTTTAGGGGTACCCTTTTTGAGAAATTTGACCTAAAAATAGGTAAAATTCATTTTTTTAAAGTTTTTCATCATATGTGGGTGTGAATATTTCCACAAATACATATAAACCATATTTGTGACCGTGATATTGCAGCAATGCAAAGTCATGTAGATGTTTGGTGTACAGGGCAAAGCACCAGTTACTATTGGTTTTTGGTCTTCAGTTATATATGGGCAAAGTTTGGCATAAATTTTATGCGACGCGTTTTACAAGCTACTTTGACACAAAATTGCAGCCGAAATGTTGTTTTGTCATAGCCGATAATAATTTTATCGTGTTTAGCAGCAAAAGTTGAGCTAGTATGCCAAATTTCAGCATCATAGCCAGTATAGAACTCTAATGGCTATGTGCCAAAGTTTGCAAAAACCTCTTAGCTGAAGCCGCAGGCTTGGTGGAACCTCCAGTGAAAGGTCAACAGTGCCCAATGTATTTGAGATCTGGCCCTAAAAATTTACAGAACCTCTTTTCAAACATACATGTACATCCTTATAAATTTTCAACAAAATCGGAGAAGGTCGAGTGGGGACGATTTTTAAAACTGGTCCACTTGATGTGGAATGACCCAAATGTAACGTTTATGGTTGTGGCCAAAAAGTTCAATTTTGGTCTCATCACTCCAAATTACCTTGTTACAGAAGTTTTGAGACTTGTCTCAGAAGTTTTGAGACTTGTCTCTGTGCTGTTTTGTGTACTGTAGGCGAGATACTTTGTGACATTTGCGCAGCAATGGCTTTCTTCTGGTGACTCGACCATGCAGCCCATTTTTCTTCAAGTGCCTCCTTATTGTGCATTTTGAAACAGCCACACCGCTATTTTTCAGAGAGTCCAGTATTTCATCTGATGTTATTTGTGGGTTTTTCTTTGCATCCTGAACAATTTTCCTGGCAGCTGTAGACATTATTTCTACCTGACCAACAGAGCCCCTGATTTTCCATTTATTAATCACAGTTTGCATGCTGCTGACTGGCATTATCAATTCTTTGGATATCTTTTTTGTATCCCTTTCCTGTTTTATACAGTTCAACTACCTTTTTCCATAGATCCATTGACAATTCTTTTGCTTTCCCCATAATTCACAATCCAGAAACATCAGTGGCTGGATGAAAGATGCAAGAGTCTGTCTGGATCCCAGAAACTCACTCAGCTTTTATGCACACATACTGATTACAAGCAAACAGGTCACAGGTGAGGATGTTACCTTTAGAAGCCAGTCAAACCCATTTATGTCAACTTCTGTACATGTTATCAGGCCAAAATCATCAGGGTAAGTAAACTTTGATCAGGGTCATTTGGATGTTTTGGGTTATCATTATGATTTAAAAAGAGAAATCACAGTAGTTTAACCATAAGTGGCTTCACCCAACCACTAATCATGAGTGGAGAAAATTTTTTGGTGTTATCATTCATATTCTCTGAAAAAAAGGCAAAGAAAGCAAAAATTCTGCTGGAGTATGTAAACTTATGAGCACAACTGTACATAGTGATGGCCAAAAATTTTGCCACCCTTGAAATTGTTCAAGAAAATGAAGTATTTCTCCCAGAAAAATATTGTAATTACACATGTTTTATTATACACATGTTTATTTCCTTTTTTATCTTTGCATTGCATGTCTGTGTGTGCCACAGTAAGCATAGAGAATGGAAAGAGGAGAGGAGAACTGTCGTGGACTTGAGAACCAAAATTGTAGGTTCAGGATGCTTTAGTGTCAGCGCAAACTATCCATCAACATTTGAATGAAATGAAACACTATGGCAATAGACCCAGAAGGACCCCTGTTGTGAATGCTAAGGATTCTGAGTTGGGGCTCCCTCTGGTGGCTGTTGATATTAATGAAGCTGTCTTGACTGACAGAGGCCCTTCAGCTGAGGATCCAGCTGTGGATGATCTGGGAGTGATGACTGGGGAGTAGTGTTGAGCATTCCGATACTGCAAATATTGGGTATCGGCCGATATTCGCTGTATCGGAATTTCGATTCTGAGATCCAATATTTTTGTCATATCGGATACCGGAATCTGAGTTTTCCTCTAAAGTCTATGGGGAGTTCCTGTGTCACAGAACGAAGTACGTGACACAGGAACTTCCCAAAAGTGTCACTGTCAGTGTTGGTCGGGTCTGTCAGGTGTCAGCAGCACTTACCTGGCAGAAGATCCCCGGCGGTCACGTCCATCCATCCATCCAGGCCAGCCATTACCCTCTCCCTGGCGGTCACGTGCAGCATCTTGCGATAACTGCACGTGCTGACGGGTACTGGGTAATCTCGGCCAACTGTACTCTCGCGACAGCTGGCCGTAAACCAGTCCGATGACGTCACCGCCGGGGAATCTCCTAGGGTAAGCAGCTCTGCTACATCTGGATGCCATGCTCAGCCTGGCATGCAGATGTAGCAGAGCTGGACTCGTCGTGGGACACTCGTGATTTTGGACTGCGTCGGACAGGGAGTATTTGTGTTGGTTTGTTATTTTTGTTTTTTTACAGGAGAACGATGGCGTCGCAGGATGAGCATACAATAAAAATATTGAAAACTGTTTGGTGTTTTATTTCATTAAAATACTTTTTTCTGGCTGTGTATTTTTTTAAAAATTTACAAACTATGATTAATAATGGATCTGTGTCTTATTGACGCCTCTCCATTACTAACTGGGCTTATTGTCACCTTTCAATCAAAGGTGACATTAACCCCTTATTACCCCGCTTGCCACCGCTACAGGGCAAGTGGGAAGAGCCGGGAAAAGTGCCACAATTGGCGCATCTTTGGATGCACCAATTGTGGGGCTGCTGCAGCCTGGTATTTTTAGGCTGTTGAGGGCCAAAATCCATGGGCCTTGACAGTCTTTTATCACCAGGCCGCAGCAGTCTGCTTTTTACTTGGCTGGTTAACAAAAATAGGGGGACCCCCATGCCATTTTTTTTCGAGGGGATCCCCTATTTTTGTTAACCAGCCAAGCTAAGCAGATTGCTGTGGCCTGGTATTATCAGGCTTGCAAGGTTCATGGATATTGGATCCTTACCAGCCTGAAAAACCAGGCCTCAGCAGTCTGCTTCATCTGGCTGGTTAACAAAAATAGGGGCGACCCCTCGCCATTTTTTTTCGAGGGGATCCCCTATTTTTGTTAATCAGTTCACTTCAGGTCAGCCGGGATTCCCTCTGACGTCACTGATGCTGTGCGGTGTCCCTGGCTGACCTGAAGTGAAAGTGGGAAGCAATCAATTATGCTAACCACTTTCTCTCCTGTCAGCCAGGAGAGGAGATGATTCAGTCATGGGTTTACTGTGAGGCTGTCAGCATTAGCTGCGGTCTCTGCAGTAAACATTAACCCTTTCAGAAGGATTACATCGGGGGACCTGATTGAACAACGGATAGGTAAGAATAATGTTGCTTTATTATTTTATTTTTATTACAGGTGAACAAGGGCTTCGCAAGGAATGGCAGTAAAATAAAATATGGTCAAAAACTGTGTGTTTATTTCATTAAAATGATTTTTAATTTAAGTGTGTGTGTTTTATTTTTATTTCATACAATAGGATTAATAATTGATAGTTGTCTAATTGACAGCTCTCAATTATTAACCTGGCTTAAAGTCACCTTTCAATAGCAAGGTGGCTTTAACCCCTTATTAACCCATTCGCCACCGCTACAGGGCAATAGGAATAGACGGGCAAAGTGCCAGAAAGGGCGAATCTAATTATTGATTTGCCTTTTCTGGGATGTCTGGGGGCAGATGTTAGTAGCCGGGGGGGCCAAAATTAATGGTCCCTCTCTGGGCTATTATTATCTGCCCCCACTCGCTGGCTTTGTCTGTCTGGTTGAGAAAATAGGGCAGGAGCCCACGCATTTTTTTTCAACAATTTTACACCTCATATATATATATATATATATATATGTCATTGAATTTGTGACACATATATATATATATATTTATAGTACATACATTTCTACATAGTATAATAGCCGCTAATTCAATTTAAGGCTTTTGTGAAATTACAGACCCGACAGTGTATGTGTGAAAAATTTGACACATGTAGGGATTAATTAAAGGTGTAAATTCGTAGCAAAAAAATGCGTTTTTTTTACAACGAATTTACACCTTTAATTAACCCCTACATGTGTGAAATTTTGCACACATACACTCATGTAATTGTTAGTGAAAACCATATATCAAACTACATAAAATGACATGGTTAACTCTATGTAAACCATGTGTCATTTCATGTCGGGTGGTTCTGTATTTTCACAAAAGCCGGCATTGCCCGGCAATTGAATCAGAGGCTATTTTACTATGTAGAAGTGTATGAACTATAAATATATGTGTATACAATGACATGTGTATATATATATATATATATATATTCTATGTGTGTATATGTAGTGTTTACAAGGAAAGAAAGAGGTTTTTTTAATTCCGATATTTCTGTCCCATTGACTTGCATTGGGTTTCCGGTATCGGATCGGCGATACCCGATACTTTTTGAGTATCGGGTCGATCCAATCCGATCCGATATTTCGGGATATCGGACAGTATCGCTCAGAGGTGTATCTAGGCTTTCTGGCACCCGGGGCAAGAATTCGGTTCGGTGCCCCCCTCCCGCACACATGCGATTTGCACACTTAGTCATGTACCGACGAGCTGCTCTCCCTAATGCTCTCAATGTTCAGTGAAAAATCTGAGAGAAGCAGGAAGAGATGCTCGTTGTCACAGGACCTTAAGTATGAAAATCGCATATGAGTGAAGAGTCCATGTGATGACTACAGGAACCTGCAGAGCTGAATCCTGACATTGCAGCTTCTGAATTCTCACAACGAATGCACTGCACACTTTTAGGATTCTCCCTTACCGGTGGCAAGAGTGCACGGTCATGTCAGCACAAGCATGTGATTTATATACTTCTGGCCACATTCCGACTAGTTGTGCCCGGCCTCGCTCCGTTCATTTTCATTGAGTGACGCCGCACATGTCTAGTCAGCATGTAACCGCATGTATGTAAATTACCGGCACGAGAGAATCCTAAGAGTATGCAGTGAGCACTGTGAGAATTCTGAAATTGACTAATTCTCATGTTTTTATTTGTTAGGAGCATTAAAGGGGTTGTCCAGGTCTGTGCTGAGTCTGCAGTCATTCTATGTGACTGCAGACTCAGCACAGACCTGGACAACCCCTTTAATGCTCCTAACAAATAAAGACATGAGAATTAGTCAATTTCACAAATAATATTTACATCCAGGTACCTTATAGAGGACGTCGTCTCTGGAGTCGTTCTCCTTTTCTTCATCTTGTCCAGATCCTATGATGAGTTTTCTCATCCACAGCCGTCTCTGCAGACCTCCATCTTCTCCGCTCTTCTGCACCAACTCTCCGCACGATGCCCTTAAAGACAGAAGAGTCATTATAATGCCCCTAAATACAAATATCTGCAATATACTGTCATCTCACACTATTCCCTCCCTCCTCACACTGTCTCCTCTCACATCCCCCCTGTTCAGCATACTGTCTCCTCATATATTTACACCTTCACTCTCTATACTGTCTGCTCACACATACCCCTGACTCCCCATACTGTGTCTGCACACATCCCATCACCTTCACTCCCCATACTGTGTCCACATACATTCACCCGTTCGCTCCCCATACTGTCTGTGCCCATCCCCCATACTGTTTCCTCATACATTCCCTCATACATACATACTCTTCAGTACCCTCAAATCCCCCCACACATATTAAATGCCCCCATCCCCACTCCAAATCCCCCCCACACACATTAAATCCCCCATCCCCACTCCAAATCCCCCACACACATTAAGTACCCCCATCCCCACTCCAAATCCCCCCACACACATTAAGTACCCCCCACACATATTAAGTACCCCCATCCCCACTCCAAATCCCCCCACACCTAAAATAACCCCCATCCACACTCCAAATCCCCCCACACCTAAAATAACCCCCCATCCACACTCCAAATCCCCCCACACATAAAAGAACCCCCCATCCCCACTCCAAATCCCCCCACACTTAAAAGAACCCTCCATCCCCACTCCAAATCCTCCCACATAAAATAGCCCCATCCCACTCCAAGTCCCCTACACATAAAATAACCCCCCATCCCCACTCCAATTCCCCCCCACATAAAAGAACCCCCATCCCCACTCCAAATCCCCTCACATAAAATACCCCCCATCCCCACTCCAAGTCCCCCCACACATAAAATAACCCCCATCCCCACTCCAAATCCCCCCACACATAAAAGAACCCCCCATCCCCACTCCAAATCCCCCCACATAAAATAGCCCCCATCCCCACTCCAAGTCCCCCACACATAAAAGAACCCCCCATCCCCACTCCAAATCCCCCCACAACATCTCCAAATCCCCCACACATAAAGTAACCCCCATCCCCCTCTCACCCCCACATAAGTACCCCTCTCTCTTCCACCACTACAGTATGTCCCCCATTTATCTTCGTGGTATCTACAGCTCATAGTGGGGCACACTCACCCACCAGTCCTCTTCACCCTTCTGGGCGCCAAGACGAGTGACGTCAGCACGGATCACATGACCTGATCACGCTGCAGACGTCCTCTGACCCGCGGTCAGAGCTTCAATTGTACTGGCGTCAGTATAGATGCCAGTGCAATTGATCCCTGGGATCCGGCACGCGGCAGCTTCTCTGCGCCGG
>JARQOD010000001.1:92861867-92913703 GCA_033576555.1 Oophaga sylvatica
GACAATCCAGAAGCAACTTTTTTAGAAGTCATTTAGGGGGTTTTAATCTTTAAACCCCTCTGAGAACTTCCCCCAAAAACCCCCCAGAAAAGGAGGCAAACCCAGCCACACCGCCAACCGTGCTCACATTTATTCTTGCAAAATTCCCCCCACTGGCTTACTTTCTGGTTCCCAACAATCACGGGGTTATTTTACCCAAACCCAAAGGAAGCCCCAAACACAATAGGACAGGGGCCCCTCAACCAAAAACAAAAATTTTCTCTTTTGTATTGCCCCTATCAAAATTTTTTTAGAAATTGTCCCAAGTACCTTGAAAAGGTCAGAACAATGAAGATGGGCCGGTTTGGCCAAACCTCATTCATCCCTGCCCTGGGCAAACGAGTTCCACAAATTACCCGGACCCCTATCAAGAAAAACAAAATCCTCTCAGTTCTGTCCAATCACCCCCCTCCGAGGCACGGAAATGAGGGGGTTTTTGGGACGAAATAACACTCCCGGGTTTAACTCCGGGTTTAAAAGGGGCCCGGGGAGGCACCCCCCCACATAATGCCCTTTCCCCCAAAGAAACCCCTTTTGTTTCGGCCCCCCGCTGATTCCCTTTACAAATGATTCCCCCCCAAAACTGCAGGGGTTCCCTCAGAACGGGCCAGGGCCCCCTCAGTAAAAAGGGACTTTTATAGTGGAGTCACAGGGAGGCGAGTTACCTCGCTTTTCCCCCGAAGACGTTATCAATGCAATCGAGGGTGCACCCCCATGTGGAGGAAAATCATATGGTAAAATTTTAATTTGTCAGACAACCTTGACAAAAACTGGCTCCTAGGCTGGGTCATTCCACTTTATCTTTTTCCCACTGGGAACTCGAAGAAATTCCCCCGGGGACGTTTTCCCTTCCCGTTTTTTTCGTAACCCTTGTTTCGCAGGGAGACTCACCCGGGATCATCAAACCAGACCCGGGCAGTAAAAAATCGATCCACTGACTGGAGATCTGGGGAGCCTGGAGGAATAGAGAACGCCCAAGATTGAGGATCCCCTTGTAAGAGCGAGATAACAATTCCCACCCTCTGCTCTTCACTCCCAGATGACCGAGGCCGCAGCCGAAAGTACAATTTACATGCCTCCCGGAAAGTAAAAAATTTGTCCCGCCCACCAGTGAACCTGTCTGGGAGAGCAACCTTAGGTTCAGATCTGGTTTGCTCCGGGGGGGACAAAACCTTGGACTTAATGTCTGCCAACTCCATGGACAATCCCTGCAACTGCCGGGCCAGCTGGGCTACTGGATCCATGACAGCTGGGAGAATCTTTAGTATGGCCGGTGAAAATGTCACGCTGTATAGCAGATATATATATGTGATGACAGTAATCTATATCAAAAGGGCAACATACTATATAACATGCGCATAGATATATGATAACATAGATTTTACCTGACAGAATGTCCAGTGGGTCAAAACGGAATCCGTTATACGCTGTCTCCGGCTAGAGGGTGACCGGGGTCTAAGCTGACCCTAAACTGGGGTCCTAACTAATCCCTCAACCTGGAGGTACTGTTAAAGGTACAGAGGTCCAGGCCACCAGCGTAAACCCTGTCTCCTATCAATCCCTGCCAACTGTATTCTAGTCCTAAGAAGGACCCTGAATACCACCAAAGGGAATGACCAGGTAACGGTTAATGAACAGAAAGACATACAAGAAAGATAAGAAATAAAGTAAATAAAGTCTTACATACAACACTCACACACAGTAGGAACACCTTAGGTCTCAGAGATAAACTATAAGCTATAAGAGTAAAACAACTAAGGAGCTCTTAGCTTAAGTATTCCCAGAACCGATCCAGTCTGCTAAACTATATGAATGCTTTCACCGGCATCAAACACCCAGACTGGCAGGAATATAAAGGAAACTAATTAGAACATAATCCAAAGCAGCCGGGCGAGGCTGGACCTAGTCTTAGCAAAGAGCTAGGTAAAATTAACTCTCTCATTACCAAACACAAAGAAACAGCAGCTCAGCTGTGAGAAGTCAGAATGTGCAATCGCGACGATCTTCGTGGCGATGCACCCATGACACTTGCTCACTGAAACTACACTCTGTTGACTCAGTTCTGACCAGGCTGAAGTGGCTATCTTCCTCCACTATTACTGGCCTCCACACAGTGAACTAAGCTCAAGCTGTAGTCTTCAGTCTTTCAATCACTGCTGTTCCCTTTCCCTCTTCTCCTTCTAATGCCCTGTCTGAAGCAGCTATCAGGACCTTCCGTCTAACTGATCTGTGCACACTTCAAGAGCTAACTTTCCATGCTCCAAGGGAACAGTCTTTCAACGTTCTGAGGTAATCTGATCTCCTCTCGTCTGAGGTGTTCTCTGGTGTTCTGAGGAGATCTGAGATCTGAAGTGAGGTAACTGCTGTCTCAGCTAGACTACTCTGCTGTGGCTCCACCATCCTTATAGATATACATACTATACAAGGGCTCCCTCTGGTGGCTTTTTGGGATTGGTGAAGCTGTGAATGAATATCAGGTGCGTGTGGGTTTACCTTCGGTGCATCTTCCTGGGTAAATGTGGCTCCAAGCGCAGCTGGGCTACACACAGGGAGTAATCTGAAGTGTGGCCTGCCGCATCCTTCACTTTTGTTGGGGGTGAAGGACACAAGGAAAGGTGTTGTTCCTGACCAGGAGCCTGCACTGACGACTCAGTTCTTGCAGTTTTTGAAACTTCAGAAGAGGAGGCGATAGAGCTGGGGGCTATTTCGGCAATGTAAGCCAAAACCTGTTCCTGATGCTCCGGTTTTAAAAGCGGTTTACCTACTCCCAGAAAATGGAGCCTTCCTGGCCTTCTGGAGCCAGACAATGACGCGGGCTTAACACTAGAACTACTGATGGAGTCATTTTGACTCCTTTCGTTTTTTATTTCTCTTCTGTGACTACATTTTTCAGAATTCCGGCTTGAAACTCGGTGACTTTTCCTCAAATATGATGTGAAAAAAGATTTTGTGAGAATAAATAATTTTGGTGAAAAATTTGCGCGTTTTTTTCAAAATTTACCAAGAACTACTGAAGGGAGTCATTTTGACTCCCTACTATATTTTGAGGTCCTTTTGTCACTAAATGTTGCTATAAAGTTTTGTGCATAATTTTTTCACTCTGTCTTATTTACCCTGATGTTCATATAGATGTAGTTCAATTTACATGTCAACTTTTCACATTTTCCTTGTGTTTTACCTGCTTGTATTACTGTGTAATGCTGAACAAAATAGCTTGTTTACTCTAGGCTCTTATCTTATGCTAATTTTTGATTCATATATATTGACACATATAAAGAACTGTACGCTTGCAGAAGCATGCAGGAACAATAATTTACAGTTTACTCTATCTGATGAGGAGCTAGATGCATTCATTGCGATATTCTATGCTCGTGGAATATCTGGCACGAACCGTCACTCGATTAGCAGTATTTGGTGTAATGACTGGGAATACCGTTTTGCAAAGCGACAATGTCTAGGGACCGCTTTGTTGAAATTATGAGGTTTCTCAGATTTGATGAGAAATCTACTCGATCGGAGAGACTGCAAACGGACAAGTTTGCTCTATTTTCTACTGTGTGGGACAGGTTTATTGAAAATTGTATTGCGTGTTACAAACCTGGCCCATACATAACGGTGGATGAGCAACTTTTCCCAAACAAAACTAGGTGTCCATTCACGCAGTACATGCCTTCCAAACCAGATAAATATGGCCACAAATATTGGCTAGCTGTTGATAAGGAGAGCAAATATCTGGCAAATGGCTTCCCTTATCTAGGCAAAGATGACACACGCCGTGCTGAGGACCGTTTAGCTGACCATGTGGTAATGAAGTTATTGGACCCGTTTTTGAAAAAAGGTCGCAATGTTACAACCGATAATTATTTTACTTCAGTAAAATTAGCTAAACAGCTAAAAAGCAAAGGAACAACCATCGTGGGAACACTGAACAAGATAAGGCGAGAAGTGCCTAAAGAAATAAAATCCATGAAAGAGGAATTGTACAACACTAAAGTGTTTAGAAATGAAGACAATTTTACACTTACAGTATATCAAGGAAAGCCCAACAAAAATGTTGTCATTTTGAGTTCCGTCCATCCAGATGTTGTTGTTGCGTCTGATTCCGCTAAAAAAACTCCAGAAACGGTAAAGTTTTACAATGAAACAAAATATGGAGTAGATGTAGTGGATCAGATGGCACGAAAATATACCACACGAACATGCACAAGGAGATGGCCTGTTCATGCATTTCAAAATGCCTTAGACTTTGCGGGTATAAATGCATGGATAATATTCAATGAGATAACCCACCAAAAAATGTCACGCAAGGCATTTTTGCAAACGCTTGTGAGAGAGTTGAGTGGTCCTTATGTCACAGATAGGGAAAAGGGTTCCACGTCCCAAGTTTCTACATGCTCAGAAGTAATGGTTCAAACAAAATTTTGCCAGATCAAAGAAAAGTGCAAGAAAAATAGATCTGTCGGCAATTGTAAGACTTGTGGTAAGTCTTTGTGTGGGCAATGTACTGCCATAAATCAAAGGCAATGCCTAAAATGCGAAACACCAAATGTTTAGAAGGTGAATACTGCGCCATATTTTCATTTTTATGCTCCTCCACCTACATTTTCTCTGCTTTTTGTTCTTCAGTTGTTGTTTATATGTGTGCACTTGAATAAAAAAAAATGTTTGAAAAACGTCTATTATAATTATTGTTATTTTCTGTAGAAAAATAAGAAAAGCAGAAAAAAAACAATCAAAAGCATTACTGTTGGATCTCACAATAATAATACATTACAAAAAATATAATTATTAATAAATAACCACAAATGAAACTCTAAAAATAAACGAAAACAAGCAAGGAGTCAAAATGACTCCTTTCAGTAGTTCTAGGCGGGGTCACGAGTCCAGTAGTCCTAGTGTTAACACCTCCTGCCTTAGGTGCTGTGCTTTTGGCACTACCAGCAGATGCACCACCACCATCAGTACCAGCTGGGCCCCCCCCCACGTCCGTGGCCTCTTCCACTATACTTCCTCATGTTTGGGAAAATGTACCAAAAATACCAGCAGATATATGGTACTGTATCAAAAGCGTACAGCTGTATACAGTGTAGGGGAAAATTTAAATCTCTGTATATATTTCCGGAGTCACACACAGTTAGTCAGCATGTATTTGTCCGTGATACCAGCTGGTACACGGTAGTGTTTGAGGAACGAACAGCTCTATACGGTGTGGGAAAAAATGAACGCTCGGTAACTGTGCAGAAAAAGAATAAAAGTATTAGTGCTGTGTAAAAAGCAGTCTGCACAGCAGTGTACACACAGCAATACAGTTAGCAGGTAGGCTAATAACCAGCGCTGCTGCACACAAGAAAATCCTCCCCAGTCACTGCACACTAACTGTACAGCACAATTGCTATCAGCACAAGCACAGAAGAACTTCTCTTTCCAGCCCTAACTCTCTCCCTACTGATAAACAGCATCAGCAACCTCTCCCTACTGTTAAGATCCGCAGAAGTAAAATGGAGGTCGGCGGTCAGGGCTTTTATAGACACTATGACGCCCCCAAAGCAAGCCAATCACTGCAATGCCCTTCTCTAAGATGGTGGTGGACGCTGCCCATGTCATCTCGTTGCCCACAGTGTACATCCTTGCTCATTGGCTGAAAAAAGGCGCCTGCAAGCATTATGGGAAAACCGACTTTGGCGCTTGTTTTGCCGAATGCATGGCCGACTTCACGCTATGGTCGGGTTTCGCTCGGCGAAACCCGACTTTGGCGAAAGTCGGCGATTTATGAATCTGACCGACCTGTTTCGCTCAACTCTACTCATCACTACTAAGAATGCATTTATACTTTCTGATTATTGGGAATGCTCATTTTCTCGATCAGTCACTGAATGTAAGCTGAAAATCGCCTGATAAATGAAAAAAATGCTCATTCTTTGTGCAAAATCATTTTTAAGCTTTCTTAAAAATCATTGTTCTCGGCAGCACATCGTCCTGTGTGCTAAATTGTGTAAACTGACATTTATCCATGCTGTAGTTTTCCACAGCAAAATCAATATTTTGCTTAAAGTGCTTAGAGCCAGATGTGCAGTAATCAACTGATTGTCTGCAGTTCAAAATTGAAAATTATTGTCTCTGATCAGACATCCCCTCCACTCTTACTACTTCGTTTAAAGACTTTGTGGTGTTTTTTCCTTATAGGCTTTCAACACCAAATCTGCATAAAAAAAATGCATGAAAAAAGGGAAATTACATCGTAATGACACCTAAAAAAAATACAATAATCAGAATAGATTCCCACTGCGTATTTTGGTGTGGACAAATGCATAAAAAAGCATGTTTTCTCACGTTGGAACATGGCCCTAAAACAAAGGTTTATGACCTTTCATAGCAATCATATTTAGTCATTTCTCATATTCTGGGCAACTTAGGTTTCTGAACCTAAAGCTAAAAATTTTCAGTAAGGTTTTTCCATGACATGAAATAATCTTGAGAAAATAGTGCTCAGAATATTTCAGTTGAGTTCAAAGATCCAACTATCTCAAGTTTCCTTTATACCTTAAAGCATGTTTCTAAGTGAAGTAGTTTGCAGTTCTATCTATAAAGGTGTGTAAGCTGTTACCTATACATTCCCACCTCAGTATAGGGCTTCTTTACCACACCGTATATAGACAAGAGCCGTGAGTTTGAGATTTGTAGTATATTAATTTATGCTGCAGATCTCAGTGCGAATTTCATTCTTTGTCGATACGACTGCGGACAATCACTGGAGGTTCACTGCTGGAGGTCCACAGTATATCCGCAATATGCTCCATAGGAACATACCCTAAAGGAATATTCCCATCTCATTTTTAGAAACATCTCGTAAATATATACTTAGAATACAAGGTGTCATTTCTTTTAAATGCCTGTACCTAAATTGTTATATATCATCTTTTTCTAGGAATGCAGCACCTGTAAAATATCATATGATAGGCTGACTTCTCATAGTTGCAATAGACTATATAATTTTTTTTACCTTAAGAGACAGCATTGTGAAGATCCCAGACGTCGTCTTATACATTCTGACATTTACTAGCCGAACACTACTGTACATGGTTCTATATGTCAATTAAAATTGCATTTTTGAATGTACTGCTTGCATTTATATTTTCTAATATGGCACCAACATAATCTCTACCACTGTACACAGAATGTAATCACTCCCATCAGTTCTATACCCCAGTTTTTCATTTCTCCTGCATGAGACAAACACATCTATACACAGCTGCATAGATATACATGCAGCCTCACACTCCGGTCCCAAGTGCCGGCGGCAGTGCGGGGTATTGATGCAAGACACTCGCGCGAGTTTCTCGCATTGCACTCGCAAGTGTGACCCCGGCCTTACAGCTTCTACTAAGTAGTATGAGATCTCAGCAGTGGAGAGGAGGGACACTGAGGAGCTGTCAGTCAGGCTTGGTGAGCAGAGATTGAATGTAAAATTCCAAAAAGAATTATTCTGACATGAATTTCCAAGCCTTATCAGGTGTAAGCTTAAATAATGTATGCAGTTTGTATTGTGAAATTTGTTCAAAGATTACTGTCAAATAATTATGGTCATTCACTCACACAAGTACCAAATTACACTGTTTGCATAATTATTAGGCAAGTCGTATTTGAGAAGATTCTTTTTATTATTGAACAGCAACTATGTTCTCAATCAACCCAAAAGACTCATAAATATCAAAGCTTAATATTTTTGGAAGTTGGAGTGTTTTTTTTTTTAGATTTGGCTATCTTAGGAGTAGATCTATTTGTGCAGGTAACTATTACTGTGCAGAATTATTATGCAACTTATTAAAAACCAAATATATACCCATCTCACGTGTTTATTTTCACCAGTTAAAGCAATATAACAACACAAAATTTAGAAATAAACATTTCTGACATTCAAAAACCAAAAAAAAAAAACCAGTGACCAACATAGCCACCTTTCTTTACGCTGACACTCAAAAGCCTTCCATCCACAGATTCTGTCAGTTGCTTGATCTGTTTACGATCAACATTGCGTGCAGCAGCCTCCACAGCCTCCCAGACACTGTTCCGAGAGGTGTAATGTTTTCCCTCCCTGTAGATCTCACATTTTAATGAGGGACCACAGGTTCTCTATGGGGTTCAGATCAGTTGAACAAGAGGACCATGTCATTATTTTTTCTTCTTTTAGACCTTTACTGGGCAGCCACGCTGTGGAGTATTTGGATGCATGTGATGGAGCATTGTCCTGCATGAAAATCTTGTTTTTCTTGAACTATACCGACTTCTTCCTGTACCACTGCTTGAAGAAGGTGTCTTCCAGAAACTGGCAGTAGGTCTGGGAGTTGAGCTTCACTCCATCCTCAACCCGAAAAGGTCCCACAAGTTCATCTTTGATGATACCAGCCCATACCAGTACCCCACCTCCACCTTGCTGGCGTCTGAGTCAGAGTGGAGCTCTCTGCCCTTTACTGATCCAGCCTCGGGCCATCCATCTCGCCCATCAAGAGTCACTCTCATTTCATTAGTCCATAAAACCTTAGAAAAATCAGTCTTAAGATATTTATAGGCCCAGTCTTGACCTTTTATCTTGTTTCTCGTTCAAAGGTGGTCGTTTTTCAGCCTTCCTTACCTTGGCCATGTCCCTGAGTATGGCACATCTTGTGCTGTTTGATACTCCAGTAACGTTGCAGCTCTGAAATATGGCAAAACTGGTGGCAAATGGCATCTTGGCAGCTTCACGCTTGATTTTCCTCAATTCATGGGCAGTTATTTTGAGCCTTTTTTTATCAACACGCTTCTTGCAACCCTGTTGGCTATTTGCCATGAAACGCTTGATTGTTCAGTGATCACGCTTCAAAAGTTTGGCAATTTCAAAACTGCTGCATCCCTCTGCAAGACATCTCACAATTTTTGACTTTTCAGAGTCCGTCAAATCTCTCTTCTGACCCATTTTGCCAAAGGAAAGGAAAGGAAGTTGCCTGATAATTAAGCACACCTTATATAGGGTGTTGATGTCATTAGACTACACCCCTCCTCATTACAGAGATGCAAATCACCTGATTTACATAATTGGCAGTAGGCTTTCAAGCCTATACAGCTTGGAGTAGGACAACATGTACAAAAATGATGATGTGATCAAAATACTCATTTGCCTAATAATTCTGCACACAGTGTAATTTGGTTAGAACAGAAAGAGTAGTCAATCTATGTAGTGTACCAGAATATTGATCTGTACATTGGGGTATATGATTTATAGGTTAAATGCAGAATACTCATCTACTGCTGATCTGGAGTTGCAGCGTGTTCACAATTCTGCTGGTTCTTATTTGAAACAGTCAACACCACAAATATGAACCTCACTTGCCACCACCACAGGGCAAGTGGGAAGAGGAGGGCTAGAATTGGCGCATCTAATAGATGTGCCTTTTATGTGGGCTGTTATTTTTAGACTAGGGGGGGCAATATCTGTGGCCACTCACCAGCCTGAGAATACCAGTCACCAGCTGTCATCTTTTACAATTATTTATTTAAATAATTTAAAAAACAGCATGGGACCCTATTCTTGATAACCAGCCTTGGTAACACTGACAGCTGAAGGTTGTAGCCTGCAGCTGTCAGTTTTGTCTGGCTGGTTATCAAAAATACAGGGGAACCCACATCAATTTTTTTTAAATTATTTATTTATAGTTCAATTGATGAGTCAATTGATGATACTTTTCCTGTTGTCTGCCCCTAATTTTAGTTGTTTTGGCAGCTTCCCCTCCCCAAAAGGTGTTGTCTATGCTTTTGGTTTTGCCTCCGATTGAAGTCAATGAGGATTGGGTGTGTTCCTTGATCCGTTTGGCAAACATCATTCATCTATCCAAACCTTGAAAGGTTTGCTCATCTCTAGTCACTAGCATTATCATGTCGCATGGGGGACACATGAAGAATGTGGGATACACAATTGTAAGGTGAAGGATTTTGCTGAAAAAGGAACCAGCAGAGTGCAAAAAACTGTGCAGCTTTAAGCAACAAATGTATACTGCAGTTTTTTTTGTTAACTTTACAAGATCTGTATCTGAATCTGAACAAATGTGTGGGGCATCCTGAGAAGGGCTTTTCTGCTTTCACAACAGGAACATGATCATGTTTTATGAGCTTGACATCTTTCAGTGGTTTGCAGACAGCAAATTTTAGTACATTTCAGATGAACCAGGAGAAACCACAGAAATCTTTTTCTCTTAACGGTCTCACATTTCAGTCGATGCTTTCAGGATGGACTTCTTGTATTTTGCAATAAACGACAACCCAAGATATTACTAATATTAAATAAAACCAGCAATGCCCAAGGAAAACTACTGCAGATTCATTGTGCAGAGATTATATTACATTGAAGACATAAGTACATTTTAACGCCTTCTCACCCATAATGACACAGGAATGTATTTATTAATACTGTCTAAGGAAGGGTATATGCACATGTACATTTCTGCATCAAAAATTTGTCTCTGGGCAGGAAAAAATGCAGAACAAAAATGTGTATTTTGCTGCGTTTTTTGCTTGCATTTTTATGGTGTTTTTCTCATTCATTTGAATGGGTGAAAAATGCTTCAAAAATGCCGAAAGAATTGGCATGTTGCAGATTTGAAAATGCTTCATATTTGCAAGGAAATTTGCAAGCAGCGTATGCATGAGATTTCACAAATTTCACTTTGCTGGGACAGTAAAATGCTGCATTTTTTGTAGCAAAATAATGTGGGATCACTTGTCTCTGGGCACTCGGCATGGTGGGAGGAAGAAGAATTAGGGTGAGGATTTTGTGGTCCAGAATCAAGGCTACTGAAACTGGACCATGTGGTAAACAGGGTGGTGCTGGCAAAGTTACCCGAAGCATTATCTGCTATCCATGCAACAACCTTTTCACACTGGTCTGGCTTCAAGAGTGGTGTTTCACACCCCCCTACAAAATTGGACAGGAAACTAGATGTGTGTGTTTGTTGTTCTCCCGGTGCATTTGTAAGGATGTGGCAGGGACTCTTGACTGCCCCCTCTCTCCTGTATGCTGGGCCTGTGCACTTTATGCGGCACCTGGATGGTGCACCTGTATATTAATGTTTTTCTGTTGTTCAGTAATGTGTAGTATCATAAACCACTTACGTATTGATATGTATTAATGTGTTGTATTAATGTTGTGCTGTGTTTGTTATGCACATGCTAGAGGCAGGGACAGAAGGGGTTATTTTAATGGGCTGGACTAGCAGCCAGAAAAGGCATCAGGAAGCTCCTGCTTCCAGTCAGTGCCCTGTGGGTCTGGAGAAGAGACTGCTGCCCCGGACCCACAGGCAGTGAAGTGGGCACAGGACTGCATGGTGTGCCGCCGAGGACTATAAGCATCCAAAAATCAGCTTAAGGACGGTTGTTGTTACGGCCGTTACTGCCGCCATTGCTGCTGCTGCTGCTGATATGGCAGTGAAGCATCTACAGAAAGAGCAGAAAGTTCACCTGATTTACTGGGGTTGCATCTGTCCTGTCTATTTTATGTGCAAGGGGTTGGGGTGCTCGCTGACTGTTTGCTTAGTGGCCTCTGTGGACTGTGGCTTTAAGTGGACTTGGCCATAACTACCACCCTGTGCTACCTTGTTACATTGGCACAGTTTCACCTTCCCACAGCCTCGGTCTCTGCATTCACCATCAGCATCACGTCTACTTCCCTGTACCTTACCATGTGCCTTGCTCATTTTAAATTTTGTGTGATATATCCCTGTTGAGAAAACATTGCAGACAGTATTACAATGCCAGCAAAATGTGCCCACTTCAGATAGACGTAAAAAGATTGCAGTATCCAAATAGCAAAGCGATTTATTTAACAAATGTAAGGGTATATGGAGACTATTTTATGCCCTGCTCACCTTGCACATGTCCCTAATTTTCTGTACAATGGCTATACCTCATATGTCTTATAGTGTATTTCATTATATTGTGTAATGGCTTTTATATATATATTCTTGTATTGTGTAGATATAGGGAAAGTGTAGGATTTAGATTTAGCCACTAGAGGGGGGCACAATATAGTAAGAAAGGATGTAGTTAATTAGGAGTGGCCAACTGGGAGTAAGTTAGAGGGCTTCCTGGGTTTTTAGTTAGTAAGGGCTGGGAGCCAGGACAGGTGTTATGATTTGGTAGCTGAGGAGAGCAGGCAAAAACGGCAATACACCAGAGAGGTTGGAATCTACTGGATTGCAGTACCCTGACTAACCACCACAACTAAAGGCAGCCGTGGAGCGTACCTATGTTGGTCCTAGACGCCTCGTCACAGCCTGAGAGGTTAACTACACCTAAAGATAGAAAGAGGAAAGCTATTTGCCCCGGAGCAGATCCCCAAATAACATAGGAAACCCCCAAACATGTAATGGCGGTTAGACAAGAGGAAATACAGACACAGACAGAAAATAGTATGAGCAAACGTTGGGGCCCAATCTGCCTAGACAGAAACGGATAGGAAGGATACTTGCTGCAATCCAAAAAACCCTAAAAAAAAGCCAACGCTACTAATTGCAAAAACACCTGAGATCACACGACCTCTACCACCTAAATTAGTTCTCTGGTGTAACAAAACAAAGCAGCAGCCACTGAAAAAACTGGAAAAGGCAAATGAACAAATAACAGTGGCTCCAGAGGAACTGAGAGGAGCCCAAGCCCCCTGGGGGGGAAACCTGGCTAACCTCACAGAAATGCAGAGAAATATGCAAATGGTAAGCACAAAAACAAAAAACAGAAAATATCTTATCTGAGAGCAGGAGAAGAGGCAAGACTCAGCAAGCTTCCAAGTGAACTAGGAAACAACATTGAGACAAGAACAATTGATCACCGGCAACCATGATGGGGGGAAACCTCCCTTATATCCAGCCAGTCTGTAATTCCTGATTGCCAATCCTCATTGAATGGTTCAGCACTGTCTGCAACCACCAGAGGGAGCTTCTGCTCAGAATTCATTTCTAACACATTCACAAGAGTACCCCCCCTTGAGGAGGGGTCACCGAACCCTCATTTGTGCAACCAGGTCGGTCAGGATGAGCTCTGTGATACGCACGGATCAGTCTCCTAGCATGGATGTCCGAAGCAAACACCCAAGAATTGTCCTCCTGACCATAACCTCTCCACTTAACCAAATACTGGAGTTTCCGTCTAGAAAAACGAGAATTCAATATTTTCTCAACCACATATTCCAGATTGCCCTCAACCAAAACAGGGTCAGGAGGCGCAGCCATAGGAACCACTGGCTCGACAAACCTCTTCAATAAGGACTTGTGGAACACGTTATGGATCTTAAATGTCCATGGAAGAAGTAAACGAAAGGAAACAGGATTAAGACTCTCCATGATCTTATAAGGTCCAATGAACCTAGGCTTAAACTTAGGAGATGCAATCTCATAGGGATATTTCTTGAGGACAACCAGACCAAGTCCCCCACTTCAAACCGAGGACCATCAGTCCTATGCCGGTTGGCAAACCGCTGGGCCCTCTCCTGAGAGAGGGACAACCTCTCCACTACCTGGTCCCAAATCTGTTGCATACGCTCCACAACAGAGTCAACACCCGGACAGACAGAAGCCTCCGTCTGTCCCGAAGAAAATCGAGGGTGAAACCCAAAATTGCAGAAAAATGTAGACATCAAAGTGGCAGAGCTAGCCCTATTATTAAGAGCAAACTCAGCCAAAGGCAAAAAAGAGACCCAGTCATCTTGATCAGCAGACACAAAGCATCTCAGATAAGTCTCCAATGTCTGGTTTGTTCTCTCAGTTTGTCCATTGGTCAGAGGATGAAAAGCAGAGGAGAAAGACAATTGAACACCAAGTTTAGAACAAAAAGTCCTCCAAAATCTGGAAACAAACTGGACTCCTCTGTCAGACACAATGTTCTCAGGAATGCCGTGTAACCGAACCACGTTGTCATGGGTGCATCGCCACAAAGATCGTCGCGATTGCACATTCTGACTTCTCACAGCTGAGTTGCTGGTTCTTTGTTTTTTGGTAATGAGAGAGTTAATTTTACCTAGCTCTTTGCTAAGGCTAGGTGCAGCCTCGCCCGGCTGCTTTTGATTATGTTCTAATTAGTTTCCTTTATATTCCTGCCAGTCTGGGTGTTAGAGGCCGGTGAAAGCATTCATGTAGTCTAGCAGACTGGATCGGTTCTGAGAATACTTAAGCTAAGAGCTCCTTAGTTGTTTTTACTCTTACAGCTTATAGTTTTTCTCTGAGACCTTAGGTGTTCCTACTGGGTGAGTGTTGTATGTAAGACTTTATTTACTTTATTTCTTGTCTTTCTTGTATGTCTTTCTGTTCATTAACCGTTACCTGTTCATTCCCTTTGGTGGTATTCAGGGTCCTTCTTAGGACTAGAATACAGTTGGCAGGGATTGATAGGAGACAGGGTTTCGTGGTGGCCTGGACCTCTGTACCTTTAACAGTACCTCCAGGTTGAGGGATTAGTTAGGACCCCAGTTTAGGGTCAGCTTAGACCCCGGTCACCCTCTAGCCGGAGACAGCGTATAACGGATTCCGTTTTGACCCACTGGACATTCTGTCAGGTAAATCTATGTTATCATATATCTATCGCATGTTATATAGTATGTTGCCCTTTTGATATAGATTACTGACATCACATATATATATCTGCTATACAGCGTGACATTTTCACCGGCCCAACTAAAGATTCTCCCCAGCTGTCATGGATCCAGTAGCCCAGCTGGCCCGGCAGTTGCAGGGGTTGTCCATGGAATTTGCAGACATTAAGTCCAAGGTTTTGTCCCCCCCGGAGCAAACCAGATCTGAACCTAAGGTTGCTCTCCCGGACAGGTTCACTGGTGGGCGGGACAAATTTTTTACTTTCCGGGAGGCATGTAAATTGTACTTTCGGCTGCGGCCTCGGTCATCTGGGAGTGAAGAGCAGAGGGTGGGAATTGTTATCTCGCTCTTACAAGGGGACCCTCAATCTTGGGCATTCTCTATTCCTCCAGGCTCCCCAGATCTCCAGTCAGTGGATCGATTTTTTACTGCCCTGGGTCTGGTATATGATGATCCGGATCGAGTCTCCCTTGCTGAAACAAGGTTACGTAAAATACGGCAAGGAAATCGTCCAGCGGAGGAATATTCTTCTGAGTTCCGTAGATGGGCAACAGATACTCAGTGGAATGACCCAGCTCTTAGGAGCCAGTTTTGTCAAGGGTTGTCTGACAAATTAAAAGATGTGTTGGCTCAGTATGATTCTCCTCCATCACTGGAGGCTGCTATGGCCCTCGCTATTCGCATTGATAGACGACTTCGGGGAAGACGCGAGGTAACTCCGCCCCCCGTGATGACTCCACCTACTACTAAAGTCCCTTATACTGAGGTTCCCCTGGTCTGTTCTGAGGAACCCATGCAGTTGGGAGGGACATCATTTTGTAGGAGGGAATCGGCGGTGCGCCGCAAGACTAGAAGGTGTTTCTTTTGCGGGAGAGAGGGACATTTTGTTGGGGGGTGTCCATCCCGGACCTCTTTGAGCCAAGGAGTTAACCTGGGAGTGTGTATTTCGTCCCCAAATCCTCTCAGTTTCTCGTGCCTGCGGAGGTGGTGATTGGTACTAGAACTGAGAGGATTTCTGTTTTTCTTGATAGTGGGTCCGGGGCTAATCTGGTGGACGCTCGGTTTGCCCAGGTGCATGGTATGCAACTGAGTGTATTGGCCAAACCGGTCCCTATACTCTCTATTGATTCTAGACTCTTGGTCAAGGTAGCTTGGTACAAGCTGTTCATAACATAGATCTTCGAGTAGGGGCAATACATAAAGAGCAATTGTCTTGTTATGTGTTGGAGGGTCTACCTACTCCTATTGTGTTGGGACTTCCTTGGTTGGCTAAACATAACCCAGTGATTGATTGGCAATCCAGAAAGATAAGCCAGTGGGGTGAATTTTGCAAGAATAACTGCATGAGCACGGTCATCGGTGCGGTTGTGCCTAGGACTTTGCCTCCTTTTCTGGAGGACTTTGGGGAGATGTTCTCAGAGGAGGGGTGTAAAGAGTTACCTCCTCATCGCGCATATGACTGCTCAATAAAGTTGCTTCCTGATGCCTTATCTCGTACTTTCCCGGGGACCGGGAGGATGGATGATCCGGTTCCTGTTCCTCAGGAGGGAGTTGTGGTGTCGGCTGTGTGCTCTGAGCTTGAGGGGGAGGTGTTGGGGGCTCAGGGGGACGCCCCTGTGGGACTTCCAGGGAGACTGATAGTTCCAGATCAGTTAAGACTGAAGGTTACGGAGAACCGTTACAAACGGATGGCTGATGGGGGGAGAGTTTCTGGTCGGGATCTGAAGGTGAACGATCTGGTGTGGTTGTCTACCAGGAATATAAAACTTAAAGTTTCCTCCTGGAGGTTGGGTCCCAGATTCATCGGGCCGTACAGGATCAGTTCCATAATTAATCCTGTGGCATTTCGTCTGGACCTCCCTCCTACGTTTAAAAATCATAATGTGTTTCACAAGTCATTACTTAAAAAGTATGTGGCACCAGTCATACCGTCACCTCTACCTCCTTCAGTGGTGGTCAATGATAACGTGGAAATTCATGGGTCGAAAATCATTGACTCACGTCTCAGTCGCCGATCCCTTCAGTACTTAGTTCATTGGAGGGGGTATGGTCCTGAGGAGGGGACGTGGGTCCCTGCGTCTGATGTTAATGCAGATCGATTGGTTCGGACCTTTCACACAACTCACCCGGGCAGACCTGGCCCTGATGGTCCGGAGGCCCCTCGTAGAAGGGGGGGTACTGTCATGGGTGCATCGCCACAAAGATCGTCGCGATTGCACATTCTGACTTCTCACAGCTGAGTTGCTGGTTCTTTGTTTTTTGGTAATGAGAGAGTTAATTTTACCTAGCTCTTTGCTAAGGCTAGGTGCAGCCTCGCCCGGCTGCTTTTGATTATGTTCTAATTAGTTTCCTTTATATTCCTGCCAGTCTGGGTGTTAGAGGCCGGTGAAAGCATTCATGTAGTCTAGCAGACTGGATCGGTTCTGAGAATACTTAAGCTAAGAGCTCCTTAGTTGTTTTTACTCTTACAGCTTATAGTTTTTCTCTGAGACCTTAGGTGTTCCTACTGTGTGTGAGTGTTGTATGTAAGACTTTATTTACTTTATTTCTTGTCTTTCTTGTATGTCTTTCTGTTCATTAACCGTTACCTGTTCATTCCCTTTGGTGGTATTCAGGGTCCTTCTTAGGACTAGAATACAGTTGGCAGGGATTGATAGGAGACAGGGTTTACGCTGGTGGCCTGGACCTCTGTACCTTTAACAGTACCTCCAGGTTGAGGGATTAGTTAGGACCCCAGTTTAGGGTCAGCTTAGACCCCGGTCACCCTCTAGCCGGAGACAGCGTATAACGGATTCCGTTTTGACCCACTGGACATTCTGTCAGGTAAATCTATGTTATCATATATCTATGCGCATGTTATATAGTATGTTGCCCTTTTGATATAGATTACTGACATCACATATATATATCTGCTATACAGCGTGACACACGTGCTGAAGGAACAAAGGCACCAATTCGGAGGAGGAAGGCAACTTAGGTAATGGCACAAGATGTATCACAAATCACCCAGATAACGGTCATTCTCTGAGAAACAGGGAGGTCAGAAATAAAATCCATAGAGATATGGGTCCATGGTCTCTTGGGCACAGGCAATGGCATCAACAAACCACTAGAGCAAGAGCAAGGCTTGGAGCGAGAGCAAGTCCCACAGGACTGCACAAATTCCCTGACGTCACGAGACAAAGTAGGCCACCAAAAGGACCGACTAACCAAGTCTCTGGTACCAAAAATTCAGGGATGACCGGCCAACGCGGAACAATGAATCTCAGACATCACACTCTTTTTCCACCGGTCTGGGACAAACAACTTCCCAATAGGGCAGCGCTCGGGTTTATCCTCCTGACACCCTTCCAGAGCCAGTCTCAAATTGGGCGAGATGGCGGAAAGAACTACACCCTCTTTCAAAATAACAGCAGGATCAGATAACTCAGGAGAGTCCGCAAGGAAACTCCTCGAGAGGGCATCCGCCTTAACATTCTTAGTGCCAGTAAGAAAGGAAACCACAAAATTAAAACATGTAAAAAACAAGGCCCACCTGGCCTGTCTAGGATTAAGTCGCTTGGCTGATTCCAGATAAACCAGATTCTTATGGTCCGTGAGGACCACCACCTGATGTTTGGCTCCCTCCAGCCAATGTCTCCACTCTTCAAAAGCCCACTTCATGGCCAATAACTCCCGATTACCCACGTCATAATTACTGAGCTGAGGAGAGCAGGCAAAAACGGCAATACACCAGAGAGGTTGGAATCTACTGGATTGCAGTACCCTGACTAACCACCACAACTAAAGGCAGCCGTGGAGCGTACCTACGTTGGTCCTAGACGCCTCGTCACAGCCTGAGAGGTTAACTACACCTAAAGATAGAAAGAGGAAAGCTATCTGCCCCGGAGCAGATCCCCAAAGAACATAGGAAGCCCCCAAACATGTAATGGCGGTTAGACAGGAGGAAATACAGACACAGACAGAAAATGGTATGAGCAAATGTTGGGGCCCAATCTGCCTAGACAGAAACGGATAGGAAGGATACTTACTGCAATCCAAAAAAACCCTAAAAAAAAAGCCAACGCTACTAATTGCAAAAACACCTGAGATCACACGACCTCTACCACCTAAATTAGTTCTCTGGTGTAACAAAACAAAGCCGCAGCCACTGAAAAAACTGGAAAAGGCAAATGAACAAATAACAGTGGCTCCAGAGGAACTGAGAGGAGCACAAGCCCCCCGGGGGGGAAACCTGGCTAACCTCACAGAAATGCAGAGAAATATGCAGGAGAAGAGGCAAGACTCAGCAAGCTTCCAAGTGAACCAGGAAACAACGTTGAGACAAGAACAATTGATCACCGGCAACCATGATGGGGGAAACCTCCCTTATATCCAGCCAGTCTGTAATTCCTGATTGCCAATCCTCATTGAATGGTTCAGCACTGTCTGCAACCACCAGAGGGAGCTTCTGCTCAGAATTCATTTCTAACACATTCACAACAGACAGGACAGTTGTGTCCCGTAACGTTTAAGCTGGGGAGCCCAGCCATCCAGGGCCTATGGGCTGACAGTCACACAGTGGTGGAGGAATACAGGGCAGCATCAATATGGTAGCAGCTAACTTCATGGGAACAACCCCAAACGTTGTCACCCACGGACAGGGAACTCCTGAAGCGGGTTAGTCTCACCAGTCGGGAAGCTGTGGTACTAAAGGCGACGGTATGACCCGGCGATATTCCTGGAGGAGTGAGGGACAGTACTGGGAATGGAACAGTGATGTTTTGTGTGTAATGTATGTAGTACAGTTCATATAGCGTCTTGTGCTTGGGTGCGATGAAAATACATGAGACACAGGTTTGATATAGAAAGTCTTGTATTACTTCATACAATTTGGCAAAAATAGTCACACAGTTTGCAGACACAGAAGCAGGAGACACAGCAGGCCAGAGTAATCTAAGCTCAGCAATCACTCTCCACAACAGGTTCAGGATCTTCTTCTCTGTTACCGTAAGTCCATGCAAACGTGGGTCTTTCAAAGAGCAGGGTTCAGAGTCCACAAGTGCTTCAGAGTTCCTCAGTAGGAATAGCTGGAGTACAAGGTCCAAGGCTTTAGGAGTCAGGTCACAGGTTCACTGCAGGCTAGATTCTGAAGCACTGATTGCTCAGCTGTGGCTGCTTAAGAAGCAAAAGGAGAGAATCAGGGCGGGAACATGCAAGCTGGAAACTCCATTTTGACTGAGGGCAAGATAGCTGCAGCAAGACAGAAAGTAAAATGGCTGACGAACAAACTGAGTTTCAGGAACATGTACACAGAACCTTACATTACTCCCCCCTTAGGGACAACCTCCAGATGACCTCAGGCCAGGCTTGTGTGGGTACCTCTGATGAAACTGACGGAGCAAGCGAGGAGCATTAACGTTATTGACTGGTTCCCATGAGTTGTCCTCCACTGGGTAGCCCTGCCATTTAATCAGATATTGTAACTGATTTCTATACAACCTGGAATCTAGAATCCTTTCCACCACAAATTCTTCCTGACCATCGACTAGCACTGGGTCAGGGCAAGGAGAAGAACGTCCAGGAAACGTATTGGGTGTCGCAGCCTTTAGTAGGGATACATGAAAGACAGGGTGAATTCTCATAGTTCTGGGCAGTTGAAGACGACAAGCAACGGCACTTATAATTTTACTGATTTTATAGGGTCCAATGTACTTATGTCCCAACTTAGACGATGGAATCCTTAACTTAAGATTTCTGGTTGACAGCCAGACCAAGTCTCCTACCTTGAAAGCTGGTGCAGGTTTACGAAATTTATCTGCTGCTTTCTTGTACCTTTCCTGAGCCGATTCCAGATTCTCCTTTAGAAGATCCATATTCTTCTGTAAAGACGTGATTCTTTCAGCCACTGCTGGTAAAGGCGTTTCTATGGGAAATCGTGGTAGAATGTTAGGATGATAACCTAGATTAGAGTAAAAAGGAGACTGCTTAGTGGAGGCACTCTGAGAGTTGTTATACGAGAACTCAGCTAATGGAAGTAGATCCACCCAATCATCCTGTAGGTGGCAGATAAAGCAGAGGAGATACTGCTCCAGGGTTTGATTGGTTCGTTCGGTCTGTCCATTAGTCTGGGGATGAAAAGCAGAAGAAAGGTTTACTTTAATGTCCAATGCTGCACAGAAATTTTGCCAAAACCTAGAAGTGAATTGCACCCCTCGATCCGAAATAACCTCATCCGGTACTCCATGTAAGCGAAACACATCTTTAATCATCAAATCTGATGTCTGTTTTGCAGTGGGTAAGCCGACACAAGGGATAAAATGAGCTGCCTTTGTTAGACGGTCAACCACCACTAGAATGGTGTTCTTCCCTTGAGAGGTTGGTAACTCCACAATGAAGTCCATAGAAATAGATCCCCACGGGCGGGACGGGGTGGGAAGAGGCTGTAACAGACCAGTTGGTGAGGAGCGAGGTGTTTTGCATCTTGCACAGACTTCACATGAAGTGACATAGTTTAAAACATCCTTCCTGCAAGTGGGCCACCAAAAGAAACGAGAGAGAAATTCCTGTGTCTTTAGAATTCCTCTATGCCCAGCTATCTTGGAATCGTGAATGAGTTGCAATACTCTCAATCTGACTGTTTCAGGAATATACAGGCGTTGTCCCTGAATCCACACACCATTCTTAAAGACAAGACTTACGTCCCTTGGGGGTTGTGCCAAAAAGGAATCCGCATGGTATGCTTCCTTGATGTCCTTAAGTAGGTCTTGATTATGAATTACTCCTAGGAATCTAGAGTCAGGAAGAATAGTCTTAGGAGGAGTAATTGGACGTGTCTCTGCTGAGTAAATCCTAGAGAGTGCATCAGCCTTTCCATTGCGCGATCCTGGTCTATAAGAAATGATAAAATTAAATTGGTTTAAGAAAAGATTCCAGCGAGCCTGGCGAGGAGTCAGGCACTTAGCCGACCTGATAAACTCAAGGTTACGATGATCTGTCAGGACGACTATTTGCTGTGCAGCTCCCTGAAGAAGGTGTCTCCATTCTTTGAAGGCGGCAATAATGGCCAACAACTCTCTATTGCCCACATCGTAGTTCCTCTCAGCCGAAGACAACTGCTGGGAAAAGAAGGCACAGGGATGCAAGACATTCTTCTCACCTGTTCTCTGAGAGAGTATGTCATGGAAATATATATGTATTCCATATATTCAAAGTATATTCACATATATGTATTCACAGTTCACAGTTAGATAGATCTCACTTGCTAAAAAACCTTGTGCTCACATATTTCTAGGCCAGATATAATCAGTCGTTTTAAAGAAATCTGGCCTCCATAAGACCTTCGTAAAGGAACAAATGCATGAAGTACAAAATGTCCTATTAGATATCTGTTGTTTACATTATAGTTATGCAAGGCAACTAGGTTACAAGAATATAAACAATAATTCTGCAACTTCAGCTCTTTTAATCATGATTATCATAATTATCATATTTACACTAGAACAGCCAATAATCTAGCAGCTTTTAATTGTATGTTAATTGACTAACCAGCCCCTTTTTGTAAACGTATTAAAACCTTGAAACAATAATAAATGTATGTCTTTGACGAACTGTTATACTGACACTTTCGTGTGGACAGTCCTCATTTCGTTCTGAGCGCTCAAAAAGACATTATATAGAGATTTGGACATGGCAAGCAGCAAACACAGGATATTTTTATCCTAATTAAATTTCCATATCAGTTGGCGCCTGCACGCGGGGCATTGGACGAAACGCACGAGGACTCGGCCGACCGGAGAGACGGGGGTGTTGGCCCTGGCCTTGGCACACGGGACGGAGACTGCAGCTCCATCAGTAAGGTAAGAAAACTTTGTCATCTTACCTGAATGTTCCCTGTGCCTAGTCCTAGCCTACACTTCCAGCCGGTCGGACGTGGTCATCACCGCATTCCCAGGTTGTGTAAAAAGTCCATACCCTTATCCAAAAGCCCTGGGATATAAGCCGAGTTGGTTGCTGCTGTGCTGTATATGTTTCATGTTTTATGTGAACCGGGAGAAAGTTGGAACGGTGACTGTGTTTTTGCTTGCTGATCTCTGGGGCTGTATAGCAAAAGACAATTGCTGCATAAGTTCCCGCAGTAAACTTTCACGCACCGGGAGGCCATCCCAGTCAAATCAGACGTGGAGGGCGGGAGCTTTGTTTTGGATAAGTCCACGCAGATATTCTCCACACATTGGAGGGAGGTTATCCCAAAAAATCCAGTTGTGGAAGCGAGGGCTTTGTTCGGTTAAGTTTCTGCAGTAAACTTTCACGCACTGGGAGGCCATCCCAGTCAAATCAGACGTGAAGGGCAGAAGCTTTGTTTGGATAAGTTCTCACAATAATTGTCCACGCACCGGGAGGCCATCCCAGTCAAATCAGACGTGGATAGTGAGAATTTTGATGAAGGCTATTGCAGATTACTGTGACCGGCGCACCGGCCAGGGCTACGGTACAGAGCGATAGAACCTTGAGCTTCGCCGCGCTCAGTGCAATTGGTGAGTTATCAGTTACCAGAGCAGCTTGTATGTGTCACAGATCATCAAAAGAGGGATTCGTATTCTCCCGGGTGTCTGTCTCATTGTCTGTATCAGGTACTGTCGCTTTAAATCACATCTCTGTGAGCTCTGTCAGTAACTCATTCAGAGCAGTGTGCTGGCTGCAGCAGCGAGAAAACCCCTTTAACCCCCCCTCCTCTGCTAATCATGTTATCAGGCATTCTGTTTCTTGGCTTTGATTTTTATTTTTTTAAGCTAGTTTTTTGGCTACAGGTTTTAACGTGAGAATTATCAGGCATTCAGACTGAACTATATTCATTTTTTGCTATTCTGAGGAATAATAATTTTTTTTTTTTTTTTTTTACGTGATTTCAGTGCCTATAGAGACAGCAAGCAGAGATATAAGGAAGGGAGGGGGGAAGCAGCCAGCTGACATTCCAGAGATTTTTAATTAGCTGTTTTAGTAACAAGGGTTGTTTTTCAGAGTTTTATGATTAATACGGTTTTTCTTTTTTCCCCTTTTTGGTGAATTTATTTTTTTTTATGTTTACTTTTTCTAGAGTTTTTTACTAAATCTAACTTTTGTTTTTAAAATTTTTCTTTTAAGTACATTTTTAAATGATTTTGGAGAGATTTTTTCTCTAAGCAATTTATTTTAGAGCTTTATTTCTCCAGCCATTTTTTTTTCTACAAGCTTGCCTTAGAACAAGGTCACATAGATAAGGAGAATTACAGGCTGTGGGAGAGAGCAGACACAAACTACGCAGTGGTCTGAGCAGCCCCTCCCGTCGGGCATTCGGCGAGGAAATTTTTTTTTTTTTTTTTATGTGAATAAGTTTGAAAAGGTGTTAAATCATCTGTGAGAAAAAGATCACTGACATGTCACAAGAGCAGAATTCAGAGTCACACACATCACATGTCCATCATGTGGAGACACGGGACAGGTGTAGGCTGCTCTCATTGAGTAAGGAGCCTTGTACAGGGAAAAATGCTCCCCGCCTCTCTCCACAGGGAGAAGTCATTTTTGTTTCAACCATCCCCTCTCAAGAGTCACAGGGGGGACACCCTCTTCTTCTTCTTCTCTCAGTCCCTTTCTCTTTCTTCTTCAGACTTTTCTCCTCTTTCCTCGCTGCCATCCCTCTCATTCCTTCTTTTCCCTCCATCACATCTCTAACACATCCATTTTCTTCATCTTCCTCTTCTTCTATCTTTTCCTCTCCAACTCTCAAATCTTGTTCTTCATCTTCTTCTACTTCTCCCCTCCATCTTTCTTCTCTCTCTCTCCTCCATCTTTCTCTCTTTTCCCCTTTCACTCTTCTCTCCCTCCCCTCCTCTTTCTCTCGCTCCTCCCTCACACCTCCCTTCTCTTCCTCTTTTTTCTACTTCGTCATCAACTGGGTCAACGCCCAATCCAAGCAATGTGGTGTCCCTGTATTCAGTGTCTCCAGCACAGGGCACCTTGTCTATCCCAAGCACAGTACAAACATTGCCAGTCATTATATCAGGAGAAGAAAGTGCAGATCTCCCTACACAAAACGCTACATGTAGCCCCAGACACAACAGTCCACTGCTAGGGCTTCACAGGGGAGTGGTATAGCTACAGGGCTGCTAGCATGGAACCATGACACTGATCCACCGCAGCCTCAGCAAGGAAGTGGGAAATCCCCATGCAGCAAGACAACTTTAAAGCCCAAACGTCACCCAGTGTATGCACCAAGTACACCATGTCACTTCTTAAGATGCAACGTCACACATGCTGCCCAATACTAGGGAAGAAAACACACAAGCACCAATAGAGCAGGGACAGGTAGAGGCACCATCCTATGAGCCCTTCATCCCAAGCCAGGTGATCAGTATGCTGCCAGACCCAGGGATACACCCCATGCTATTTTGCCAAAAAAATGCAGCAGATCCAGCAAACGTATACAGCAGCCTGGATTGATCTCTGGACCGAAATGGAAATAAAAGCAGGTGATGCATTCTGGTCAATTATGAGAGAACACTTCAAGCATCCAGCAGAGTTAGATGCGTATGCCTGGGAGACAGGACCAAAGCTAATTGAGCAACTCAGAGAATGGGCCAAAAGCAGACTGACAGGACAAACTCTCAGCCTACATGTCACGAGTCAAGACAAGACAGAGTCTGTGGAGAAGTTCCATGACAGAGTGATGCAAGTGTTTCAAGATTTGGGCCTCATTACCCATGATCAGACACACAGACGGATGTTGGCACAGGCTTTTGTGCATGGACTGAGAGAATCAATCAGGAAACCACTGGTAGCAGCCAGGCCTGAGTACACGTCAATAGCAATGGACACCCTGCTCACAGTAGCAAAAAGGATTGAGTCCCGCCGGGACAGAAGGAATGTCAAGTGTTACAACTGTGGCGAGTTTGGTCATTTCCGGAACAAGTGCAGAACACTGACTTCACCCAGAAAAGGAAGAAACACAGAAAGCAGTGAAGAACCCCGTCCATAGGACAAGAGCACACCAAGTCCACAAGGAACCCCACCAGTGGGACCAATATCCTGAGAGTGGATGGCGTAGTCATATCTTTTCTTGTGGAACTCCGCAACCTCACCTACCTATCAGAATCTTCTGCTTCCTGCATGGGAATTGATGGTCAAGTCAGATATTTCCAGATTATGAAGCCCCTGAGCGTGTGGACTCAGCCAGAACACTCCATCATGTCCCAGTTTGTTGTGTCAAAAACCTGCACCCTCAACCTATTGGGAGTGGACCTACTGCAGAAGCTGAAAGCGACCAGAGTGTTCCAGGAAGATGGGACCATGACACTTTCTTCACCCCTGACCCAAGAAGAAACAGGAACCTCAAACAACCACACTGCAGACCTATCACAGGAGGTGCTGGACATAGTACCAGAAAAGCCACTCCATCACCCAGAGTCAAGATGTCTCTGACCAACTGAAGGTCTAAGTGAACTCGCCTAAGAAGACGGCCTGAGAACTTTGACATTGGCCAGGATATTCAACTCAAGAAGGACTCTACTCGCTTCATGGAATGGCAACACCTCATCCAGCTCTAACGCCAGAGGTTCATCTTTTGCAAGCACCAGGAGGTGCCCCTTGCAATCAACCAGTTCACCCAGGCCCTAGACCGGAAAAAGGCCAGTCAGCTCTTCAAACTTGTGCACAAATACTGACCTGAGACCGAGCTGGAGAAAAAGAAACTACTGATGGCCCGTGCTGAGAAAAAAGCAGCCGTTTAAGGAGACGTCCCAACAAGAAAACCCCCTGTGACCAGAACAGGTGCTAACACAGTAACTGTCTTGGTAGAGAACAAGAAAGCCAGCTGGTCGTCATCTCTCATGATGTGGACCCTAGTAGACGGCTTGTTTTCCCGCCAGCTCTGCACCAGCAGATGGGAGTCCCCTGCCGCATACTGAAGGACAAGGCCAAACTGGGCTGCCTCGCCCATCGGAATCAATCCCAGCTTTCCACAGTGAAGAAAAAGACTGTAAACCCCACTGAGTTCAGAATGGTGCAAGGCCTGGAGGCCGCGAAAGAGGCTACGGTATTTGAAACCCCAACAGTGCTGAACCATCACACTCTGCTCTCAAGAGTCCCAGTCACCGCAACGGTATTCACGGTGATCAACCTGGCCAGTACCTTCTTCAGTGTTTCCCCTCCACCTGGAGGCCTGCTTTCACGCACCAGTGCAGTGCATATGGACAATGTTGCCTCAAGGTGCTCAAAACAAGCCCTTCAAGTTTCACCAAGACAATGTCCTCCATCTTCGTCAGCTGGATTGCAGAATATGCAAGAGTCACTCTTCTACAACACGTGGATGACTTTCTCTTTTGTGTGGTTGACATCGACACCTGCACAGCCTATTCCTTATCTCTCCTACTCTACCTGGAAGAACAGCAACGCAAGGTCTGGAAGAACAAAGTCCAGTGATGCCAGAAGCAAGTTACATCCCTGGGACACTGTATTGCCCACAAGACGAAACACATGTCAAAAGACTGGAAGACCACTGTGGAGAAGATGGCTCCCCCAACAACTCCAAGAATGCTACAGGCCTTCCCTGGTCTAGTGTCGTATTGCAGAACCTGGATCCCTGATGCCTCAGTCCTAATGCAGCCTCTGTGCGCTTGCATCAACGCAACCCCGCTCCTTCTATCAGACGCAGCCTTCAACCCATTCAGGAGATTGGAAGAACTCCACAGTCTCAGCGCCAATACCAGGCCTACCTGACTATGAAAAGTCTTTCCGTCTACCTGATGGAAGAAAGAAGGTCATGCTATTGGAGTCCTGGCACGGATTCACGGGGGAAAACAGAGACTTTTAGGCTGCCTCTCAGCCCGCTTGGATCCAGTTGCAAGAAGAACACCCTGCTGCCTGATGGCAGTATCTGCAGCACACACCCTCCTGGACAAGGTTGCTGACATCACTTTTGGACAGCCACTGGAAACTCTCACTCCACATGACATCTTGGCAATCTTCAATCAAGCTCAACCAACAGTAATCTCTCCACCGCCAGGCATCTTTGTGGCGCCTCTATTGCCTTTGTCTCATAATGTCACCGTCTCCAGACCTACAGTCCTCAGCCCGGCCACTCTACTCCCACTCCCAAGGGGGATACTTGGATGGCTCCAGAAGAAGTTTCAACACAGGAAGTGCAGTGACCAGCAATCAAGAAATCCTGTGGTCCAGAAGTCTGTCACCTAGCCTGTCAGCCCAGGAAGCAGAATTGATAGCGCTGACGAAGGCCTGCCAGATGGCAGAAGGCAAGACTGCAAACATCTACACGGACTACAGGTACTCGCATGGCATAGCACACGACTTTGGACCCATCTGGGCTACAAGGGACTTCATCACAGCAAACGGGACAACCGTGAAGCATCATGGAGCCTTCAGGGACCTACTGGGTATACTCCAACTTCCAAAATGGTGGCAATTTGAAAAATCAAAGTGCATGGAAAACTGAAAACAGAAGAGGCATGAGGCAATAACATGGCGGACATGGCAGCCAAAGAAGCAGCCAAAGGAAGACAACATGGAGAAGTGGGAGAGGTCGTAGAGCCGGACGGCTACTACATGACGACTGAAGACAAGAAACCTGACAAAAAGACGTCCTGGGATCTGCTCAAGAAGTTACAAGACCAAGCTCCAAAAGGAAAAGAGCTGAATGCGAAAAAAGCAACACGTGAAGAAGGAAGGCTATCAATAATAGACTTCAAACTCTGCCTACCACAAAGTATGCACCCTATGGTGGTCCAATGGGTACATGGACCCACATCCACATATCAAAGACACAGATGAATGATCTGATTGGTGCTTACTGTTTCGCTTCAGGGATCTCCACCCTAACAGCCAAATTCACCAGCAGCTGTCTGACCTGCGGCAAATGCAAGCCTGGACGTATGGAAGAAAGACCCCCTCACCTCATCTGGAAAGACCACTCTACCAGCTTCAAAGGATCCAGATAGACCACATCCAGATATCGCCAAGTGAAGGATTCAAATACGCCATTGTGGTCAAAAGAAGAATTTTCAAGATGAACAGAAGCCTTCCAAGTCAGCAAAGACTACTGCAACGAAGCTACTTTCGGAAAATAGTGTGCAGATACGGGGTTCCAGAAATGATATAAAGTGATCAGGGACCCGCATTCACAGCAAATCTGACACACAAGACCCGATTAGCAGTAGGGTCAGATTTAGGCCTACACACTCCTTACCACCCCCAGAGCAGCAGGAAGGTAGAAAAAACTGAACGAAACACTTAAGAATAGAATGCTGAAAAATTGCCCAAGAGACACGCAAACCATGGCATGACACACTCCTAATTGCACTGTTTAGCGTAAGGCACACTCCCAGAGACCCAGAAAAGCTGTTTCGTGCCTGCATCTTCTGCTAACAGATAAGACATTTTCTTCTTTTAGTTTTTTGGTGCCTGCATTTTGTCCTGCACTTCTGTGGGGGTCTGCCGGGTCCCCTTCGGGGGGCTTATGCTCCTCTCAGTTTAGTTCAGCCACTGTTTGTTCATTTGCCTTTTCCAGTTTTTTCAGTGGTTGCTGTTTAGTTTTTGTTACACCAGAGAACTAATTTAGGTGGTAGAGGTCGTGTGATCTCAGGTGTTTTTGTAATTAGTAGAGTTGGTATTTTTCAGGGTTTTTTGGGGTTGCAGTAAGTGCCTTTCCTATCCTCTTCCATTTAGGAAGTTTGGGCCCCAACGTTTGCTCATACTATTTTCTGTCTGTGTCTGTATTTCCTCTTGTCTAACCGCCATTACATGTTTGGGGGCTTCCTATGTTCTTTGGGGATCTGCTCCGGGGCAGATAGCTTTCCTTTTTCTATCTTTAGGTGTAGTTAGCTTCTCAGGCTGTGACGAGGCGTCTAGGACCAACGTAGGAACGCTCCACGGCTGCCTTTAGTTGTGGTGGTTAGTCAGGGTACTGCAATCCCATAGATTCCAACCTCTCTGGTGTATTACTTTTTTGCCTGCTCTCCTCAGCTACCAAATCATAACACTTATGTAATTGAATTGGTCAAAAACTAATGTCCATTCTCGTTTTTCTCCTCACTGCCAGATTTGATGATCCTGTCCAAGAGCCCCAGATGACATCAACCTCTGTGTAACTAGAGGGAAAGCCTGTTTGGATCCATGTATCGCATTGCAAGGAAGCTCCCGTACCAGGATAGACACCTAAGCCATGAAGGATGTCGTGGATGCTCTGACTGACCAGACAGATGACCAGATGACCTACCTGATGAGTTCAAGGCCAGAGACCAAGTTAAAGCAGGATTTGAGTCACTATAAAAAAATGTTGATTGGATAAATTACATCTATTATAACCAGCAGAGATTTGTTAACTTCACCATAGATGCTGTAAAAGGTTTGGCAGCACAGTTAGGCCCCACTTCCATTATGGCATTCCAGAATAGAATGGCTTTGGATATGATTCTAGCTGAGAAAGGAGGTGTTTACAAAATGATCAAAGACACCTGTTGCACCTACATCCCAGACAACACTGGCCCAAATGGTAAAGTCACAATGGCAATACAGAAACTTAATGAGTTATCAGAGGAACTGAAACAGAACTCAGGTGTCACTGACCCATGGGATCGATACTTTGGGTGGATGAGTGGGTGGCAGAAAATGTTGGCACAGGTTGGGACAGCCATTATGGGGGGTTCTCATTTTTGCATTAATTACTGGTTGCTGTGTAATTCCTTGTATCCGCAGGATAATGGAAAAAACTGTTCAGGAGACAACCAATTTGATGCCACTCACCATCTTGGACCTCGCACCAGTCGGATGGAACTGCCTGGCTTGACCAGATCTCCGAACTACCTCCAGACTGAGAATACACATCCTTGATGAAACATCCTATCAAATAAAGAGACTATGATTGCAAACACATAAACCCCGACAGGGACAGTCCTCCTGACCGCCCATTTGCGAAAAGTCTGTATTCGGTGGGGGAGGCATGTACTAGGGGTGTCTCAACTCACCGGCAGCATAAAAGAGTTGCAGCGCTTTGGGCCAGGAGCAGGTTTTTAGGGCAAGTGGTATCTAAGGGGGGACTGTCATGGAAATATATATGTATTCCATATATTCAAAGTATATTCACATATATGTATTCACAGTTCACAGTTAGATAGATCTCACTTGCTAAAAAACCTTGTGCTCACATATTTCTAGGCCAGATATAATCAGTCGTTTTAAAGAAATCTGGCCTCCATAAGACCTTCGTAAAGGAACAAATGCATGAAGTACAAAATGTCCTATTAGATATCTGTTGTTTACATTATAGTTATGCAAGGCAACTAGGTTACAAGAATATAAACAATAATTCTGCAACTTCAGCTCTTTTAATCATGATTATCATAATTATCATATTTACACTAGAACAGCCAATAATCTAGCAGCTTTTAATTGTATGTTAATTGACTAACCAGCCCCTTTTTGTAAACGTATAAAACCTTGAAACAATAATAAATGTATGTCTTTGACGAACTGTTATACTGACACTTTCGTGTGGACAGTCCTCATTTCGTTCTGAGCGCTCAAAAAGACATTATATAGAGATTTGGACATGACAAGCAGCAAACACAGGATATTTTTATCCTAATTAAATTTCCATATCAAGTATAGCTCCAACGGCACAGTCTGAAGCATCCACCTCTATTATGAAGGCAAGCTCGGGGTTGGGATGTACTAGGATAGGTGCAGTGGTAAATTTATCTTTTAGACGGGAAAATGCTTCCTGGGCTTGGGGAGTCCAGGAGAACCTAGACTCTTTCCGGGTAAGTTGGGTGATAGGTGACACTACCTCAGAGAAATTTCTAATGAAACGTCTATAGAAATTGGCAAACCCGATGAAGCGCTGTACCTCCTTCACATTTCTAGGACTTGGCCAATCCTTGATGGCTTGGGTTTTGCTTCCATCCATACTAATTCCTTGTGTAGACAGTACATACCCCAGAAATTGAATTTCGGTCCTATGGAATTCACACTTTTCAAGTTTGATGTAAAGATGATTTTGTCTTAGACGTTCCAAGACCATTCTCACATGTCCATGATGTTCCTCTGTGGAGTTAGAAAAAATTAGAATATCATCCAAATAAATTACCACGAATGTATCTAGGAGATCCCTGAAGATGTCATTCACCAAGTGTTGGAAAGTGGCTGGGGCGGTACTCAGACCAAAAGGCATAACTAGATATTCAAAGTGTCCATAGCGTGACCTGAATGCAGTCTTCCATTCATCCCCAGGTCTAATACGGACTAAGTTATAGGCCCCACGAAGATCTAGTTTAGAGAAAATTTTGGCATGTCGCACTCTCTCCAATAACTCAGGGATTAAAGGCAATGGATAACGGTTTCTAATAGTAACCTTATTGAGTTCCCTATAGTCTATGCATGGTCTCAGAGATCCATCTTTCTTCTTTACAAAGAAGATGGGTGCACCTGCAGGAGATGAAGAGGGGCGTATGAAGCCCTTGGCTAGATTTTCGTCTATGTAATCCTTTAAAGCCTTTAGCTCGGGCCCCGCCAGGGGGTAGATCTTACCAAAAGGTATCTCTGCTCCAGGCAATAATTCAATTGGACAATCATATGGACGGTGAGGAGGAAGCTGGTCAGCGTTCTTCTTGTCACATAAATCCACATAGTCCTGGTATACAGCTGGTAGTTCAGGGACTGACATGGTTCCTTTAGGAACAGAGCAAGCTGAAACTTTTGGACTCATCTGTTTCTCTGGAAAGTGTAATTCCTTGGTCTCCCAGTTAATGGTAGGATTCTGAGCCTGCAGCCATGGTAGCCCTAGAATAATGGGAAAGTGGGGAGAAGAGATAAGCATAAAGGACAGTTTCTCTTGATGATCTTTACCCATAAGAACCCTCAAAGGCTCTGTTTCCTGATCCACTGGTCCAGAGGTCAGCAGGGAGCCATCCACAGTTTCCATCTGTACTGGAGTAGCCTTCTTCACTGAACGTATCCCCTGTTTCAGAGCAAAGGAGACATCCATAAAATTTCCACTTGCCCCTGAGTCGATCATAGCAGAGCTAGACACCCAAGCGGAGTCAACCCAGAGTTTGATGGAAAGAAAGCAATGAGAATTGTTTTTCTTACAACTCAGCTGGGACACCGCTGAGGAAACTTGAAAAATGGCAGCGTTTACACAGTCAACGTCCTCAGAGGTAACGGAGTTTAAGTCCGAGAAATCAAGATCTGTTGCTGCAGATCTCTCTGGAGCCTGAGGCTCGGACCTGACAGATCCCCTCTCGCAACACTCACAATGAATGAGTGCTGCAGTAGTCTTACGAGAACGGCTGGGGCAGTTTATAATGAAGTGCCCTGACTTACCACAATAGAAACATAGATTTCCTTAAAACGATGTTCCTTGCGTGCATCACTAACCCGTCGTTGTAAAGAGTCTACCTGCATGGGTTCAGGTTCAGTTTCCCGTGTAATCCTACTCAAAGGTTATTTAGCTGGAGAGGAAGGTAGGAAAAGGTTAGTGCGATTGCTTTCGAACCATCTCTCTTGCCTGCGTTCAGTCAGACGAGTATCAATACGGATGCAGTAGTTAATAAAGTCACCTAACGCAGTGGGAGGGTCGGCACGAGCAAGTTCATCCTTAATCAGTGGAGATAACCCCTTTCGAAAAATAGATTTTTTGGCGGAACTGTCCCAGGTGGTATCAAGGGCCCATCTCCTGAAATCCAAGGCATATTCAGCTACCGAGTGCTTACCTTGGCGCAAAGCTAACATGGCTGCTTCAGCTGTTGCACCTCGATTGGGGTCATCAAACACCTGCCCCATGGCTGAAATAAAAGCATCAAGGTGATTCAAACAATCATCTCAGTCTCAATCAGAGGGTTTGCCCACATCAAAGCCTTGTTGGTAAGCAACATAATTATAGTAAGCACCTTAGATCGTTCAGTGGGAAATTGTGAAGCATGTGCAGAAAAAAAAAGATTGCATTGATTAATAAATCCCCTGAATTTCTCACGTTCACCGCCAAAACGAAAAGGGGGCAACTTGGGAATCCCAGAACTCGGGGCTACGGCAGGAACCTGGACTCGCTCTTCTAGAACCTCAATCCTGGCTCGCAAATCCTGGGCAGTCTGTCCAAACACTTGCAAATTGTGATTAGTGAGGTCCTGTAGGCTTGAAAAACGGGTCTTTATATTCTGCAAATCTGCAAGGATATTATCAGTCACTCCGCAAAGTTCCTTTATGCGGGCCTCCATTTTCCAGATCTTTTAAGACAGGAGTACTGGAAGAAGAGGAGAGGAGAAAAAAAAAACAATAGTGTTTACCTGTGGTAACACTGCAGAGAGAAAAAAAAATTAAGGTAACTGCTCACCTGGAATGGTTGTGAGAAGTCACAACCACTATCATCACAGAAAGTTCACCCGGACATCTGATATCCACAGTTACAGCAGACAAAAAAGAGAAAAGAGAAAAAAAAAACAATAGTGTTTACCTGTGGTAACACTGCAGAAAAAAAACACTTAAGGGAATTGCTCACCTGGAATGGTTGTGAGAAGTCACAACCACTGTCATCACAGAAAGTACAACCGGACATCCGATATCCACAGTTACAGCAGACACAGCCTTTCCAGACCCAGCAGACACTAACGTTTTGGCTTCAGAATCTTGTAATGTATGTAGTACAGTTCATATAGCGTCTTGTGCTTGGGTGCGATGAAAATACATGAGACACAGGTTTGATATAGAAAGTCTTGTATTACTTCATACAAGTTGGCAAAAATAGTCACACAGTTTGCAGACACAGAAGCAGGAGACACAGCAGGCCAGAGTAATCTAAGCTCAGCAATCACTCTCCACAACAGGTTCAGGATCTTCTTCTCTGTTACCGTAAGTCCATGCAAACGTGGGTCTTTCAAAGAGCAGGGTTCAGAGTCCACAAGTGCTTCAGAGTTCCTCAGTAGGAATAGCTGGAGTACAAGGTCCAAGGCTTTAGGAGTCAGGTCACAGGTTCACTGCAGGCTAGATTCTGAAGCACTGATTGCTCAGCTGTGGCTGCTTAAGAAGCAAAAGGAGAGAATCAGGGCGGGAACATGCAAGCTGGAAACTCCATTTTGACTGAGGGCAAGATAGCTGCAGCAAGACAGAAAGTAAAATGGCTGACGAACAAACTGAGTTTCAGGAACATGTACACAGAACCTTACATTGTGAAGAATCTTGTGCTGTTACTAAACTGGACGAGCTGAGTAAACTTGTATTGTTGAAGGTGGCCTGTCATTAGGTGCTGCTTAAAGGAAAGAAGCCCAGCAGACCAAGGTGGACCCTGGTGTACAAGTGGACCACCAAGTGCACCACAAAAGGGACATTGTGTTTATGTGACAGAGGGCCGGGGTGCACCAGAGCAGCCACCGTTAGCCACAACTACAGCCCTGGCCCCCGTTACACAAACAATTTTTTTTGGGGGGAGGGATTTTGAGGCCCAACTGTAGCACAATAAATGTTGTATAAAATTTCACTGCTCAAAAAATTTGTAGTATGACAATGCCAGCAAAATTTGCCCACTTCAGATGGACTTATAAGACTGCACAGTATCAATATAGCAAAGCGATTTTTTTTAACAAACTGGTCTTATTTTGGTACGGGGGGTTGAGGCCCAACTCTACCACGATAAATGCCTCTCAATTGCCACAGTAAAAAAGGTGTATAATATTTCCTTGCTCAGAACAATTTGCAGGATTAAGAGTAAAAAGAATATTATTAGCCCTGACATGGGGTTTTGGTATCAGTAGGAGGCTGAAGCATAAGAACATGCAATTCACCCTATCCTGTCCTACACGATCCCTTCAGCACAATCTCTCCCTAAGTGCTGCTAACAGCAGTATTACTTCTTATTATAATTAGTCCTAAGAAGGTCTATTGTACTTAAAAGAAATATAAATGTTGTTGAAACCCTGGCTAATACACAGGTACAATTCTGTCCCTCTTTCAACAGCACCTCTCCCTACTCTGCCTGTTTCCAGGGTACAGTGTGCCGAGCATAGCGTCACTGGTCTTATATAGAACTGATGACGCTATGTAGCCAGCCAATCACAGTAATGCCACAACCAAGATGGCTACGTCATTACACTGCTAAAAAGCACCAAACATGCGGGGCAGTGAATCAAGCTCCCACTTGAGCATTAAAAAATATTTGCACACTGATGCTCAAGAGAGTAATGAATAGTAATGAGCACGCTTTGTCATCACTATTAGACAGTCTTAAAATCTGCCCACAATTTGACCACCACCTATTAGTTGACAGACGTTGAGTCAGAAAATTTGCAACGTTTTGGAGCATTTGTGGTGCACAGTGATGCCTTTTAGACTATGTTCCTTTGTGAAACTATTTCCCTCTTAGCAAAATCATGCCACTCTTATCAGACAAAGTGCAGAATTTGTCTAAAACACATCGAGTGAAATCTACCAAGGTTAGTTCCAGTGTCCTGGCATAAAAAGGTACAAATTTTATTGCATGTTATTTTTAAAACAAAAAAGTGTGCATTTTTGCAATTTTACACGACCGTTGCACTTTTGTATGTAATCTGGCAGTGGCTAGCTGTGCAAATAAGGTCTAAGCCAAATTTATGAATTTAAGTTTTTTGAAGCATTGAGCAAAAGGTGCAAACTCTTTCACTTTATTAGGGTTGTGGCGTAAAAATGTTTTCACATGATGAATTTACTCTGTGTGATTGAAACCATGAAATAAAGTATTTTTGGTGCAAATTATGTCAGAATTCTAATTTACATTTTATAATGACTATTCATTTTTATATTAGTACTGCCAGTATACAAATGACATCATCAGCAGAAGTATGGCTAACATACATAGCCCTGCTCCCATTGCAATAGCTGTTTATAGAAAAATAAAACAATCTTGGCTAACATCTTCAGTGCGACAATTAAACTAAGCAGCACTTGAAGGTTAGGGTCACACAACAATATGTTCTTCAGTGGTACGATTATGCTATCACACTCCCATTAGAGTTTGGTCAGAGTACGATCAGAATATGATTGTCACAATCCATTTTAGGATTTGTGGTAGCTCTGGTTCCACAATGTTTTAAATGTAGCTATTTTCCTTTCAGGCCAGCGGGGGTTAATGTCAGTTTTCCTTGCTGGCAATCTGCTGCAACTGCAGAGTTGCTAGGTCAGCTGATGTGGGTGACAACTCCTACCATCCTTTAAATGGTCATCTGATGCATCAGCTGACTGCTGGTGATAGAGTTTCTCTATGGAGACCAGCCTTGTAGTTTCAGCCTTCTGGTGTTAGCTTCTTCTGGAGTTTGGAGTCCTGTTTCTGTGTCATCTGCGGTGTGGAGCTTTGGGAGTGTGAGATGACAGCGAGGGACAAGGTTCATAAAGGTGGGGGGGGAAAGGACCTGCTTAGAGCGCTAGGGGAGTGTAGGGACAGGCTCATGTTGGAGCAGGAGGTGTCCATCCCTCATTCCCTATTGGTAGGGCCTTCTATACCCATTTCCATCCCGTTGAGTGTTTGTTGCGCCGTCCGCTGACCGACCCCATTGGGTCGTTACATTTCTTGACAATGATCCAATTTTCTTCGGACCACAGTTGGATGTCATCAGAGTGCTGTCAGATTTATTTTCAAGGACCCATAAACTGGAATGGCCGATTGCGATCCGATTATCGGAGGCAAAAATTGGTCCCAGAAAAAAAATCGGACATGTGCACAGCCTCTTTGAATAACACAGGTCTGAGTACAATTTGATGTTTTCAAGCACCGTACTTGGATCGAAACTTTGGTCATCTGCACAAGCCCTAAAAATAAAGGAGCTCCTTTCTATGTATTTAAAGGGGTTGTGAAATCATTTGATATCCTTAGGATAGATCTCAACTTGTGAATCAGTGTAGGTGGGTCCAAAGCCCAGCAACCCCAACAATCAGCTATTATAGGCTCCAGGATGAATGTAAACAAGAAAATGGAAGAACTGCAGTACCTGGCAAAGGCTGGATTCACACTAAATGTATAAAAAATCGGTCCAAGTCTCACAGGCAAGAGTCACACGAGTGTAATACAAGTGTCATGCGAGTACAATCCAATTTTTCACACCTAGCATCCGATTTACATCCGAATGCAGTGCGATTGCTATCCGATCGCAATGCGACTTTAACATGAGCTTTTACATAGAGCAATTCTCTATGTCATTTACATATCGTTTTCAAAGGAAATATTCGTTAAAACACACACACACACAATATAAATATACACTACTCAAAAAAATAAAGGGAACACTCAAATAACACATCCTAGATCTAAATGAATGAAATATTCGCTTGAATACTTTGTTCTGTACAAAGTTGAATGTGTTGTCAACATAATCACACAAAAATCATCAATGGAAATCTAATTTTTGAACCAATGAAGGCCTGGATTTGAAGAGACCCCCAAAATGAAAGTGGAAAAAAGTCTATATGAAAATCAAAACAAGACAAAATTAAAGTGGAAACAAGTCAAAATGATGCTCAGTATTGTGTGTGGCCTCCACGTGCCTGTATGACCTCCCTACAACGCCTGGGCATGCTCCTGATGAGGTTGTGGATGTTCTCCTGAGGGATCTCCTCCCAGACCTGCACTAAAGCATCCGTCAGCTGTTCCTGCAAGATGAAGGCATTGAAGATATGGACTGGCCTGCCCGTTCCCCAGACCTGAATCCAATTGAGCACATCTGGGACAGCATGTCTTGATCCATCCACCAACTTCACGTTGCACCACAGACTGTCCGGGAGTTGACGGATGCATTAGTCCAGATCATGTGGCGCGTGTATATCTAAGGTGCGCTTGTGTTGAATTAGGGTCGTTGCTATCTGCCTGTCATAGCTTCTATCTGGGGCATGTGTCCCGACTCGTGTTTCGCTGGTGTGCCGGCTTTTTCTAAGGGCCACATGATATGGTTGGAACTACAGTAAGTGATCATTCACATGTGAGCCTGGGAGTTTACGAAGGGCGGAATACCGCTCACTGCATGAGACTTGGATAGCAGGGCGGTGTGTTTGATTGCATTACCGCTGCTCATGTGGGCGATACTGGCTAGAGGTTTTACTAGCGGTCATGCAGTCGGACACGTGCTGCTTCACTGATTGGGAGCGTCGGAACGGTTTACCATTGAAGTCATTATGGTGCCAGTAGTTCCATGATAATTAGGTTATATATCACTTATTTATGTAACTCCAATTTTGGTGATGTGCAATAGAATTTAGTGCAATAAGAGAATGGTGTGTTTGCTTAATAAGTATCTCACTAGTCTCTCATGAATTGGCACCCCATATGAGCGGGGAGTTTTATGAACGGTTGCAATACCTATGGTCAATGAACGATATGATCTATGAATGCCTGTCATTTATGTAATTAAACAGGGAGATTTTTCAACTAATAATTTAAAGGGGTAATAGTTGCAATCCCTTTGATTTAATTTTCTTTTTCTATTCTGGGGATTAGTGGGTCATATATGACCCAATATACACCTAATGGTGTATGTATTTTTATAAAATCTTTTTTAAAAAGGTGAATTAAAAGTTAATTTTTAGTTGCACATATCTTTTCTCTCCTCTCTTGATTTTGACTATTTTGGTGGTGCAAATCTATGTGTGACTTTATCTCATGAGGGTAGTTCTGATGCAGATCCATCTCTATTTCTGTCATGCTTTCAGCATAGTCTAACAAGTCTTATAATTAGTCAGAAATATTATGTGTGTATATACCACGAGCACAGTATTATCATTTCAAATTAGGATATTCTGTAGAAATGGCACTCATCATTTCCTTCATTTACTACTTACACGGCCGCTGTGTGCCCAGACCAGTAAAATTACACTGATATTCCGTAACGCTAGCTTCAAAAATTGCTCTCAGAATGTTCATATCCCAATTAAAGTAAATCATCCTTCATATGAAACATGATGTATGATAATGATTGTTTAATTATCTGCAGTGTCATATGATAGCCATGTGGACAGCAACACTAGCCACATTCAAAGATGGTTGATAGAATTTATAGACTTATTTATTACTGGATGATTACTTTCTAATACAATTTATGGGATTGTAGACGCTAACCGTAGTGACCTCCTTAATAAATGGTAAATGTATTGATTTGTTAGAAATTTTGAAATATTGCACATTTATTTCTTGTAAATTTATGAATTTGGCTTGTGGAAGTTACATTATATGCTAAGTTGGAGTAACGTTTATCATTAGAGTCTGAGCGAGCACTAAAATGCTCGAGTGCTTGTTATTCGTGTTTAGCAAATTGGAATAATCAGGTACTCGACCCGAGCAACGAGCCCAATGTAAGTCTAGGGGAAAACCGAACATTTTTGCTGCGAACCCCTTGGGGGTCCTTTTAAAGTCTAAAAACGTCTGTAAATTATGGAAACACAGATCAAATGACACGGGAACATCATGGGGAATGCCCCTGGAAGCATTTCTGACTCCCAGGTCACAGCTGTGAGCAATGTTGTCAGAGTCTTACGCCATTTTTACAGGCACACCAAAAACATACAAAAGCGAAACCAAATTGGACTTTCCTGTGAAATATGTCAGGAACATCCTTTTCAGTCTAATGACTTTTATATTAGGCAAAATAATTAACCCAAGGTAAAAAAGTTCCTTCACCAATTTGTCTATGTTCACACGCAGCGTTTTGATGCGTTTTTCAATGTTACCATTGATTTCAACAAATACAAATACATTAAATGTGAAATGTCATTGTAGCATTTAACAACCTTAGCTTGCCATGTGGTGTGTGATACATCATCAGACACATCTTGTTTCATTTATGAAGGAGGGACTCTTAAAGTCACAAAGCCAATTTTTATAGGGGCATCAGGCAGCATTGCAGCATTAATCTTCTTAAATGGCCAGTATTAAACAGTGGTTCTCCTATACTGTTATTTCCTAGGCACTGAGTGGCTGGGTTGCCAAAAATTATGACACACCCCAATACCCCTGTGATGAGACGTACAGGAGGGCCTCATGAAAAAGTGTTCCAATTATAAGCAAAAAGGTCTCCATAGTGTTAGCCTATGCATTAAGTGCAAGGCCTGCCCTGCAGCTAAGTAGCACGCACCCCAATAAGCCTTTGAACCCAGGTACTGGATGGCCACAGGAAAATCAAGTTTGTATTACTCTTTTGCCCTGCCATACGTGTTTAGCCTTGTTGCACATTGAATATACAAGGCCCGCTCTGCCACTCATATAATATTATAAAGCACCCCAAAAAGGCTTAGAAGCGACCTAGTGGATGTACACAGGAAAACCACGTTCACATTACTCTTTTGCCACTGCTATACTGTTAGCTTTTTCATTGAATGCAAGGCTCTGACTGCATCATATTGAAACGCACCACAAAAAGGCTTAGAACGACCTAGTGGTATGTACACAGGAAAACCACGTTCACATTACTCTTTTGCCACTGCTATACTGTTAGCTTTTTCATTGAATGCAAGGCTCTGACTGCATCATATTGAAACGCACCACAAAAAGGCTTAGAAGCGACCTAGTGGATGTACACAGGAAAACCACGTTCACATTACTCTTTTGCCACTGCTATACTGTTAGCTTTTCATTGAATACAAGGCCTCTGCTGCATCATATTGAAACGCACCCAAAAAGGCTTAGAAGCGACCTAGTGGATGTACACAGGAAAACCAGTTCACATTACTCTTTTGCCACTGCCATACTGTTAGTTTATGCATGAATACAAGGCCCTGCCTGCATCATATTGAAACGCACCCAAAAAGGCTTAGAAGCGACCTTGTGTATGTACACGAAAACCAAGTTCACATTTCTCTTTTGCCACTGCCATACTGTTAGCTGATGCATGAATACAAGGCCCTGCCTGCATTAAATTGAAACGCACCACAAAAAGGCTTAGAAGCGACCTGTGGATGTACAGGAAAACAACGTTCACATTACTCTTTTGCCACTGCCATACTGTTAGCTTCTTCATTGAATGCAAGGCCCGCTCTGCATAAAATTTAAACGCACCCCAAAAAGGCTTAGAAGCGACCTAGTGGATGTACAAAGGAAAACAACGTTCACATTACTCTTTTGCCACTGCCATACTGTTAGCTTATGCATTGAATACAAGGCCCTGCCTGCATCAAATTCAAACACACCCCAAAAAGGTTTAGAAGCGACCTTGTGGATGTACACAGGAAAACAACGTTCACATTACTCTTTTGCCACTGCCATACTGTTAGCTGATGTATTGAATACAAGGCCCTGCCTGCATTAAATTGAAACGCACCCCAAAAAGGCTTAGAAGCGACTTAGTGGATGTACACAGGAAAACCACCTTCACATTACTCTTTTGCCACTGCCATACTGTTAGCTTGTGCATTGAATACAAGGCCCGCCCTGCATCAAATTCAAATGCACCCCAAAAAGGCTTAGAAGCGACCTAAAGGGTGTACACAGGAAAACCACCTTCACATTACTCTTTTGCCACTGCCATACTGTTAGCTTATGCATTGAATACAAGGCCCTGCCTGCATCAAATTCAAACGCACCCCAAAAAGGCTTTGAACTGATCTAGTGGATGTACACAGGAAAACCAAGTTCACATTATTCATTTTGTTCTGCCATACTGTTAGCCTATGCATTGACTGCAAGGCCCACCCTACATCAAAGTAAACACACACCCAATAAGCCTTTGAACCCACGTACTTGATGGACACCTGTAAGCATTCTTCCTATTAATTTGTTACTCCCATATTGTTTGGCTACGCAGTCAATAGTTGAGCCTGAAGACCCGGCAGTGGACAATTGCAGTGTTGACGCTAAAGACCCTGCAGTTTAAAATTGCATTGTTGATGCTAAAGACCTGGCAGTGGACAATTGCAGTGTTGATGCTAAAGACCCAGTGGTGGACAGTTGCAGTGTTGATGCCAAAGACCCTGCAGTTTAAAATTGCATTGTTGATGCTGAAGAACCGGCAGTGGACAGTTGCAGTGTTGATGCTAAAGACCCGGCAGTAGACAATTGCAGTGTTGATGCTAAAGACCCAGTGGTGGACAATTGCAGTGTTGACGCTGAAGACCCAGCGAGGGACCATTGCAGTGTTGGCACTAAAGACCCTGCAGTTTAAAATTGCATTGTTGACGCTGAAGAACCGTCAGTGAACAATTGCAGTGTCGATGCTAAAGACCCAGCAGTGGACAATTGCAGTGTTGACTCTAAAGACCCAGCAGTGGACAATTGCAGTGTTGATGCTAAAGACCCAGCAGTGGACAATTGCAGTGTTGATGCTAAAGACCCAGCAGTGGACAATTGCAGTGTTGATGCTAAAGACCCAGTGGTGGATAATTGCAGTGTTGATGCTAAAGACCCATGGGTGGACAATTGGAGTGTTGACTCTAAAGACCCTGCAGTTTAAAATTGCATTGTTGATGCTGAAGAACCGGCAGTGGACAGTTGCAGTGTTGATGCTAAAGACTCGGCAGTGGACAATTGCATTGTTGATGCTAAAGACCCAGTGGTGGACAATTGCAGTGTTGACCTTGAAGACCCAGCAGGGGACCATTGCAGTGTTGGTGCTAAAGACACTGCAGTTTAAAATTGCATTGTTGACGCTGAAGAACCGGCAGTGGACAATTGCAGGGTTGATGCCATAGACCTGGCAGTGGACAATTGCAGTGTTGATGCTAAAGACCCAGCTGTGGACAATTGCAGTGTTGACGGTGAAGACCCAGTGGGGTGGGCCATTGCAGTGTTGGCGCTAGAGACCCTGCAGTTTAAAATTGCATTGTTGACACTGAAGAACCGGCAGTGGACAGTTGCAGTGTTGATGCTAAAGACCCAGTGGTGGACCATTTCATGGAGCATTTCAGTGTTGAGCCTGAAGAATCATCAGTGGATAATTTCACTGTTGAGGCTTAAGAACCTGCATTGATCAATTGCTGTGGTGAGTCAGAAGAACCTGCATTTTAGCATTGCAGTGTTGAGGGTGAATAACTGGCATATAAGAATTGCATTGATAAAGAATATTAACAACCAACAAAGTTCACATTATTATGAAGTGGGTCTCACATACTATTTGCCTATGCATTGAATGGAAGGCCTGCCCAAAATTTGGACAAACCAAAATACCACTTGGAAGAGACGTGTATGACATCCTCCTAAAAATCAGTTTCCATTACAAAGGAGCGGGTCTCCTATACTTGGAATGGCCATACACTAAGTGCATGGGCTGAAAAACATTTTCCCCTGGGGTGGGGCACATCAACCGACTGTGTAAATATTTCTAGTTACGGACATCCTAAACACCCTGGCTAAACAATATAGTGGCTGTTTCATCATGGAACACGGTCACCCTGGTGATCTAGGGGTGGTGTAGGAAGAGACGTGGAGTACGGCCTACGAAAATGGTCTTCCCAGTTTAAAGGAGCGGGTCTCCTATACTTGTAATTCCCATACACTAAGTGCATAGGCTGAAAAACATTTTCCCCTTCGGGGTGACACCTCAACATAGAGTGTAAACATTTTTTCAACCGGCAGCAAAACACCCTTGAAAAATTTAATACTTGCTGTTGCATCACAAAACACGGTCACCCTCATGTTCTAGTGGTGGTGGATGATGAGTATGAGGAGAAGGAGGATAATATCTCACCAAATATCCAAAGTCAGGAAGCGTACACCCATGTGTGGGTGTTAAGAGGTGCATGGAAATACACCTCCCCAAAAATATACTGTATTGAAGGTTATGTTTCGCTGTTCTCATTTGGTGGTGTACAGAAGTCTGGCCCAATCCATGCCTTGTTTATTTTTATAAGAGTCAGCATATTCTGTTTCCAGGTGGATGTGCTTATCAGTTATAATTCCACCAGCAGCACTAAAAACCCGCTCTGACAAAACGCTAGTGTCAGGGCAGGCCAGGACCTCTAAGTTGTAGAGAGCCAGTTCATGCCACGTGTCCAGCTGGGATACCCAATAATTAAAAGGCAGAGAGGAATCACGGAGGATGTTGGTCCGGTCAGCAAGGTACTCCTTCAACATCTTCCCAAACTTTCCAGGCCTTGTGAGACTACCCCGCGACTCTGGGCAGTGTGATGTGAGGGTCTGAGAAAAGTGTCCCAGTACTTTGCCAGTGTTCCCCTGCCTGTGTTGGATTGTAGTTGGGTCTCTCTCGCCTCCACTCCTTGGATGTCCAATGAACTGTGACCTCTGCAGCCCGCGTTTTCAGATGGAAATTTTTTCAGTAATTCCGCAACAATGGCCCTCTGGTACTGCATCATTTTAATACACCTATCTGACTCTGGAATAAGAGATTGAAAGTTCTCCTTGTAGTGTGGGTCTAGAAGTGTCACCAACCAGTACTGAGTGTCTGCAAACATTTTGATAATGCGAGGGTCACGGGAAAGGCAAAGCAACATAAAGCCCGCCTTGCGTGCCAGATTGATAACTGGCAAGCCTTCCGTGTCCTCACCAACAGGACGACTGACCATGCTGTCCTCCTCCTCCTCCCTGTCCTCAGGCCATCCACGCTGAGCAGATGGTATGACAGTTGTGCTTGTAGTACAGTCTGTAGCTCAGGAAAGTAGCTCGTGTTCTTCCTCCTCCTCCTCTTCCTCATTGTCAACCAATCCACGTTGGGATGACATGATGCTGGGCTGTGTGTAATCACCCTGTATGGTTCCTTGCTCCACCACATCGTGCTTCGCCTGCAATGCATCCTCTTTGATTGTGAGCAGAGAGCTTTTCAGAATACAGAGAAGCGTGTTGTGAACACGTTGGAGACGACTTCGGAGCTGGGGCTCCCTCCGGTGGTTGCTGAGGGTAATGAACCAATTGCTGAATGGCTTTCAGCTGGGTCCGAATGGTCTGATATAAGTGACCTGAACTCCCATCAGCCTTGCCGGTAATCAATTGTTCTTCCAGGTCTTGGTTGGAGCTCAGCTTGCATTCCTGCTTTCATTCAGATAATTGAATTGCTTTTTTCTTTTTTACTCTGGTTGGATTTTCCTTGCTGGTTTGCTGCCTTGCAGTGGACTTCAGCCTGGTCCCTGTTGGGGCCTGGCGCTGCATTTGTGCTCAGTTGTGTTTGCACTTTTGCCCTGTTCCTGTGTCACTTTTTATTTGCTGAATTGCTGTGTGTTACACCAGAGATCTGATTTAGGTGGTAGAGATCGTGTGATCTCAGGTTTTTTGTTAATCAGAAGTGTTGGTATTTTTGTCAGGGTTTTTTGAGTTGCAGTCAGAATTCTTTCCTATACTTTTCTATCTAGGCAGAATTGGGCCCCAGCGTTTGCTCATTCTATTTTCTGTCTGTGTTCGTATTTTCTTCTTGTCTAACCGCCATTACATGTTTGGGGGCTTCCTATTCCTTTGGGGGTTCTGCTATGGGGCAGTTAGCTTTCATCTTTCTGCCTTTAGGTGTAGCTATCTCTCCAGCAGTGATGAGGCGTCTAGGATCACCGTAGGTACGCTCCACGGCTACTTCTAGTGTTGCGGTTAGTTTAGGGTTCTGCAACCCACTAGTTTCCAGCCTCTCTGGTGTATTGCTACTTTGGCTATTTTTGCTGTTTCTCCTCAGCTACCGAAACATAACAGTATTACGAGCCAAACTGAAAATTATATGGTACTCAACATAAGGGAAAAATAGTAAAAAAGGAAAAAGAAAAAAGGGAGTTGTCAGAAATTTTTTTTTCTGTTTGTTGCATTTTTCCCTCTTTTTCTCTAGGTGCTGAGGAGGAATTTTTTTTTGTCCTCAATGGAGTTTGCACAGTTGTCTGGCCGTGTGGAACGGCTTGCCACTGAGGTTCAGAGTATTGCTACCTATCTTGCTAGGTTGCCGGTTGTGGAACCTAGGATTCCCAAACCAGATTTATTTTTGGGGGATCGGTCTAAATTTCTGAATTTCAAAAATAACTGTAAGTTGTTTTTTGCCTTGAAGCCTAAGTCCTCAGGGAACGCAGCACAGCAGGTTCAAATTGTCATCTCTCTGCTGTGCGGCGACCCTCAGGATTGGGCTTTTTCCCTGACACCTGGGGATCCTGTTTTGAATGATGTTGATGTATTTTTTCAAGCTCTGGGGTTATTGTACGATGAACCTAATGTCACTGATCAAGCTGAAAAGACCTTGTTGGCATTAAATCAGGGTCATGAAGATGCTAAGCTGTACTGTCAGAGATTCCGAAAGTGGGCAGTCCTGACCAAATGGAATGATGATGCTTTGGCAGCCCTTTTTCGGAAGGGTCTGTCAGAAAATGTAAAGGACGTTATGGTGGGATTCCCTGTTCCCTCTGGTCTCAATGATTCTATGTCTTTGGCTATTCAAATTGACAGACGTGTGCATGAGCACAGAGGTATGCGTGAGATGGTGTTGCCTTGTGAGCCCATGCGGTGTGATGGAGTGACTTCTGGGGCTCAGTGTCATGAGTTTCGAAAGCGCAATGGGTTATGTTTCTACTGTGGTGACGTTTCTCATGCTATTTCCGTCTGCCCAAAAGCGGGGAAAACGTTTTGCGCGCTCAGCTGTCTTGGGTAGTGTTCAGACTAAATTTCTGTTGACTGTTACCCTGATTTGCTCCCTGTCCACATTTTCGGCTCAGGCTTTTGTTGATTCAGGAGCAGCTATTAACCTGATGGATTTTGACTTTGCCAAACGTTGTGGGTTTCCCATGATACCCCTGCAGAAGTCTATTCCTTTGCTGGGCATTGATTCTACCCCTTTGGAGGAGAATAAACCCCAGTTTTCTACTCAGGTGATAATGATGGTTGAACCAGATCATCAGGAGAGTTGCAAATTTCTGGTGTTGCATAATCTGCATGACATTATTGTACTAGGTTTCCCTTGGTTACAGACTCATAATCCTGTTTTGGATTGGAAATCTGTGTCTGTGACCAGTTGGGGCTGCCAATGTGTTACTACTGACACTCCTGTTTTTTCTGCCTCTCCGCAGTCTTAGGATGTCCCTGACTTTTTGACTGATTTTTCTGATGTGTTTAGTGAGAGTAATTTTGCATCCTTACCTCCTCACAGGAGCTATGATTGCGCTATTGAGTTAGTGCCTGGTGGTAAATTTCCTAAAGGTCGCCTTTTTAATTTATCTGTACCTGAACACGATGCTATGCGATCTTATATCAAGGAGTCTTTGGAGAAGGGTCATATCAAACCTTCCTCTTCAACCTTGGGCGCTGGTTTTTTCTTTGTGGCCAAAAAGGATGGTTCATTGAGGCCGTGTATTGATTATCGCCTACTGAATAAAATCACTGTTAAATATTAATATCCGTTACCCGTGATTTCTGACCTATTTTCCAGAGTGAAAAGTGCTAGTTGGTTTACCAAGCTTGACCTCAGGGGGGTGTATAACCTTATTCGTATTAAGCACGGGGATGAATGGAAGACGGCGTTTAATACCCCAGAGGGGCATTTTGAGTACCTAGTAATGCCTTTTGGGTTTACTAATGCCCCTTCCGTCTTCAAATCCTTTATGAATGATATTTTCAGGGATTTTGTGGATAAATTTCTGATCGTTTATTTGGATGATATCCTGATTTTTTCCAACGACTGGGACTCTCATGTGAAACATGTTCCGACTGTGTTCCAGATTTTGAGAGAGAATGCACTGTATGTGAAGGGATCAAAGTGTCTTTTTTGGCGTACAGAAGGTTTCATTTCTGGGATTCATTTTGTCTCCGTCTGTTATTGAAATGGACCTGGTCAAGGTTCAGGCCATCTGTGATTGGGTTCAACCTACTTCATTGAAGGCTTTTCAGAGATTTTTGGGTTTTGCCAATTTTTATCGTAAATTTATTGGTAATTTCTCCGGTATTGTTAAACCATTGACTGATTTGACCAAAAAGGGTTCCGATGTGGTGAATTGGCCTCCTGAGGCAGTTTCTGCTTTTCAGGAACTTAAGCAGAGATTCATTTCGGCTCCTGTTCTATGGCAGCCTGATGTTTCTCTACCGTTTCAGGTGGAGGTTGATGCTTCTGAGATTGGGGCTGGTGCCATTTTGTCCCAAAGGGATCCGGAGACCTCTAAGAGTAACCCTTGTGCCTTCTTCTCTCGGAAAATTTTCTGCAACTGAACGTAATTATGATGTGGGTAATTGGGAGTTATTGGCCATGAAGTGGGCCTTTGAAGAGTAGAGACATTGGCTGGAAGGAGCCAAACATCAGGTGGTTGTACTCACGGACCATAAGAACCTGGTTTATCTCGAATCAGCCAAGCGACTTAATCCTAGACAGGCTAGCTGGGCCTTGGTTTTCACATGTTTTAATTTTGTGGTTTTTTTTCTTCCGGGCACTAAGAATGTTAAGGCGGATGCCCTCTCGAGGAGTTTCTTTGCGGATTCTCCTGAGTTAACTGATCCTGCTGTTATTTTGAAAGATGGTGTAGTTCTTTCCGCATCTCGCCCAATTTGAGACTGGCTCTGGAGGGGTGTCAGGAGGATAAACCTGAACGCTGCCCTGTTGGGAAATTGTTTGTCCCAGACCAGTGGAAGAAGAGTGTGATGTCTGAGATTCATTGTTCCGCATTGGCTGGTCATCCCGGTATTTTTGGTACCAGAGACTTGGTGAGTCGGTCCTTTTGGTGGCCTACTTTGTCTCGTGACGTCAGGGAATTTGTGCAGTCCTGTGGGAGTTGCTCTCGCTCCAAGCCTTGCTCTCGCTCTAGTGGTTTGTTAATGCCATTACCTGTACCCAAGAGGCCATGGACCCATATCTCTATGGATTTTATTTCCGACCTCCCTGTCTCTCAGAGAATGACCATTATCTGGGTAATCTGTGATAGGTTTTCCAAGATGATACATCTTGTGCCATTACCTAAGTTGCCATCCTCCTCCGAATTGGTGCCTTTGTTCTTTCAGCTCATGATTCGGTTACATGGCATTTAGGAGAACATTGTGTCTGACAGAGGAGTCCAGTTTGTTTCCAGATTTTGGAGAACATTTTGTTCTAAACTTGGTGTTCAGTTATCTTTTCTCTCTGCATTTCACCCTCAGACCAATGGACAAACCGAGATAACAAACCAGACCTTGGAGACTTATTTGAGATGTTTTGTGTCTGCTGATCAAGATGACTGGGTCTCTTTTTTGCCATTGGCGGAGCTTGCTCTTAATAATAGGGCTAGCTCTGCCACCTTGATGTCTCCATTTTTCTGCAATTCTGGGTTTCACCCTCGATTTTCTTCGGGACAGGCGGAGGCTTCCGTCTGTCCAGGGATTGACTCTATTGTGAAGCATATGCAGCAGATTTGGGACAGGTAGTGGAGAGGTTGTCTCTCTCTCAGGAGAAGGCCCAGCGGTTTGCCAACCGGCATAGGACTGATGGTCCTCTTTTTAAAGTGGGGGACTTGGTTTGGTTGTCTCAAGAAATATCCCTATGAAGGTTGCGTCTTCAAAATTTAAGCCAAGGTTCATTGGACCTTATAAGATCATGGAAATTCTTAATCCGGTTTCCCTCAGTTTGCTTCTTCCAGGGACAATTAAGATCCATAACGTGTTCCACAAGTCCTTATTGAAAAGGTTTGTTGAGCCAGTGGTTAATATGGCTGCGCCTCCTGACCCTGTTTTGTTGATGGCAATTTGGAGTATGTGGTTGAGAAAATATTAGATTCTCGTTTTGCTAGACGGAAACTCCAGTATTTGGTTAAGTGGAGAGGTTATGGTCAAGAGGACAATTCTTGTGTGTTTGCTTCGGACATCCATGCTAGGAGACTGATTTGTGTCTATCATCGAGCTCATCCTGATCGGCCTGGTTGCGCAAGTGAGGGTTCGTGACCCCTCCTCAAGGGGGGGTACTGTTGTGAACACGTTGGAGGCGACTTCGGAGCTGGGGCTCCCTCCGGTGGTTGCTGAGGGTAATGAACCAATTGCTGAATGGCTTTCAGCTGGGTCCGAATGGTCTGATATAAGTGACCTGAACTCCCATCAGCCTTGCCGGTAATCAATTTTCTTCCAGGTCTTGGTTGGAGCTCAGCTTGCATTCCTGCTTTCATTCAGATAAGTGAATTGCTGTTTTTTTTTTCCTCTGGTTGGATTTTCCTTGCTGGTTTGCTGCCTTGCAGTGGACTTCAGCCTGGTCCCCTTTTGGGGCCTGGCACTGCATTTGTGCTCAGTTTGTGTTTGCACTTTTGCTTTGTTCCAGTGTCACTTTTTATTTGCTGGATTGCTGTGTGTTACACCAGGATCTGATTTAGGTGGTAGAGATCGTGTGATCTCAGTTTTTTTTGTTAATCAGAACTGTTGGTATTTTTGTCAGGGTTTTTTGGGTTGCGGTCAGAATTCTTTCCTATACTTTTCTATTAGACAGAATTGGGCCCCAGCGTTTGCTCATTCTATTTTCTGTCTGTGTTCGTATTTTCTTCTTGTCTAACCGCCATTACATGTTTGGGGGCTTCCTATTTCTTTGGGGGTTCTTCTACGGGGCAGTTAGCTTTCATCTTTCTGCCTTTAGGTGTAGCTATCTCTCGGCTGTGATGGGGTCTAGGATCACCGTAGGTACGCTCCACGGCTACTTCTAGTGTTGGGGTTAGTTTGGGGTTCTGCAACCCACTAGTTTCCAGCCTCTCTGGTGTATTGCTACTTTGGCTATTTTTGCTGTTTCTCCTCAGCTACCAAAACATAACAGAAGCGGGATGGTGACGCTAACTATGGCCTCATCGCCGCTCACCATCTTGGTGGACTCCTCAAAGTTTTGTACGATGGTACATACGTCTGACATCCATGTCCACTCCTGAGGTCTTCTGTGTGGAGTCTGAACTGAATACCGACGCCCTTGTTAATGCTGGTACTCAACAACGGCCCTCTTTGCTTACAAATCCTTTCCAGCATATGCAGTGTAGAGTTCCAACATGTGGGGACATCACACACCAGTCGGTGAGCCGGAAGCTACAAACACTGCTGAAGCACGGAAAGCTAGCTGACTTTCTAAAATGGGCACACAGGCAGCATATTTTCAAAAGCAGATCCGACTGCTCCGGGTACGTTTTGAGAAACCGCTGAACCACCAGGTTAATCACATGGGCCAGGCATGGTACGTGTGTGAGCTTGCCTCACCTCAGAGCTACCACCAGGTTATGGCCATTGTCACACACCACCATGCCTGCTGTAGATTCAGCAGTGTCAGCCACATATCTGCCTGCTCTTTCAGAGCTGTCCACAACTCTTAAACATTGTGAGGTTTGTCACCTAAGCATATTAGCTTC
>JARQOD010000001.1:92913803-92948111 GCA_033576555.1 Oophaga sylvatica
AAAAAAAAATGCTTATTATCATACTGCTGAACAAAAAGTGGAATAACACGCAATCAAAACACAGATATAAATAAACATGGTACCACTGAAAACGTCATCTTATCCTGCAAAAAAACGAGCCACCATACTAAAAAAGTTATAGCTCTCAGAATAAAGCGATGCAAAAATAATTAGTTTTTTTATATAAAATGATTTTTATTGTATAAAAGCGTCAAAACATAAAAAAAAAATTATATAAATGAGGTATCGCTGTAATCGTACTAACTTGAAGAATAAAACTGCTTTATCAATTTTACCACAAGCAAAACAGTATAAATTTTCACCCCCCAAAAGAAATTCATGAATTGCTGGCTTTTTGTTCATTTGTCACGTGCGCAAAAATGGTACCAATAAAAACGTCAACTCGTCCCGCAAAAATAAGATCCCGCATGACTATGTGGGCCAAAATATGGAAAACTTATAGCTCTCAAAATGTGGTGATGCAAAAACTATTTTTTGCAATAAAAAGCATCTTTTAGCGTGCGACAGCTGCCAAACATAAAAACCCGCTATAAATAGTAAATCAAACCCCCCTTTATCACCCCCTTAATTAGGGAAAAATAATAAAATTTAAAAAATGCATTTATTTCCATTTTCCTGTTACGGTTAGGGTTAGGATAAGTTTTAGGATTGGGATTAGGGTTAGGGGTGTGTTGGGGTTAGGGTTGGAGCTAGAATTGGGGGTTTCCACTGTTTAGGAAACGTGACATGGTGTCTGATCTCAATTCCAACCAATTCTGCATTTAAAAAGTCAAACGGTGCTCCTTCCCTTCCGAGCTCTGCCGTGTGCCCAAACAGTGGCTCCCCCCCACATATGGGGTATCAGTGTACTCAGGACAAATTGCACAACAACGTTTTGTGGTCCAATTTCTCCTGTTACCCTTGGTAAAATAAAAAAAATTGGATCTGAAGTAAATATTTTGTGAAAAATAGTTAAATGTTCATTTTTTTTAAACATTCCAAAAATTCCTGTGAAGCACCTGAAGGGTTAATAAACTTCTTGAATGTGGTTTTGAGCACCTTGAGGGGTGCAGTTTTTACAATGGTGTCACTTTTGAGTAGTTTCTATCATATAGACCCCTCAAAGTGACTTCAAATGTGATGTGGTCCCTAAAAATAAAATGTTGTTGTAAAAATGAGAAATCACTGGTCAACTTTTAACCCTTATAACTTCCTAACAAATAAAAATTTGGTTCCAAAATTGTGCTGATGTAAAGTAAACATGTGGAAAATGTTATTTAGTAACTCTTTTGTGTGATATATTTCTCTGTTTTAAGGGCATAAAAATTAAAAGTTTGAAAATTGCAAAATTTTCAAAATTTTCGCCATATTTCCGTTTTCTTTTAGAAACGCAAGTTATATCGAAGAAATTTTACTACTAACATGAAGTAAAATATGTCACGAGAAAACATTATCAGAATCGCCAAGATCTGTTGAAGCGTTCCAGAGTAATTACCTCATAAAGGACAGTGGTCAGAATTGTAAAAATTGGCCCGGTCATTAACGTGCAAACAACCCTCGGGGTAAAGGGGTTAAGAATTAATGGGGCAGAGGCGCACATGCATGACCTTCATTCAATTCAAATGGGGCTAAGGAATAACTTCCATACTTGGTACAAACTCTTTAAAACCCAAAATTGGCCAGTACTGAAGGGGTTATACAAGCCCAAGAAGTAATAATTTTAATAATATTAAATAATAACCTAAGAATGTTGCCAAAAACACATCATTGGACTCAGGGCTACATGGACAATTTGTTTGTTTACATACAGTACATTCATATGTATATTTCATCTTGGACGCCCTGTAAACAAACAATACTAACCTGAAAATCTGCTTATGCGAGCCTCACGTCTCTTGCTTAAGTCTATGCTCCTAATGCAGTTTATAAATAAAATTTGAGAGCTGACTGATTGCTCTGGATGACTAGACTACGATTTTTTTTATTAGAGACGGTGTTAATATGAGGCTCACTATACATTATAAACTTGACCAAATGATGTGCAGATAAAGTTACATAAAGCCGCAGAATCTAGGCTTTTAGGGAATATTTATCAAATATAAGGCCTTATTCACACGTCCATGTCTCGTGTACATGTAATATCTGTGTTTTTCATGGAGAGATAATGTACCTGCTATCGTCTATGAGCATGTTTACCTTTTTTTGCTTGCTGACCGATTGTGGGGAAAAAAATGAGATAAGTTAATTTTTTTATAAGATTTGCGCCTCTAACTCCAGCTGAATGGATCTTCAAAAAAACTGGATACCACTGAGTGCTGTCAGTTTTTAAGGTATAATAGATTGGAGCAACTTAGATTTTTTTCTTTTGCATATTGGAAAAATGTACTCACTGATTGTAAAAACAGAAAAATGATTAAAAATGGATGCAAATCTGATCCAGCATCCTGATGTAAAATAATTTAAATAAGGCCTAATGTAAAGGAAAAGTGAAGAAGTTGTCCAGAACAATCACAACAGCGGGTTCTATCTTTCATTTTCCAGATGCCCTTTGGAAAATGAAAACTGAAATATAGAATTATGGAATGTTAGAGTCGGAAGGGACCTCCAGGGTCATCGTGTTCAACCCTCTGCTCAATGCAGGATTCACTAAACCATCTCAGACAGATGTCTGTCCAGTAGAGATGAGCGGTGTTCGAAGCGAACTGTTCACCAATCTCAAATTCGAGCTGTTTTGGGCGGTGTTCGAGCCGTTCGAAGAACCCGAACAATTTTGAAAAAATCCGGCTGTTCGAGGTTATGGTCGATAACTGTTCGTGCACCAAAATCGTGACTGGTTATTTTCATAGAATCATTTTTGATCGCTAGTCTCCCGCTGGCCAGCATGCATCTCTGCGTGTGGCAGGCAGGAGACCAGCGATCAGCTGGTAACCAAGGTACAAGTCGGGTTTCCAGGCACGGGGCTGTGCTTGGAAACCCGATGTGTACGTTGGATACCAGAGCGCTGCTGCAGGGGAGCAGGTAACCAAGATACACAGCGGGTTTCCAGGAATCGCGCAGCGCCTGGAAACCCGACATGTACCTTGGTTACCAGCTCCCTACAAAAGGGGCTGGTATCCTACGTACACAGCCAGTAACTAAGCGACGTGTATCGCTTGTTACCGGCGTACTCGCTGTCCTGATCGCTGGTGAGATCTGCCTGTTTGGCAGCTCAGCAGCGATCACATAGCGACGCAGCAACGATCCTTATCTGGTCGCATCGCCAGCGGGATCACTGCAGCGTCGTTATGTGAGATTTATACGCAGCGGTGTCCTTTGAAAAGCCGGCAATTCATTCCCGGCTACTGTAAAATCACACTGACAGCTCACAAAACACTACATATATACACATAGAATACATATATATATATACATGTCATTGCAACATATATATATAATATATATATATATATTTATAGTTCATACACTTCTACATAGTGTAATAGCCGCTAATTCAATTGCCGGCTTTTGTGAAATTACAGAACCCGACATGAAATGACACATAGTTTACATATAGTTAACCATGTCATTTCATGTAGTTTGATATATGGTTTTCACTAACAATTACATGAGTGTATGTGTGCAAAATTTCACACATGTAGGGTTAATTAAAGGTGTAAATTCGTTGAAAAAAAATGTGTGGGCTCCCGCGCTATTTTCTAAACCAGACAGACAAAGCCAGACAGACAAAGACAGACAGACAGACTTCAGGTCAGCGGGGACTCCCTCAGATGTCACTGATGCTGTGCGGTGTCCCCGCTGACTTGAAGTGAACTGATTGCAGTGGGAAGCAATCAATTAAGCTTCACACAGTAATCACTGTTATGAATGTGCTAGAGATGGTTTCTGAGCAGAGGCTCCCTCTGGTGGTTACTGACAGTACTGAACCTTTCAGCGAGGAATGGCAATCTGGGATCACGGACTGGTCTGATATAAGGGAGGTTCCCTCCCATGATGGTTGCCGGTGATCAATTGTTCTTGTCTCAATTGTGGTTCCTGGTTCATTTGGAAGCTTGCTGAGTCTTGCCTGCACCTTCTGCTATCAGATAAGATATTTTCTGCTTTTATTTTTGTGCTTGCTTTTTGCATTGTTCCCTGCACTTCTGTGGAGGTCAGCCAGGTCCCCTCCAGGGGCTTGTGCTCCTCTCATTTTATCTGGAGCCACTGTTGTTTGTTCATTTGCTTTTTCCTGTTTTTTCAGTGGCTGCGGCTTAGTTTTGTTACACCAGAGATCTGATTTAGGTGTTAGAGAGCGTGTGATCTCAGTGTTTTTGCTATCAGAAGAGTTGGTATTTTTTAGGGTTTTTTTGGATTGCAGTGAGTATCCTTTCCTATACTTTTCTGTCTAGACAGATTGGGCCCCAGCGTTTGCTCATTCTATTTTCTGTCTGTGTCCGTGCTTCTTCTTGTCTAACCGCCATTACATGTTTGGGGGCTTCCTATTTTCTTTGGGGATCTGCTCCGGGGCAGATAGCTTTCATCTTTCTGCCTTTAGGTGTAGTTATCTCTCAGGCTGTGACGAGGCGTCTAGGATCAACGTAGGAACGCTCCACGGCTACCTCTAGTTGTGTGGTTAGTTCAGGTTAGTGCAATCCAATAGGTTCCAGCCTCTCTTGTGTATTGCCGTTTTTGCTTATTCTCCTCAGCTACCAAAACATAACAAATCACATCCTCTCCTGTTGGCCCGGAGATAAGCTCATTCATTCAGGAGCTTTCAGCTCAGCGGCAAGCATTAGCTGTGCTGCTTGGCTGAAATCTAGTTAATCCTTTGTGAAGGATTACATCGTGGGACCTGATAGATCGCCGGATAGGTAAGAATAATGTTGTTTTATTATTTTTTCTTTATTATAGGAGATCAAGGGCTTCGCACGGATTGCCTGTAAAATAAAAGATGGTCAAAAACTGTGTGTTTATTTCATTAAAATTATTTATTCTTCATGTGTGTTTTTTTTATTTCCTTCAATAGGATTAATAATTGATAGTTGTCTAATTGACAGCTCTCAATTATTAACCTGGCGCTTAAAGTCACCTTTCAATAGCAAGGTGGCTTTAACCCATTATTAATCCATTCTCCACCGCTACAGGGCAATGGGAATAGACCGGCAAAGTGCCAGAGAGGGCGCATCTAATTATAGATTTGCCTTTTCTGGGGTGGCTGGGGGCAGATGGTAGTAGCCAGGGGGGGCACAAAATAAATGCACCCTCCCTAGGCTATTATTATCTGCCCTCAGTCGCTGGCTTTGTCTGTCTGGTTACGCATTTTTTTTCAACAATTTACACCTTTAATTAACCCCTAGCTGTATGAAATTTTGCAGACATACACTCATGTCATTGTTAGTGAAAACCATATATCAAACTACATGAAATGACATGGTTAACTGTATGTAAACCATGTGTTATTTCATGTCGGGTCTGTAATTTCACAAAAGCCGGCAATTGAATTAGCGGCTATTATACTATGTAGAAGTGTATGAGCTATAATATATATATATATATATATGTGTCACAATGACATATGTATATATATATATATATATATATATATATATATATGAGGTGTAAATTCGTTGAAAAAAAATGCGTGGGCTCCTGCACTATTTTCTGAACCAGACAGACAAAGCCAGCAAGTGGGGGCAGATAATATTAGCCTAGGAGGGTGCATTTATTTAGTGCCCCCCCCTGGCTACTAACATCTGCCCCCAGCCACCCCAGAAAAGGCAAATCTATAATTAGATTCACCCTTTCTGGCACTTTGCCCGTCTATTCCCATTGCCCTGTAGCGGTGGTGAATGGGTTTATAATGGGTTAAAGCCACCTTGCTATTGGAAGGTGACTTTAAGCCAGGTTAATAATTGAGAGTTGTCAATTAGACAACTCTCAATTATTAATCCTATTGTATGAAATGGTTAAAAAAAAACACACACACACATTAATGAAAAATCATTTTAATGAAATACACAGTTTTTGACCATCTTTTATTGTACTGTTATTCCTTCGATTCCCTTGTTCTCCTGTAATAAAAATAAAATAATAAAGCAACATTATTCTTACCTATCCGATGCACGGTCAGGTCCCCCGATGTAATCCTTCTGAAAGGGTTAACGTTTACTGCAGGGACCACAGCTAATGCTGCCAGCCTCGCAGTAAACCCCCGAATGAATCATCTCTTCTCCCAGCTGACAGGAGAGGAAGTGATTAGTGTGGAAAGCTTAATTGATTGCTTCCCACTTTCACTTCAGGTCAGCCGGGGACACCGCACAGCATCAGTGACGTCAGAGGGTATCCCGGCTGACCTGAAGTGAACTGATTAGCAAAAATAGGGGATCCCCTCGAAAAAAAATGGTGTGGGGTCCCCCTATTTTTGTTAACCAGCCAGATGAAGCAGACTACTGAGGCATGGTATTTAAGGCTTTTAAGGATCCAATATCCATGAACCTTGCAAGCCTTATACCAGGCTACAACAGTCTGCTTATCTTGGTTGGTAAACAAAAATAGGGGATCCCCTCGAAAAAAAAAATGGCGTGGGGTCCCCCTATTTTTGTTAACCAGCCAAGTAAATAGCAGACTGCTGCAGCGTGGTATTAAAAGACTGTCAAGGCCCATGGATTTTGGCCCTCAACAGCCTAAAAATACCAGCCTGCAGCAGCCCCACAACTGGCGCATCCAAAGATGCGCCAATTGTGGCACTTTACCCGGCTCTTCCCACTTGCCCTGTAGCAGTGGCAAGTGGAGTAATAAGGGGTTAATGTCACCTTTGATTGAACAGTGACAATAAGCCCGGTTAATAATGGATAGGCATCAATAAGACACCGATCCATTATTAATCATAAAGTTTGTAAATGTTAAAAAAAAATACACAGCCAGAATAAAGTCTTTTAATGAAATAATACACAACACAGTTTTAATTTTTTTTTTATTGCACGCTCATCCTGCGATGCCATCGATCTCCTGTAAAAAATGAAAAATAACAAACCAACACAAATACTCCCTGTCCGATGTAGTCCAAGATAACGAGTGTCCCATGACGAGTCCAGCCAGCGTCGGACTGGAACACCTTGGGCCCACCAGAGAAAATCATTCTTGGGGCCCACTATGTAGCTACATAGAAATAAATACAAGGGATATGCTGCCCCCCATAGGGGATAATGCTGCCCCCCTCATAGAGGATAATGCTGCCCCCCCATATGGTATAATGCTATATATATATAGATAGATATAGATAGATAATAGATAGATACCATATATACTCGAGTATAAGCCGACCCCTAATTTTGCCACAAAAAACTTATCGACTCGAGTATAAGCCTAGGGTGGAAAAATAGATTATGCCCCATATGCTGGCCCATGTATTCTACCCCACAGATGCTCCATAGATTGTGCCCCATATTCTGCCCATGTATTATGCCCCCATAGATGCTCCATAGATTGTGCCCCATAGATGCTCCATAGATTATGCCCCATAGATGCTCCATAGATTATGCCCCCATAGATTATGCCCCCATAGATTATGCCCCCATAGATGCTCCATAGATTATGCCCCATAGAAGCTCCTTAGATTATGCCCCCATAAAAGCTCCATAGATTGTGCCCCCATAGATGCTCCTTAGATTATACCCCCATAGAAGCTCCATAGATTGTGCCCCCATAGATGACCTTAGATTATGCCCCCATAGAAGCTCCATAGATTATGCCCCCATAGATGCTCCATAGATTATGTCCCATAGATTATGCCCCATATATGCTCCATAGATTATGCCCCCATAGATTATGCCCCCATAGATGCTCCACAGATTATGCCCCCATAGATTATGCCCCATAGATGCTCCATAGATTATGCCACATAGATTTGCTCCCCATAGCTCCAAGATTATGCCCCCATAGATTATGCCCCCATAGATGCTCCAAGATCCATGCCCCCATAGATTATGCCCCCATAGATGCTCCACAGATTATGCCCCCATAGAAGCTCCATAGATTATACCCCCATAGATGCTCCATGGATTATGCCCTCATAGATTATGCCCCCATAGATGCTCCACAGATTATGCCCCCATAGATTATGCCCCCATAGATGCTCCATAGATTATGCCCCCATAAATGCTCCTTAGATTATGCCCCCATAGATTATGCCCCCATAGAAGCTCCATAGATTATACCCCCATAGATGCTCCACAGATTATGCCCCCATAGATTATGCCCCCATAGATGCTCCACAGACTGTGCCCCCATAGATGCTGCATTTTATAGGCCCCTTTATGCTGCTGCCGCAGCTGCTGCTGCTGCAAAAAAAAAAGACATACTCACCTCTCGTCGCTGGGGGCCAGGTGCCGGTGTCCTGAGCAGGCGGGGACACCGGCGCGCTATGGGCGACAGGTTTCGGTGTCACCGCTGGCTCAGGGCCCCGGCACCTGAGAGATTTACCTGTCACTCGCTCCACCGCTGAGCGACGTTGTCTTCGGGTCCTCCGGCAGTGAATGATCAGGCAGAGGGCGCGGCGCTCACTAATGACGTCATCGCGCCCTCTGCCTGAACATCGCAGCAAGAGGACCCGAGGACACGGCGGTGGAACGGGACAGGTAAGTAATGATATTCACTGCTTCCCACGCCGATGTGGGAAGCAGTGAATATCATTACTTACTGCTTCCCGGTTCTCCGGTGGGCCAGTCCGACCCTGAGTCCAGCTCTGCTACATCTGGATGCCAGGCTCAGCCTGACATCCTGACACAGCAGAGCTGCTTACCGGTGGAGATTCCCCGGCGGTGACGTCATCTGTATTTCTCACGGCCAGCTGTCGCAAGAGTACAGCTGGCCGAGATTACCCAGTACATAGCGTTTTAACGGTGTTCGACGTGTTAGACGAACAGATCGACGAACAGTTCCTCGAACATACGGCTGTTCGGCGAACCGAACTCGAACACTACGGGGGTGGCTCATCACTACTGTCCAGCCTCTGTTTGAAGACTTCAATTGAAGAACTCACCACCTCTCCTGGCAGCTTGTTCCACTCATTGATCACACTCACTGTCAAAAAGTTGTTTTCTAACATCTAATCTGTATCTTCTCTCTTTAAGTTTCATTCCATTGCTTCTTGTGTTTCCATGGGCAAATGAGAATAAGGATGATCCCTCTACACTGTGACATCCCTTAAGAAAATGGTAGACAGCTATTAAGTCTCCTCTTAGCCTTCTTGTTTGTAAGCTAAACATTACCAAATCCTGTAACCGTTCCTCATAGGACATACTTTGCTGCAGTCTGCTCACCTATCCTGTTCTCTCTGAACCTGCTCCAGTTTTTCAATGTCTTTTTTAAAAATGTGGTGCCCAGAACTGGACACAGTATTCCAGATGAGGCCTGACCAGGGAGGAGCAAAGGGGGATAATTACTTCATGTGAGCTTCTATTAATATATGATTGGTATCAGGCTGCTGCAATGCAGATATGTGCATGCTCCAGTAGATGGCATTAGAGAATGCAGAACTGCACATAAACAGAGCAGGCTTGCAATGAATCAGCAAGGCTACCACAGGTGGCAGCAGAGTAGTCAAACAGGCCGAGTCAAGCAACACACTGTAGCGTAGTACAAAACGGAATAAACAAACTCAGGGTCAGCGGCAAGCCGAGAGGGTCAGTAGCGGTCAGGAGCGGATAAGCCATAAGACAAAAGACAGAAGCAGGTCAGGATACAAGCCAAGTCAGAACCAGGAGATCAATACACTAAAGGGGAACACAGTCAAAACGGGAATGGGGGAAAAGAGAGACACGGGTTCAGACAGCAAACGTAGGAGGAAAAATCAGAGCAGTCAGCTACAGCAGCCCTAGGCAAAAAACTATAACTAACACCGCCTGTAGGAAGCAGCAGTGATAAATAGCCAACCTGAACCCAGACAGAGGCTGAGCAAGGTTAACCCCTGACATGACCAGACCGGGGAAAAAAGGACTCAAAACCCGGTCTAGATCATGACAGTACCCTCCTCTCAAGGAGGGGCCACCGGACCCCCAGGTTTCCCAGGATACCGCGCATGAAACGCCCAAACCAATAGCATGAACAAATCGCGCCGGGACCCAGGATCGATCTTCCGGACTGTAACCCCTCCAATGGACCAAGTATTGAAGTGAACCGCGGACCATGCGTGAATCCACAATCCGTTCAACCTCATACTCAATCTGGCCATCCACAGAGACCAAAGGCGGAGGAGATAAGAGATCCAGCAGAGGAAGGGACAAATGACTTCAGGAGAGACTTATGGAACACATTGGAGATCAGACGCGACAGAGGCAGGCGTGTTATGTTTTGGTAGCTGAGGAGAGCAGGCAAAAACGGCAATACACCAGAGAGGTTGGAATCTACTGGATTGCAGTACCCTGACTAACCACCACAACTAAAGGCAGCCGTGGAGCGTACCTACGTTGGTCCTAGACGCCTCGTCACAGCCTGAGAAGCTAACTACACCTAAAGATAGAAAGAGGAAAACTATCTGCCCCGGAGCAGATCCCCAAAGAACATAGGAAGCCCCCAAACATGTAATGGCGGTTAGACAAGAGGAAATACAGACACAGACAGAAAATAGTATGAGCCAACGTTGGGGCCCAAACTTCCTAGACAGAAAAGGATAGGAAGGACACTTACTGCAATCCCAAAAAACCCTAAAAAGTACCAACTCTACTAATTACAAAAACACCTGAGATCACACGACCTCTACCACCTAAATTAGTTCTCTGGTGTAACAAAACCAAGCCGCAGCCACTGAAAAAACTGGAAAAGGCAAATGAACAAACAACAGAGGCTCAGACAAACTGAGAGGAGCACAAGCCCCTGGAGGGGACCTGGCTGACCTCCACAAGAGTGCAGGAAACAATGCAAAAAGCAAGCACAAAAATACAAGCAGAAAATATCTTATCTGTTAGCAGAAGATGCAGGCAAAACACAGCAAGCTTCCAAGTGAACCAGGAACCAAAGTTGAGACAAGAACAATTGATCACCGGCAACCCTGATGGGAGGGAACCTCCCTTATATCAGACCAGTCTGTAACTCCTGATCGCCAATCTTCACAATCTTCTTTGAATGGTTCAGTACTGTTTGTAACCACCAGAGGGAGCTCCCGCTCAGAATTAATTTCTAACACATTCACAATACAGGTGTAAGCAAAAGGCAACTGGATTGACAACCTCAATTATTTCATAAGGACCTATAAACCTGGGACCCAGCTTAGCAGAAGGAACTTTCAGCCGAATGTTCCAGGTAGACAACCATACTTTATCTCCCACCAGGAATACAGGTCCTGTAGATTGTCGCTTATCCGCAAAATGTTTATGTTTGCACTAAGCATCCCCAATGTTCCTCTGAACCTCCCTCCATACCTCTCTCAACCGCTGAATGGCCAAATCAGTCCCTGGACACTCAGAGTCCATCCTGGAAAACTCACCAAAATGGGGGGTGAAAGCCGTAATTGCAAAAGAAAGTTAAGGCGTCTGTGGACCGATTATTAACGGCAAACTCAGCCACTGACAACGAAGAGCACCAATCATCCTGATGGGACGTGACAAGACACCGCAAAATTTGTTTAAGGGACTGATTGGTCCACTCCGTCTGACCGTTGGTTTCGGGATGGTAGGCTGAGGAGAAGGCCAAACTAATACACAACCTTTTACAAAAGCCCTCCAGAATTTGGACACAAACTGTACCCCTCTATCCAAAACCACACTCAAAGGCACACCATGCAACCGCACCATGTGTTCAACAAACAACCTCGATAGTGTTTCTGCATTAGGCAGTCCTGCCAAGGGTACAAAATGTGCCTGTTTACTGAATCTGTCCACCACCACACAGACCACAGTTTTGCCATTGGAAGGAGGGAGATCAGTGATAACTTCCATGGACAAATGAGTCCATGGTCTATCCGGAATTGGCAATGGCACCAATTCCCCCGCCGGCTGGTTATGAGAGCTTTTAGCATGGGCACATGTATCACAGGAAGACACAAACACGGTGACATCAGAGGCCATAGAGGACCACCAAAACAGCCTAGCAAGAGCCCTATGAGTGGCTGAGACTCCAGGATGCCCACTAAGAGCAGAATCGTGGAACTCCTGGAGCACCCTCAACTGGTGCTGAATCGAGACAAAGAGCTTGTTGTCGGGCAATGATGAAGGAGCAAGAGACTGAGTCTCATGAATCTTCCGCTCTAATTCTGAGGACACCACTGCCACCACCACCGCATGCTGAAGAATGGAAGAAGAACGTTTAGGAGGTAATATTGGATCCAATCTACGAGATAAGGCATCCGCCTTGACATTCTTGGAACCCAGTCGAAAGGTTATAGAAAAATAAAAGCGTGAAAAAAAGCGACCACCTAGCCTGTCTGGGAGTCAAACATTTGGCAGACTCAATATAAAACAGATTCTTGTGGTCCGTAATCATCGTGATCTGATGAACAGCCCCCTCCAAAAAGTGCCTCCAGTCTTCAAAGGCCAACTTGATAGCTAAAAGCTCCCGATTCCCAACATCATAATTTCTCTCAGAAGGAGAGAATTTTTTTGGGAAGAAGGCTCAGGGTTTCAGGTTAGTCAAAGTGGCGGGTCCTTGGGACAACACCGCCCCCACCACCACCTCCGACGCATCCACTTCAACGTTGAACGGCTCAGACAGATCAGGCTGGACCAAAACAGGGGCAGACATAAAACATTTCTTTAATAAAGCAAACAAAACAGCCGGAGCTGACCATTTTTTTAGATATCAGCCCCCTTACGAGTAAGATCAGTGAGGGGCTTGACCACCTGTGAAACCCCTTAATGAATTTCCTGTAATAGTTTGCAAACCCCAAAAAACATTGAAGACCCTTCAAGTCTCTGAGTAGCACCCAATCCACAATGGCACATATTTTCTCAGGGTCCATACGAAACCCCTTGTCAGACAGGATGAATCCCAGAAAGGACAGCTCTTAAACAAAAAATTATCATTTTTCAAGTTTCACATAAAACAAGTTCTCCTGTAACCTCTGGAGAACCGCACGTAGATGATCCATGTGAACTTGTTTGTCAGGTGAGAACACAAGCAGGGGCGGAACTATAGTGGAAGCAGGGGAAGCAGCTGCCACAGGGCCCGGGCTAGAAGGGGGCCCGACCCTGCTGCAGCTGCCCTGTGATTTAGGAGCAAAAAGGGGGGCCCGAGCACGCTGGCAAATGGATCCGCGCTCGGGCCCCCTCCCAACATTTTGTTCAGGCTTCTGACTCTGAACGCTGATGCATAACAACACTGTGTTGTTTTAAAGAGACACTACAGTGTTGTAAATGCAGACAGCGAACAGAAATGAGCACTGTAGCTTTAAGCTGCGCCCAGTGCATTATGGTCCGTCTGTCACAGCGTGTGTGCATGTGGGGGCGAACAGCAGATGGCCAGGCAGACCACATGAAGCAGCAGGCTGACTGGACAAGCAGGTGGAAGCCCGGGCGAGCAGGGTGAGTACCGTGAGTCTCTCAACAGTGAGAAGAGGCTTGGCTGCTCAATGGTGACTGGGAGGGCAGGTGCAGGCAGGATCTAACAGGGCCCACATTCAACAGGGCCCAGGCCCCAGGCTGCAGTGCAGGGGGCCCACATTCAACAGGGCCCAGGCAGCAAGGGGCCCGCATTCCAACAGGGCCTCGGGCTCCTGGGCCCTGTTTGACGCAAGCCTCAAGTCACCACTAACCTCCCCCTGGGCCCTGTTGGGCACGGGACCTCAGTCACCAGTAGCCTCCCCCTGGCCCAGTAACAGCCTCATGGTTGCTACAAGTGACGAGTGACACCCTGATCTCTGCTACATGTGACAAGTAACAACCTCAGCTCTGCTACATGTAACAAGTAACAACCTCAGCTCTGCTACATGTGACAAGTAGCAACCTCGGCTCTGCTACATGTGACAAGTAGCAACCTCAGCTCTGCTACATGTGACAAGTAACAACCTCAACTCTGCTACTTGTGACAAGTAGCAACCTCAGCTCTGCTATTTGTGACAAGTAACAACCTCAGCTCTGCTTATGTGACAAGTAACAACCTCAGCTCTGCTCATGTGACAAGTAGCAACCTCAGCTCTGCTACATGTGACAAGTAACCTCAGCTCTTCTACATGTGACAAGTAGCAACCTCAGCTCTGCTACATGTGACAAGTAACAACCTCAGCTCTGCTACATTTGACAAGTAACAACCTCAGCTCTGCTACATTTGACAAGTAACAACCTCAGCTCTGCTACATGTGACAAGTAGCAACCTCGGCTCTGCTACATGTGACAAGTAACAACCTCAGCTCTGCTACATGTGACAAGTAGCAACCTCAGCTCTGCTCATGTGACAAGTAACAACCTCAGCTCTGCTCATGTGACAAGTAACAACCTCAGCTCTGCTCATGTGACAAGTAACAACCTCAGCTCTGCTCATGTGACAAGTAACAACCTCAGCTCTGCTCATGTGACAAGTAGCAACCTCAGCTCTGCTCATGTGACAAGTAGCAACCTCAGCTCTGCTCATGTGACAAGTAGCAACCTCAGCTCTGCTACATGTGACAAGTAACCTCAACTCTGCTACATGTGACAAGTAGCAACCTCAGCTCTGCTACATGTGACAAGTAGCAACCTCGGCTCTGCTACATGTGACAAGTAGCAACCTCGGCTCTGCTCATGTGACTAGTAGCAACCTCAGCTCTGCTACAGTGACAAGTAACCTCAGCTCTGCTACATGTGACAAGTAGCAACCTCAGCTCTGCTACATGTGACAAGTAGCAACCTCGGCTCTGCTACATGTGACAAGTAGCAACCTCAGCTCTGCTACTTGTGACAAGTAGCAACCTCAGCTCTGTTATTTGTGACAAGTAACAACCTCAGCTCTGCTCATGTGACAAGTAACAACCTCAGCTCTGCTCATGTGACAAGTAGCAACCTCGGCTCTGCTACATGTGACAAGTAGCAACCTCAGCTCTGCTACATGTGACAAGTAGCAACCTCGGCTCTGCTACATGTGACAAGTAGCAACCTCAGCTCTGCTACTTGTGACAAGTAGCAACCTCAGCTCTGCTATTTGTGACAAGTAACAACCTCAGCTCTGCTCATGTGACAAGTAACAACCTCAGCTCTGCTCATGTGACAAGTAGCAACCTCGGCTCTGCTACATGTGACAAGTAACCTCAGCTCTGCTACATGTGACAAGTAGCAACCTCAGCTCTGCTACATGTGACAAGTAACCTCAGCTCTGCTACATGTGACAAGTAACAACCTCAGCTCTGCTACATTTGACAAGTAACAACCTCAGCTCTGCTACATGTGACAAGTAGCAACCTCGGCTCTGCTACATGTGACAAGTAACAACCTCAGCTCTGCTACATGTGACAAGTAGCAACCTCAGCTCTGCTCATGTGACAAGTAACAACCTCAGCTCTGCTCATGTGACAAGTAACAAACTCAGCTCTACTACATGTGACAAGTAGCAACCTCGGCTCTGCTACATGTGACAAGTAACAACCTCAGCTCTGCTACATGTGACAAGTAGCAACCTCGGCTCTGCTACATGTAACAACCTCAGCTCTGCTACATGTGACAAGTAGCAACCTCAGCTCTGCTCATGTGACAAGTAACAACCTCAGCTCTGCTCATGTGACAAGTAACAACCTCAGCTCTGCTACATGTGACAAGTAACAACCTCAGCTCTGCTACATGTGACAAGTAACAACCTCAGCTCTGCTACATGTGACAAGTAGCAACCTCAGCTCTGCTACATGCGAGGAGTGACAGCCTCATCTCTGCTACATGTGCGGAGCGACAGCCTCAGCTTTGCTATACAAGTAGCAGAGCTGAGGCTGTCACTCCTCACATGTTGCAGAGATGAGGCTGTCACTCCTTACATGTAGCAGAGCTGAGGCTGTCACTCCTCGAATGTAGCAGAGCTGAGGCTGTCCCTACTCACATGTAGCAGAGCTGAGGCTGTTCCTCCTCACATGTAGCAGAGCTGAGGCTGTCACTCCTCACATGTAGCAGAACTGAGTCTGTCACTCCTCACATGTAGCAGAGCTGAGGCTGTCACTCCTCACATGTAGCAGAGCTGAGGCTGTCACTCCTCACATGTGTAATTGGTGAGGGCGTGGTGCAGAAGTACGGTATACAGAACAATCTTAGATTATTCTGTATACCGGACTGTTGTTCTACTGAATAAATCATCCGTTTTGAAAGCAATTTGCAGGCTGGATTACAAGTTTCTTCACACATTTACTCTGGAGAAAGCCTACCTTCGTCACTACCTCAGTTGCTTCCTGGGAGTTGGTTCTTTTCTGTTATTTCACTATCATTACTCCAAAAACCTCTAATTTTGGATAATAAAGGTATCTTTCTTAACACAACTTGGGTAGACCGGGATTGGCAACGCGCGCGAGGGGCGGCCCCATTGTGAAGTTTGCTGTGGGGCCCTGCCGTTCCTAGTTACGCCCCTGAACACAAGGATATCATCCAAATACACCACCATAAAGCGCCCAATAAAATCAGAAAATACATGGTTAATGAAATTCCGAAAAATGGCTGACGCATTAGTGAGACCAAAGGGCATAACCAGATTCTCAAATAACCCTTCAGAAGTGAGAAATGCTGTTTTCCACTCATCCCCCTCCCGAATACAGATTAGATTATATGCTCCCCTGAGGTCCAATTTGGAAAACCACTTAGCCCCCGTTAATTGGTTGTACAGATCAGGGATGAGTGGGAGGGGATAGGTATTTCTCACTGTGATCTTATTTAATTTCCGAAAATCGAGGCACGGACGCAAACCACCATCTTTTTTCTTTACAAAGAAGAATCCAGCCACCACAGGAGAGACAGAGGAACAGACGTGGCCTTTACGTAGGCTTTCAGAAATGTACTCCTTCATAGCGGTTCGCTCCGGGCCAGAGAGGTTGTACAGGCGGGCCTTGGGCAATCTAGCTCCCAGATCCAGATTGATCTCAATGTCAAACGGGCGGTGTGGTGGTAAGACCTCGGCCTCCTTTTTGGAAAAAACATCCTTAAAATCCTTCAGGTACTCCGGAATACCATCCAGACTCACAGATGACACAAGTACTGTAGTAAGACAGCTTTTAACACAATTAGGACCTCATTTAATAATGTCCCGAGATTCCCAGTCTATCACAAGATTATGTAACTGTACCCAGGGGAACCCCAACACCAGTCCCGAAGGCAGATTTTCCAGAACAAAACATGAAATACGTTCCTGGTGCAAGGAACCCACTTTAAGGAGGAACTCCTCCAAGACAAATTTTATGACATTTTTAGCCAGCGGAGTTTTGGCAATAGCAACAATATGAAAAGGAGTCTCCAATCTAATTGTCCCTAACTTACACTTAGTCAACAAGTTGGAGTCAATAAAGTTCATGGACGACCCGCACTCCACGAAAGCAGAAGTGAACCTGAAGACACTCCCACAACAAAGTTCCACGTCCAACAATATTTTAGAAAATGAGAAAAAAGGTACCTGAGAGTCTGGGTGACCTCCTCGACAATCACCCAGACTCGACAGCTTGTTAGTCGTTGGGCAAGAGGCGCAGTCCTTTTTCCAGTGCCTGGGAACTCTGCAGTAAAAACACAGCTTTCCATCACATCGCCGTCTCCTCTCCTTCTCCTTGAAGTTGGTGGCTCCTACCTCCATATGTCCAGATGGTGGCAAAACAACAGGATTAGCAGGGAGCAAAAAAGCCTCTCTCTGTGTAACACCTCTCTCCCGCAGCCTCCGATCCATATGGACAGCCTCAGTCATAGCCTCCTCCAAAGAGCTGAGTGGTGGATGGAGAGCCAGAGAGTCCTTCAGGTGATCCGACAGTCCTCTCCTGAACTGACATCGCAGCGCAGAGTCATCCCAGGACACCTCCGTGGACCATCATCGGAACTCGGAGCAATACCATTCGGCCGAGAGATTGTGTCCTCTGCCACTCTGACCCGATCAGGTTCATCAAAAAAAGGTCCTATCCACAGACACACGTTCAGGGGCAGAAGCAGGTAAAGAGAAAGCCCATGATTGAGGTCCCTCCCGAAGTAAGGAAATAATTATCCCCACCCACTGACTCTCATCAACAGAAGATCGGGATCTAAGAGAAAACAGTAGCTTGCAACTCTCCTTGAACATATGGAACTTCTCCTTTTCCCCGGAGAAGGTACCTGGGAGACTGACCGTAGGTTCAGGAGAGTGCAATGAAACATCAACCGTGTCAGAGTGCTTACAGACAGACTGGGAAGAAGATCACTGTAAAGTTTTTAAAGTTTCAGAAAACTCCCTTTGCAGGTGGTTATGTGATGTGGCCAAAGCGCTACGTTCCACAGACATACCTTGCATCATTTGCGTCAAACTAGACATGTGATCCGCCAAGGTGCAGAGCGGATCCATAAAAAGCAGAGCAGAGAAAAAAAAACTGTCTTGTTTTGGGTCGGTTATAATGTCAGGCTGCTGTAATGCAGATATGTGCAGGCTCCACTAGATGGCAGTAGAGAACGCAGAACTGCACCTAAACAGAGCAGGCTTGCAATGCAGCAGCAAGGCTACCACAGGTGGCAGCAGAGTAGTCAAAGAGGCCGAGTCAAGCAACACACTGTAGCGCAGAACAAAACAGAATAAACAAACTCAGGGTCAGAGGCAAGCCAAGAGGGTCAGCAGCAGTCAGGAGCGGATAAGCCAAAAGACAGAAGCAGGTCAGGATACAAGCCAAGTCAGAACCGGGAGATCAATACACTAAAGGGAAACAGAGTCAAAACGGGAATGGGGGAAAAGAGAGACACGGGTTCAGACAGCAAACGTAGGAGGACAAATCAGAGCAGTCAGTCAGCTACAGCAGCCCTAGGCATAGAATCATAGACTGGTAGAGTTGAAAGGGACCTCCTGGGCCATCTGGTCCAACCCCCTGCTCAAAGCAGGATTCTCTAAATCATCCCAGACAGATGTCTGTCCAGCCTATGTTTGAAGACTTCCATTGAAGGAGAACTCACCACCTCTCGTGGCAGCCTGTTCCACTCATTGACCACCCTAACTGTCAAAAAGTTTTTTCTAATATCTAATCTGTGTCTCCTCCCATTCAGTTTCATCCCATTGCTTCTAGTCTTTCCTTGTGCAAATGAGAATAAAGATGATCCTTCTACAATGTGACAGCCCTTGAGATATTTGTAGACAGCTATTAAGTCTCCTCTAAGTCTTCTTTTTTGCAAGCTAAACATTCCCAAATCCTGCAACCGTTCCTCATAGGACATGGTTTGCAGGCCGGTCACCATTCTGGTGGCTCTTCTCTGAACTTGCTCCAGTTTGTTGATGTCTTTTTTAAAGTGTGGTGCCCAAAACTGGACACAGTATTCCAGATGAGGTCTGACCAAAGAGGAGTAGAGGGCAATAATGACCTCACGTGATCTAGACTGTATGCTTCTGTTGATACATCCCAGAATTGCATTTGCCTTTTTTGCTGCTGCATCACACTGTTGACTCATGTTCAGTCTGTGATCAATTAGTGTACCCAAGTCTTTTTCACATGTGCTGTTACTTAGCCCTATTCCTCCCATTTTGTATATGCTTTTTTCATTTTTATTGCCCAGATGTAGTACTTTGCATTTTTGCCTGTTAAAATCCATTCTGTTAGTTGCTGCCTACTGCTCCAGTTTATTTATATCTTTTTGAATCCTATCTCTCTCTTCTCTAGTATTAGCTACCCCTCCTAGCTTTGTGTCATCAGCAAATTTGAGCAGTTTACCCTCAATTCCTTCATCTAAATCATTGATAAAGATGTTGAACAATACAGGGCCCAAAACAGAGCCTTGTGGTACCCCACTTGAGACATTCTTCCAACTGGATGTGCAGCCATTTACGACCACTCTTTGGCAAAAAACTATAACTGACACCGCCTGTAGGAAGCAGCGGCGATAAATAGCCAACCTGAACCCAGACAGAGGCTGAACAAGGTTAACCCCTGACATGACCAGACCTGGGAAAAGGGAAAACAGGACTCAAAACCCAGTCTGGATCATGACAGTACCCTCCTCTCAAGGAGGGGCCACCGGACCCTCAGGTTTCCCAAGATACCACGCACGAAACGCCCAAACCAATAGTTTAGCATGAACAGATCATGGCAGGACCCAGGATCGATCTTCCGGACCGTAACCCCTCCAATGGACCAAATATTGAAGTGAACCGTGGACCATGCGTGAATCCACAATCCATTCAACCTCATACTCAATCTGGCCATCCACAGAGACGAGGCGGAGGGGATGGAGATCCAGCAGAGGAAGGGACAAATGACTTCAGGAGACACTTATGGAACACATTGGCGATCCGAAGCGACAGAGGCAGGCGTAAGCAAAAGGCAACTGGATTGACAACCTCAATTATTTCAGAGGCAAGCCAAGAGGGTCAGTAGCAGTCAGAAGCGGATAAGCCAAAAGACAGAAGCAGGTCAGGATACAAGCCAAGTCAGAACAGGGAGATCAATACACTAAAGGGGAACACTGAGTCAAAATGGGAATGGGGGAAAACAGAGACACGGGTTCAGACAGCAAATGCAGGAGGACAAATCAGAGCAATCAGTCAGCTACAGCAGCTCTAGGCAAAAACTAAAACCGACACCGCCTGCAGGAAGCAGCGTCAATAAATAGCCAAACTGAGCCCAGACAGGAGCTGAGCAAGGTTAACCCCTGACATGACCAGATTGGGGAAAAGGGAAAACAGGACTCAAAACCATGTCTGGATCATGACAATTGGTTATTATAACCAGCTGTTGAACTTTTTCTTCTAACTTGGACACATCTACCTGTCGGACTTTAACTGAGCAATATCAGACAGTGTTAGAATAGCAAAGGGTCAAAACAAAAGTTAGAAGGTTTCTTGGCATGATTTGCCAAAAAGATTGCTCCCACAGTTGATTTCATCACACCAAGCTGCTTGTATATTGCAGATTCAGTCTTGCCAGCCTGGTGCAGGGCTACAACTTAGTTTCTGGTGTCCTTCGACAGCTCTTTGGTCTTCACCATAGTGGATTTGGAGTGTGACTGTTTGAAGTTGTGGACAGGTGTCTTTTATACTGATAACAAGTTCAAAAAGGTGCCATTACTACAGGTAATGAGTGGAGGACAGAGGAGCCTCTTAAAGAAGAAATTACAGGTGTGTGAGAGCCAGAAATCTTGCATGTTTTTAGATGACCAAATACTTATTTTTCAGCATAATTTGCAAAACAAATCTTGCCAAATCAGACAAGGTGATTTTCTGGATTTGCTTTATCATTTTGACTCTTTTAGTTGTGGTCTACCTATGATGGCCTCTCTCATCTAAGTGGGAGAACTTGAATAGAGGTGCCTGATGCTTTTTTTCTAGCAAAGAACTGGTTAGTATAGTCTCAGGAAAATATAGAACCTGCAATACAGCTTATATTTCCCCCAAAATATCATGTAGAGCTACTGTTTATGCGCCAACTATCTGCCTGGAATGAATATGAACACCTCTGCATATGAAAAATCATCCAATTTACATCCTGAAAAGGTGAATTAAATCCAGAAGACTAGGGCAATTTTCATCCGTATTGTCATCTGTGTATCAGCCTTTTGTCTGCATTTATATCTGTGTGACATCCATATTTATACATCACAATTTAAAAATCTACATGATCACATATAATTTCCTATGTGAATAATAATCGGACCCTGGTCTGTCATTATAAGGATGTCATTTTAAGGATAACAATTGAAATATGCCAGAAATGAGCCAGAAGTGACCAGAAGGTGTTGTGAATGTGTTGGAGATGAGTTCTGAGCAGAAGCTCCCTCTGGTGGTTGCTGACAGTGCTGAACCATTTAGTCAAGATTGGCAATCAGGAGTTACAGATTGGTCCTATATAAGGGAGGTTCCCTCCCATCAGGGTTGCCGGTGATCAATTGTTCTTGTCTAACTGCTGTTGTTCCTGGTTCACTTGGAAGCCTGCTTAATCTTGCCTCTTCTCCTACTCTCAGATAAGACATTTTCTGTTTTTATTTCTGTGTTTGCTTTTTGCATTGTTTCCTGCACTCTTGTGGAGGTCAGTCAGGTCCCCTCCGGGGGGCTTGTGCTCCTCTCGGTTTGTCTGAGCCTCTGTTGTTTGTTAATTTGCCTTTTCCAGTTTTTTCAGTGGCTGCGGCTTAGTTTTGTTACACCAGAGAACTAATTTAGGTGGTAGAGGTCGTGTGATCTCAGGTGTTTTTGTAATTAGTAGAGTTGGTACTTTTTAGGGTTTTTTGGGATTGCAGTAAGTGTCCTTCCTATCCTTTTCTGTCTAGGAAGTTTGGGCCCCAACGTTTGCTCATACTATTTTCTGTCTGTGTTTGTATTTCCTCTTGTCTAACCGCCATTACATGTTTGGGGGCTTCCTTTGTTCTTTGGGGATCTGCTCCGGGGCAGATAGTTTTCCTCTTTCTATCTTTAGGTGTAGTTAGCTTCTCAGGCTGTGACGAGGCATCTAGGACCAACGTAGGTACGCTTCACGGCTGCCTTTAGTTGTGGTGGTTAGTCAGGGTACTGCAATCCAGTAGATTCCAACCTCTCTGGTGTATTGCCGTTTTTGCCTGCTCTTCTCAGCTACCAAAACATAACAGTATCACCAGCCAAACTGAAAATTATATGGTACTCACAGAAGGGAAAAATAGTGTAAAAAAAAAAAAAAGTTGTCAGAGTTGTCAGAGATTTTTTTTTTTCTGTTTGTTGCATTTTTTTTCCTCTGTGTCTCTGAGTGCTGAGGAGGATTTTTTTTTCTCTCAATGGAGCTTGCACAGTTGTCTGGCCGTGTGGATCAGCTTGCCACTGAAGTTCAGACGATTGCTACCTATCTTGCAGGTTTGCCGGTTGTGGAACCTAGGATCCCCATGCCAGATTTATTTTTGGGGGATCGAGCTAAATTTCTGAATTTCAAAAATAACTGTAAGTTGTTTTTTGCCTTAAAACCTAAGACCTCAGGGAACGCAGCACAGCAGGTTCAAATTGTCATCTCTCTCCTGCGCGGCGATCCTCAGGATTGAGCTTTTTCCCTGACACTTGGGGACCCTGTTTTGAGTAATGTCGATGCATTTTTTCTGGCTTTGGGATTATTGTACGATGAACCTAATGTCACTGATCAAGCTGAAAAACCTTGGCATTAAATCAGGGGCTTGAGGACGCTGAGTTATACTGTTAGAAATTTCGTAAGTGGGCAGTCCTGACCAAATGGAATGATGATGCTTTGGCAGCCCTTTTTCGGAAGGGTCTGTCAGAGAATGTAAAAGATGTTATGGTGGGTTTCCCTGCTCCCTCTGGTCTCAATGATTCTATGTCATTAGCGATTCAAATTGACAGAAGTTTGCGTGAGCGTAGAGGTATGCGTGGAATAGTGTTGCGTTGTGAACCAGCTTCTGAACCCATGCAGTGTGATAGAGTGGATTCTGGGGCACAGCGTCATGAGTTTCGAAAACGCAATGGGTTATGTTTCTACTGTGGTGACGCCTCTCATGCTATTTCAGTCTGCCCTAAGCGGGGAAGACGTTTTGCACGCTCAGTTGTCTTGGGTAGTGTTCAGACTAAATTTCTGTTGACTGTTACCCTGATTTGCTCCCTGTCCACATTTTCTGCTCAGGCTTTTGTTGATTCGGGAGCAGCTATTAACCTGATGGATTTTGATTTTGCTAAACGTTGTGGGTTTCCCTTGATACCCCTACGGAAGTCTATTCCCCTACTGGGGATTGATTCTACCCCTTTGGCTGAGAATAAACCCCAGTTCTCTACTCAGGTGATAATGAGGGTTGAACCTGATCATCAGGAGAGTTGCAAATTTTTTGTGCTGTATAATCTGCATGACATTATTGTACTAGGTTTCCCTTGGTTACAGTCTCATAATCCTGTTTTGGATTGGAAATCTGTGTCTGTAACCAGTTGGGGCTGCCAATGTGTTAATGCCAACACTCCTGTTTTTTCTGCCTCTCCCCAGGCTCAGGATGTTCCTGACTTTTTGACTGATTTTTCTGATGTGTTTAGCGAAAGTAAATCTGCATCCTTGCCCCCCCCATAGGAGCTATGACTGCGCTATTGAATTAGTGCCTGGTAGTAAATTCCCTAAAGGTCGCCTTTTTAACTTGTCTGTACCTGAACATGACGCTATGCGGTCTTATATCAAGGAGTCATTGGAGAAGGGTCATATCAGACCATCCTCTTCACCCTTGAGTGCCGTTTTTTTCTTTGTGGCCAAAAAGGATGGTTCATTAAGGCCGTGTATTGATTATCGTCTCTTGAACAATATCACTGTGAAATATAAATATCCGTTACCCTTGATTTCTGACCTGTTTTCCAGGGTGATAAGTGCTACTTGGTTTACCAAGCTTGACCTCAGGGGGGCGTATAACCTTATTCGTATTAAGCACGGGGATGATTGGAAGACGGCATTCAATACCCCAGAGGGGCATTTTGAGTACCTAGTGATGCCCTTTGGGCTCACTAATGCTCCTTCTGTCTTCCAGTCCTTCATGAATGACATTTTCAGGGATTTTGTGGATAAATTTCTGATTGTTTATTTGGATGATATCTTGATTTTTTCCAATGACTGGGACTCTCATGTGAAACATGTTCGGACTGTGTTCCAGATTTTGAGAGAGAATGCTCTGTATGTGAAGGGATCAAAGTGTCTTTTTGGCATACAGAGGATCTCATTTCTGGGATTCATTTTGTCCCCATCTGTTATTGAAATGGACCCGGTCAAGGTTCAGGCCATCTGTGATTGGGTCCAACCTACTTCATTAAAGGCTCTTCAGAGATTCTTGGGTTTTGCCAATTTTTATCGTAAACTTATTGGTAATTTCTCTGTTATTGTTAAACCATTGACTGATTTGACAAAAAAGGGTTCTGATGTGGTGAATTGGCCTCCTGAGGCAGTCTCTGCGTTTCAGGAACTTAAGCAGAGATTCACTTCTGCTCCTGTTCTACGGCAGCCTGATGTTTCTCTGCCATTTCAGGTGGAGGTTGATGCCTCTGAAATTGGGGCAGGTGCCGTTTTGTCCCAAAGAGATCCAGAGACCTCTAAAAGTAACCCTTGTGCCTTTTTCTCTCGAAAATTTTCTCCAACTAAACGTAATAATGACGTGGGTAATCGGGAGTTATTGGCCATGAAGTGGGCTTTTGAAGAGTGGAGACATTGGCTGCAGGGAGCCAAACATCAGGTGGTGGTCCTCACGGACCATAAGAATCTGGTTTATCTGGAATCAGCCAAGCGACTTAATCCTAGACAGGCCAGGTGGGCCTTGTTTTTCACACGTTTTAATTTTGTGGTTTCCTTTCTTCCTGGCACTAAGAATGTTAAGGCGGATTCCCTATCTAGGAGTTTCCTTGCGGACTCTCCTGAGTTATCTGATCCTGCTGTTATTTTGAAAGAGGGTGTAGTTCTTTCCGCCATCTCGCCCAATTTGATACTGGCTCTGGAAGGGTGTCAGGAGGATAAACCCGAGCGCTGCCCTATTGGGAAATTGTTTGTCCCAGACCGGTGGAAAAAGAGTGTGATGTCTGAGATTCATTGTTCCGCGTTGGCCGGTCATCCCGGAATTTTTGGTACCAGAGACTTGGTTAGTCGGTCCTTTTGGTGGCCTACTTTGTCTCGTGACGACAGGGAATTTGTGCAGTCCTGCGGAACTTGCTCTCGCTCCAAGCCTTGCTCTCGCTCTGGTGGTTTGTTGATGCCATTGCCTGTGCCCAAGAGACCATGGACCCATATCTCTATGGATTTCATTTCCGACCCCCTGTTTCTCAGAGAATGACCGTTATTTGGGTGATTTGTGATAGGTTTTCCAAAATGATACATCTTGTGCCATTACCTAAGTTGCCTTCCTCCTCTGAATTGGTGCCTTTGTTCCTTCAGCACGTGGTTCGGTTACACGGCATTCCTGAGAACATTGTGTCTGACAGAGGAGTCCAGTTTGTTTCCAGATTTTGGAGGACTTTTTGTTCTAAACTTGGTGTTCAATTGTCTTTCTCCTCGGCTTTTCATCCTCAGACCAATGGACAAACTGAGAGAACAAACCAGACATTGGAGACCTATCTGAGATGCTTTGTGTCTGCTGATCAGGATGACTGGGTCTCTTTTTTGCCTTTGGCTGAGTTTGCTCTTAATAATAGGGCTAGCTCTGCCACTTTGATGTCTCCATTTTTCTGCAATTTTGGGTTTCACCCTCGATTTTCTTCGGGACAGACGGAGGCTTCTGTCTGTCCGGGTGTTGACAGCAGATTTGGGACCAGGTAGTGGAGAGGTTGTCCCTCTCTCAGGAAAGGGCCCAGCGGTTTGCCAACTGGCAAGACCATTTCCGGTGACTACCTCTTGAAGCTCATCAAGAGAATGCCAAGAGTGTGCAAAGCAGTCATCAAAGCAAAAGGTGGCTACTTTGAAGAACCTAGAATATAAGACATATTTTCAGTTGTTTCACACTTTTTTGTTAAGTATATAATTCCACATGTGTTAATTCATAGTTTTGATGCCTTCAGTGTGAATGTACAATTTTCATAGTCATGAAAATACAGAAAAATCTTTAAATGAGATGGTGTGTCCAAACTTTTGGTCTGTACTGTATACAGTGGGTACAGAAGGTATTCAGACCCCTTTAAATTTTTCACTCTTTGTTTAATTGCAGCCATTTGGTAAATGCAAAAAAGTTCTTTTTTTCTCATTAATGTACACTCTGCACCCAATCTTGACTGCAAAAAAACAGAAATGTAGACATTTTTGCAAATTTATCATAAAATTTACCAAATGACTGCAACGAAACAAAGAGTGAAAAATTTAAAGGGGTCTGAATACATTCCGTACTCACTGTAGGCCGATAAAGGCTTTCTCATACAGAACACAGGAGAGCTCAGCAGGACAAGTGCTACTGTGTATGACAGAGTCGGCCGAGGAGGCTGTCAGCTGAACAATCAGAATGAGCATCGTTCAGCCAACAGTCATTTAATGTGGATGGCCAGCTCTAGTCTATGTGCTACTGCATTGGAGATATTTTCTATACAGATCTCAGATCCTCGTGGAGAAAATAGCTGATGTGGTTGTTAGGTATTATCTACAGACCAGAATAGCGCATGTAAATAGCAAACAGCTCCTGCACTAGTCCGCTATGCAGATGAGTACACGGGGCTGCACACAGAGCCAGTCATGACAGCAATTGGTGGATGTGACTGGTCAGCAAAATTCAGTGCTCGTGTAATGTATGTAGTACAGTTCATATAGCGTCTTGTGCTTGGGTGCGATGAAAATACATGAGACACAGGTTTGATATAGAAGGTCTTGTATTACTTCATACAAGTAGCAAAAATAGTCACACAGTTTGCAGATACAGAAGCAGGAGACACAGCAGGCCAGAGTAACTTAAGCTCAGCAATCACTCTCCACAACAGGTTCAGGATCTTCTTCTCTGTTACCGTAAGTCCATGCAAACGTGGATCTTTCAAAGAGCAGGGTTCCAGAGTCCACAAGTGTTCAGAGTTCCTCAGTAGGAATAGCTGGAGTACATAGTCCAAGGCTTCCAGGAGTCAGGTCACAGGTTCACTGCAGGCTAGATTCTGAAGCACTGATTGCTCAGCTGTGGCTGCTTAAGAAGCAAGAGGGAGAGAATCATGGCGGGAACATGAAAGCTGAAAACTCCATATTGACTGAGGGCAAGATAGCTGCAGCAAGACAGAAAGCAAAATGGCTGACGGAAAACTGAGTTTCAAGAACATTTACAAAGAACCTTACATTACTCCCCCCTTAGGGACAACCTCCGGATGGCCTCAGACCAGGCTTGTCTGGGTACCTCTGATGAAACTGGCGGAGCAAACGAGGAGCATTAACGTTATTGACTGGTTCCCATGAGTTGTCCTCCACTGGGTAGCCCTGCCATTTAATCAAATATTGTAACTGATTTCTGTATAACCTGGAATCTAGAATTCTTTCCACCACAAATTCTTCCTGACCATCGACTAGCACTGGGTCAGGGCAAGGAGAAGAACGTCCAGGAAACGTATTGGGTGTTGCAGCCTTTAGTAGGGATACATGAAAGACAGGGTGGATTCTCATAGTTCTAGGCAGTTGAAGACGACAAGCAACGGCACTTATAATTTTACTGATTTTATAGGGTCCAATGTACTTATGTCCCAACTTAGACGATGGAATCCTTAACTTAAGATTTCTGGTTGACAGCCAGACCAGGTCTCCTACCTTGAAAGCTGGTGCAGGTTTACGAAATTTATCTGCTGCTTTCTTGTACCTTTCCTGAGCCAATTCCAGATTCTCCTTTAGAAGATCCATATTCTTCTGTAAAGACGTGATTCTTTCGGCCACTGCTGGTAAAGGCGATTCTATGGGAAATCGTGGAAGAATATTAGGATGATAACCTAGATTGGAGTAAAAAGGAGACTGCTTAGTGGAGGCGCTCTGAGAGTTGTTATAAGAGAACTCAGCCAATGGAAGTAGATCCACCCAATCATCCTGTAGGTGGCAGATAAAGCAGCGGAGATACTGCTCCAGAGTTTGATTGGTTCGTTCGGTCTGTCCATTAGTCTGGGGATGAAAAGCAGAAGAAAGGTTTACTTAATGTCCAATGCTGCACAGAAATTTTGCCAAAACCTTGAAGTGAATTGCACCCCTCGATCCGAAATAACCTCATCCGGTACTCCATGTAAGCGAAACACATCTTTAATCATCAAATCTGATGTCTGTTTTGCAGTGGGTAAGCCGACACAAGGAATAAAATGAGCTGCCTTTGTTAAACGATCAACCACCACTAGAATGGTGTTTTTCCCTTGAGAGGTTGGTAACTCCACAATGAAGTCCATAGAAATGGATCCCCACGGGCGGGACGGGGTGGGAAGAGGTTGTAACAGACCAGTTGGTGAGGAGCGAGGTGTTTTGCATCTTGCACAGACTTCACATGAAGTGACATAGTTTAAAACATCTTCCTGCAAGTGGGCCACCAAAAGAAACGAGAAAGAAATTCCTGTGTCTTTAGAATTCCTCTATGCCCGGCTATCTTGGAATCGTGAATGAGTTGCAATACTCTCAGTCTGACTGTTTCAGGAATATACAGACGTTGTCCCAGAATCCACACACCATTCTTAAAGACAAGACTTACGTCCCTTGGGGGTTGTGCCAACAAGGAATCCACATGGTATGCTTCCTTGATGTCCTTAAGTAGGTCTTGATTATGAATCAATCCCAGAAATCTAGAGTCAGGAAGAATAGTCTTAGGAGGAGCAAGTGGACAGGTCTCTGCTGAATGAATCCTAGAGAGTGCATCAGCCTTTCCATTGCGCGATCCTGGTCTATAAGAAATGACAAAATTAAATTGGTTTAAGAAAAGATTCCAGCGAGCCTGGCGAGGAGTCAGGCACTTAGCCGACCTGATAAATTCAAGGTTACGATGGTCTGTCAGGACGACTATTTGCTGTGCAGCTCCCTGAAGAAGGTGTCTCCATTCTTTGAAGGCGGCAATAATGGCCAACAACTCTCTATTGCCCACATCGTAGTTCCTCTCAGCCGAAGACAACTGCTGGGAAAAGAAGGCACAGGGATGCAAGACATTCTTCTCACCTGTTCTCTGAGAGAGTATAGCTCCAACGGCACAATCTGAAGCATCCACCTCTATTATGAAGGCAAGTTCGGGGTTGGGATGTACCAAGATAGGTGCGGTGGTAAATTTATCTTTTAGACGAGAAAATGCTTCCTGGGCTTGGGGAGTCCAGGAGAACCTAGACTCTTTCCGGGTAAGTTGGGTGATAGGTGACACTACCTCAGAGAAATTCCTAATGAAACGTCTATAGAAATTGGCAAACCCGATGAAGCGCTGCACCTCCTTCACATTTCTAGGACTTGGCCAATCCTTGATGGCTTGGGTCTTACTTCCATCCATACTAATTCCTTGTGTAGACAGTACATACCCCAGAAATTGAATTTCGGTCCTATGGAATTCACACTTTTCAAGTTTGATGTAAAGATGGTTTTGTCTTAGACGTTCCAAGACCATTCTCACATGTCCATGATGTTCCTCTGTGGAGTTAGAAAAAATTAGAATATCATCCAAATAAATCACCACGAATGTATCTAGGAGATCCCTGAAGATGTCATTCACCAAGTGTTGGAAAGTGGCTGGGGCGGTACTCAGACCAAAAGGCATAACTAGATATTCAAAGTGTCCATAGCGTGACCTGAATGCAGTCTTCCATTCATCCCCAGGTCTAATACGGACCAAGTTATAGGCCCCACGGAGATCCAATTTAGAGAAAATTTTGGCATGCCGCACTCTCTCCAATAACTCAGGGATTAAAGGCAATGGATAACGGTTTCTAATAGTAACCTTATTGAGTTCCCTATAGTCTACGCAGGGTCTCAGAGATCCATCTTTCTTCTTCACAAAGAAGATGGGTGCACCTGCAGGAGATGAAGAGGGGCGTATGAAGCCCTTGGCTAGATTTTCGTCTATGTAATCCTTTAAAGCCTTTAGCTCAGGCCCCGCCAGGGGGTAGATCTTACCAAAAGGTATCTCTGCTCCAGGCAATAATTCAATTGGACAATCATATGGACGGTGAGGGGGAAGCTGGTCAGCGTTCTTCTTGTCACATAAATCCACATAGTCCTGGTATACAGCTGGTAGTTCAGGGACTGACATGGTTCCTTTAGGAACAGAGCAAGCTGAAACTTCCGGACTCATCTGTTTCTCTGGAAAGTGTAATTCCTTGGTCTCCCAGTTAATGGTAGGGTTCTGAGCCTGCAGCCATGGTAGCCCTAGAATAATGGGAAAGTGGGGAGAAGAGATAAGCATAAAGGACAGTTTCTCTTGATGATCTTTACCCATAAGGACCCTCAAAGGCTCCGTTTCCTGATCCACTGGTCCAGAGGTCAGCAGGGAGCCATCCACAGTTTCCATCTGTACTGGAGTAGCCTTCTTCACTGAACGTATCCCCTGTTTCAGAGCAAAGGAGACATCCATAAAATTCCCACTTGCCCCTGAGTCGATCATAGCAGAGCTAGACACCCAGACTGAGTTAACCCAGAGTTTGATGGAAAGGAAGCAATGAGAATTGTTTTTCCTACAACTCAGCTGGGACACCGCTGAGGAAACTTGAAAAATTGCAGCGTTTACACAGTCATCGTCCTCAGAAGTAACGGAGTTTAAGTCCGAGAAATCAAGATCTGTTGCTGCAGATCTCTCTGGAGCCTGAGGCTCGGACCTGACAGATCTCCTCTCGCAACACTCACAGTGAATGAGTGCTGCAGTAGTCTTACGAGAACGGCTGGGGCAGTTTATAATGAAGTGCCCTGACTTACCACAATAGAAACATAGATTTTCCTTAAAACGATGTTCCTTGCGTGCATCACTAACCCGTCTTTGTAAAGAGTCTACTTGCATGGGTTCAGATTCAGGTTCCCGTGTGATCCTACTCAAGGTTCCTTAGCTGGGGAGGAAGGTAGGAAAAGGTTAGTGCGATTGCTTTCGAACCATCTCTCTTGCCTGCGTTCAGTCAGGCGAGCATCAATACGGATGCAGTAGTTAATAAAGTCACCTAACGCAGTGGGAGGGTCGGCACGAGCAAGTTCATCCTTAATTAGTGGAGACAACCCCTTTCGAAAAATAGATTTTTTGGCGGAACTGTCCCAGGTGGTATCAAGGGCCCATCTCCTGAAATCCAAGGCATATTCGGCTACCGAGTGCTTACCTTGGCGCAAAGTTAACATGGCTGCTTCAGCTGTTGCACCTCGATTGGGGTCATCAAACACCTGCCCCATGGCTGAAATGAAAGCATCAAGATGATCCAAACATTCATCCTCAGTCTCAATCAGAGGGTTTGCCCACATCAAAGCCTTGTTGGTAAGTAACATAATTATAGTAAGCACTTTAGATCGTTCAGTGGGAAATTGTGAAGCATGTGCAGAAAAAAACAGATTGCATTGGTTAATAAATCCCCTGAATTTTTCACGTTCACCGCCAAAACGAAAAGGGGGCAACTTGGGAATCCCAGAACTTGGGGCTACGGCAGGAGCCTGGACTCGCTCCTCTAGAACCTCAATCCTGGCTCGCAAATCCTGGGCAGTCTGTCCAAACACTTGCAAATTGTGATTAGTGAGGTCCTGTAGGTTTGTAAAACGGGTTTTTATAGTCTGTAAATCTGCAAGGATATTATCAGTCACTCCGCAAAGTTCCTTTATGCGGGCCTCCATTTTCCAGATCTTTTAAGACAGGAGTACTGGAAGGAGAGGAGAAAAGGAAAAAAAAAAAAAAACAATAGTGTTTACCTGTGGTAACACTGCAGAGAGAAAAAAAAAAATAAGGGAACTGCTCACCTGGAATGGTTGTGAGAAGTCACAACCACTATCATCACAGAAAGTTCAACCGGACATCTGATATCCACAGTTACAGCAGACACAAAAGAGGGAAGAGAAAAAAAAAAAACAATAGTGTTTACCTGTGGTAACACTGCAGAAAAAAAAAAACTTAAGGGAATTGCTCACCTGGAATGGTTGTGAGAAGTCACAACCACTGTCATCACAGAAAGTACAACTGGACGTCTGATATCCACAGTTACAGCAGACACAGCCTTCCCAGACCCAGCAGACACTAACGTTTTGGCTTCAGAATCTTGTAATGTATGTAGTACAGTTCATATAGCGTCTTGTGCTTGGGTGCGATGAAAATACATGAGACACAGGTTTGATATAGAAGGTCTTGTATTACTTCATACAAGTAGCAAAAATAGTCACACAGTTTGCAGATACAGAAGCAGGAGACACAGCAGGCCAGAGTAACTTAAGCTCAGCAATCACTCTCCACAACAGGTTCAGGATCTTCTTCTCTGTTACCGTAAGTCCATGCAAACGTGGATCTTTCAAAGAGCAGGGTTCCAGAGTCCACAAGTGTTCAGAGTTCCTCAGTAGGAATAGCTGGAGTACATAGTCCAAGGCTTCCAGGAGTCAGGTCACAGGTTCACTGCAGGCTAGATTCTGAAGCACTGATTGCTCAGCTGTGGCTGCTTAAGAAGCAAGAGGGAGAGAATCAGGGCGGGAACATGAAAGCTGAAAACTCCATATTGACTGAGGGCAAGATAGCTGCAGCAAGACAGAAAGCAAAATGGCTGACGGAAAACTGAGTTTCAAGAACATGTACAAAGAACCTTACAGCTCGTTTAGTACCTCTCACCAATCTAGGGCTTCCCTTTTTAATTAATAGCACAGTGGGCAGCCCTAGATTGGCGATTTGTTTAAATATAATCTAAAATAAAACCCCTCAGAAGTAGCCCTGTCTTTCTATCATCAGCCCTGAATATCTGGATTGTGGGTTCCCGGCACTCAGAGCTTGAAAGGAATTTGTCAGTTTGGATAAAAGGTATTAACCTGCAGATATAGGAAAAATAACTTTATTTCTCCCAGGAGCCACCAGCTTTCAGTAGTGCAAGTGTGCCAGCGTGAATACAGTCACTGCTCACAAGACTGTGAACGGCGGCTGTAAGCACTTTCAGAACTGCAGCCAGGCATCTTCATTGCGCTAATAACATGCAGAATAGACCCATATCTGCAGGTTAAAAGGGTTCCCTTTAAAAAAGTAGAACATAATAGATCTTGGAAGATGTCTCTTTCACTGCGAAAGAAGCCACGGAAGGTTGTGGGATCTTGCTCTGAATGAAGGGATCCACCAACCCATAAGTTCAGGCCCAACTCTGCTAGGAAGTAGGACCCTTTCAGGGGATATTAAGGCTACTGCTGATGGGGTTTGTTATTAGATAATATGTTATACATATTATATATTAATAAATAATATATTTAGATTGCTGATCTGGGTCTGCCCAAAGTTTTATTCAATAAAAAAGGAGCTCCAGATGGGTATTAGGTACTCTAAAATGGGAATCTGTCACCAGTAGAGATGAGCGACTTTCCCTTTTTTAGGGTCGAGTCGGGTTTCATGAAACCCGACTTTCTCAAAAGTCGGGTCGAACGAAATCGGCCGACTATCGGAAAAAGTCGGGGGTCTGACTGAAACAAGAAACCCAATGCAAGTCAATGGGGAAGCAAAGTCGCCATGGAGTGGAGAACAGTAAACACAGTGCCCATTTCAATGCCAACAACATAACTTCTTATTACTTAAGATAGCAACCTTAATTAACTTTATGCTAATAGTTACGCATTGAAAACTGGGGGTTATTTCGCTAAACTTGTGGGGGCAGGTACGGCTGGCTCCCGGTTTTCGAGTGCCCCGGGTCAAAGAGTGTCAGTGGGCCCATTTAACACATACCACAATTCATCATGCTCCG
>JARQOD010000001.1:92948211-93074521 GCA_033576555.1 Oophaga sylvatica
TTGGGGCACAGGCAATGGCATTAACAAACCACTAGAGCGAGAACATGGTTGGAACGAGAACAAGTTCCACAGGACAGCAAAAAGTCCCTGACGTCACGAGAACAAAGTGAGCCACCAAAAGGGCTGACTCACCAAATCTCTGGTACCAAAAATACCAGGATGACCAGCCAACGTGGAGCAATGAATCTCAGACATCACATTCTTCCTCCATTGGTCGGGACAAAAAAATTTTCCCCAAACAGGGCAGCGTTCAGGTTTATCCTCCTGAAATTGCTCCAGGGCCATCTCAAATCGGGCGAGATAGCAGAAAGAACCACACCGTCCTGAGAATAACAGCGGGCTCTGTACCTCAGGAGAATCCGCAAAGAAACTCCTCGAGAGGGCATCCCCTTAACATTTTTAGTGCCCGGGAGAAAAGAGACCACAAAATTAAAACGTTGTGAAAAACAAGGCCCACCTGGCCTGTCTAGCATTAAGTCGCTTGGGCCGATTCAAGATAAACCAGGTTCTTGTGATCCATGAGGACCACCACCTGATGTTTGGCTCCTTCCAGCCAATGTCTCCACTCTTCAAAAGCCCACTTCATAGCCAATAACTCCAGATTTCCCACATCATAATTACGTTCCGCTGGGGAAAATTTTCGAGAGAAAAAAGGCACAAGGGTTACTCTTAGAATTCCTGGATCCCTTTGGGACAAAACAGCTTCTGCACCAATCTCAGAAGCATCAACCTCCACCTGAAAATGGTAGAGAAACATCGGGTTGCCGTAGAACAGAAGCAGAAGTGAATCTCCGCTTTAAGCTCCTGAAACGCAGAAACTGCCTCAGGAGACCAATTCCACTACATCAAACCCTTTTTGTCAAATCAGCCAGTGGTTTCACAATATAGAGAAGTTACCTATAAATTTACGATAAAAATTAGCAGAACCCAAAAATCTCTGAAGAGCCTTCAATGTAGTGGGCTGAACCCCAATCACAAATGGCCTGAACCTTGACCGGTCCATTTTCAATAACAGACGGAGACAAAATGAATCCTAGAAATGAGATCCTCTGTACATACAATGCATTTTCTCTCAAAATACGGAATGCAGTCCGAACATGTTCCACATGAGAATCCCAGTCATTGGAAAAAATCAAGATATCGTCCAAATAAACGATCAGAAATTTATCAACGAAATCCCGGAAAATATCGTTCATAAAGGATTGGAAGACGGAAGGGGCATTAGTGAGCCCAAAAGGCATCACTAGGTACTCAAAATGCCCCTCTGGGGCATTAAAACGCCGTCTTCCATTCATCACGTGCTTGATGCGAATAAGATTATATGCCCCCCTGAGGTCAAGCTTGGTAAAACCAACTAGCACCTTTCACTCTGGAAAATAGGTCAGAAATCAAGGGTAATGATATTGATATTGATCTTATTCAGGAGAACATAGTCAATACACGGCCTCAATGAGCCATCCTTCTTGGCCACAAAGAAAAAGCCGGCGCACAAGGGTGAAGAGGATGGTCTGATATGACCCTTCTCTAAAGACTCTTTGATATAAGATCGCATAGCATCATGCTCAGGTACAGATAAATTAAAGAGCCGACCCTTGGGAAATTTACAACCGGTACTAAGTCAATAGCGCAATCATAACTCCTATGAGGAGGTAAGGATGCAGACTTTACTCTCACTAAACACATCAGAAAAATCAGTCAAATAGTCAGGGACATCTTGAGACTGGGGAGAGGCAGAAAAAACAGGAGTGTCATTACGAACACATTGACAACCCCAACTGACCACAGACACAGACTTCCAATCCAAAACAGGATTATGAGTCTGTAACCAAGGAAAACCCAGTACAATGATGTCATGTAAATTATGTAACACCAAAAATTTGCAATTCTCTTGGTGGTCCGGGTCAACCCGCATTATCACCTGGGTAGAAAACTGGGGTTTATTCTCCGCCAAAGGGGTTTAGAATTAATGCCCAGCAAAGGAATAGACTTCCGCAGGGGTATCATAGGAAAGCCACAACGTTTGGCAAAATCAAAAATCCAAGAGGTTTATTAGCTGCTCCTGAATCAACAAAAGCCTGAGCCGAAAATGTGGACATGGAGCAAATCAAAATAACAGTCAGCAGAAATTTAGTCTGAACACTACCCAAAACAACTGAGCGCGCAAAACGTCTTCCCCGCTTGGGGCAGATGGAAATAGCATGAGAAGTGTCAACCACAATAGTAGCACAACATATTACGCTTTCGAAACTCATGACACTGTGCCCCAGAAGTCACTCCATCACACTGCATGGGCTCAGGGGCTGGCCCGCAAGGCATCACAATCTCACGCATATTTGTATGCTCACGCAAACGTCTGTCAATTTGAATAGCTAATGACATAGAGTCATTAAGACCAGAGGGGACAGGGAATCCCACCATAACATCCTTTACAGTCTCTTCCAACCCTTCCGAAAAAGAGTTGCCAGAGCATCATCATTCCATTTAGTAAGGACTGCCCACTTTCTGAATTTCTGACAATACAGCTCTACGGCTTCTTGACCCTGATTCAATGCCAACAAGGTTTTTTCAGCTTGATCAGTAACATTAGGTTCATCGTACAACAACCACAGAGCCTGAAAAAACACATTAACATCATTCAAAACAGGATACACAGGTGTCAGGGAAAAGGCCCAATCCTGAGGGTCGCCGCGCAACAGGGAGATGACAATTTGAACCTGCTGCACTGCATTCCCGAGGACTTAGGCTTCAAAGCAAAAAACAACTTACAGTTATTTTTAAAATTCAAAAATTTAGACCGATCCCCCAAAAATAAATCCGGCAGAGGGATACTAGCTTCCACAACAGGCAACCCAGCAAGATAGATAGCAATAACTCCGAACTTCAGCAGCAAGCTGCTCCACACGATCGGACAAATGCTTGACTTCCATTAGGGAAAAAATTCCTCCTCAGCCCCCAGAGAAAAAGAGGGAAAAAATGTAACAAACAAAAAAAAAAAAATTTCTGACAACTCTGACAATTTTTTTTGTTTTTTTGCTATTTATTCCCTTCTGTTGAGTACCATATAATTTCAGTTTGGCCAGTGATTTTGTTATGTTTTGATAGCTGAGGAGGCAGGAGCAAAAAAACACATAGGCAGCCAAACACCAGAGAGGTTGGAAACTAATAGGTTGCAGACCCCTAAACTAACCGCACAACTAGAAGCAGCCGTGGGATGTTCCTACGGTGCCCTAGACGCCTTGTCACAGCCAGAGAGATTAGCTAGCCCTGAAGATGGAAAGAGGAAAGCTAACTGCCCCGGAGTAGAGCCCCAAAAGAATAGGAAGCCCCCAAACATATAATGGCGGTTAGACAAGATGAAAGCACGAACACAGACAGAAAATACATTGAGCAAACGCTGGGGCCCAAAACTGTCTAGATAGGACAGCACAGGAGAGAATACTGTCTGCAACTCAGAAAAACCCTAGGAAAAACTCCAACACTTCTGAATCCAAAAATACTGAGACCACACGGTCTCGACCACCTATATCAGATCTCTGGTGTGAACAGGCAGCTACCCAGCAGTAAAATATCACAAGAACTGAGCAGATGAACAAATACAAAAAGAGAACAGAGACCAACCCAAGCCCCCCAAAGGGGATCCGGCTGAACTCAAAAAGCAAGGCAGAAAAAAACAAGGAAAATCAAACCACAGTAAAAAAAAAACTGAAAGGACTAATCTGAATGCAAACAGGAGACAGCAGAAAAGCAAGCTGAATTCCAACCTAGACCAGAAGAACAATTGATCACCGGCAAAGTCATGGGAGGTCAGCTCACTTATATCAGGCCAGTCAGTCCCACCTGATAACCAATCATCAGTTGCAGGTGGTGGATTTTTTGCTGTTCAACATAGGTTCAATACCCTCAGCAACCACCAGAGAGAGCTTCAGCTCCGAAGTTGTCTCCAACACGTTCACAAACAATCTCCGTATATATTTGAGGAGTAAACACACACGCTCACAGGCTCAGTATGGAGTAGACCAGAATATGAAAAGCATAAATAGTGTACTGTATCAGTAGCGTAAAGCTGTATACAGTGTTGGGTTAATTTTAAATCTCCGTATATATTTGAGGAGTAACACACACGCTCACAGGCTCAGTATGGAGTAACCAGGATAATAAAAGCATAAAAAGTGTACTGTATCAGTAGCGTAAAGCTGTATACAGTGTTGGGTTAATTTTAAATCTCCGTATATATTTCAGGAGTAACACACATGGTCACAGGCTCAGTATGGAAAAAAACCAGAATATGAAAAGCAGAAAAAGTGTACTGTATATCTAGCATACAGCTGTATACAGTTTTTGGGGTAATTTTAAATCTCCGTACATATTTGAGTAGTAACACACACGCTCACAGGCTTAGTATGGATTACACCAGAATATGAAAAGCAGAAAAGTGTACTGTATAACTAGCGTACAGCTGTATACAGTGTTGGGGTAATTTTAAAACTCTGTATATATTTGAGGAGTAACAACACACACTCACAAGCTCAGTATGGATAACACCAGAATATGAAAAGCCGAAAAGTGTACTGTATCAGTAGCGTACAGCTGTATACAGTGTTGGGGTAATTTTAAAGCTCCATATATATTTGAGGAGTAACACACACGCTCACAGGCTCAGTATGGAGTAGACCAGAATATGAAAAGCATTAAAAGTGTACTGTATCAGTAGCGTACAGCTGTATACAGTGTTGGGGTAATTTTAAATCTCCGTATATATTTCAGGAGTAACACACACACGCTCTCTCAATATGGATTTGACCGTAATACACAAGGCAGAAAAACGGTACTGTATCAGAAGATACCAGCTGTATACGGTTTGGGGGAAAATTGATATCTCCGTATATATTTCTGGAGTCACACACAGAGACTCAGCATGTATTTGTCCGTGATACCAGCCGGTACACGGCAGTGTGAGGAGCGTACAGCTCTATACGGTGTGGGGAAAAAATGAATGCTCAGTAACTGCAGAAAAAAATAAAAGTATTAGTGCTGTGTAGGTGCTATGTTAAAAAGCACTCTGCACAGCAGTGTACACACAGCAAAAGCAATTCCTCCCGTCACTGGCAGGCAGCCTAATAATCAGTTTTGCTGCTCCACACAATAAATTCCTCCCCTCACACTGGCAAACAGCAGCCTAATAATCAGCTCTGCTGCTCCACACAAGCAATTCCTCCCCTGTCACTGCACACTAACTGTACAGCTAATCGCTATCAGCACAAGCACGTAATTATTGTTTTTTTTACTGCCTAACGCTCTCCCTACTGAGAACCAGCGCCAGCAACCTCTCCCTACGCCAAGATCGGCAAAAGTAAAATGGCGGTCGGTGGTGAGGGCTTTTATGGGCATTGTGACGCCACACAAAGCAAAGCCAATCACTGCAGTGCCCTTCTCTAAGATGGTGGTGGCCGCTGCCCATGTCATCGCATTGCCCACAGTCTGCGTTCTTGCTCTTTGGCTGAGAAAAGGCACTTCAAGCATTATGGGAAAACCGACTTTGGCGAACGCATGGCCGACCTCACGCTTTGGTCGGGTTTCGCTCGGCGAAACTCGACTTTGGCGAAAGTCTGTCTTTTTTTAATCTGACCGACCTGTTTCGCTCAACTCTAGTCACCAGGTTTTTGCCACCAAAACTGAGAGTATTATGTAGAGACAGAGACCCTGATTCCAGTGATGTGTCACTTACTGGGCTGCAGTTTTGATAACATCACAGTTTTATCAGTAGGATATTATCATTACAGGATATTGATATCTGCTGCCAGGCAGTCTTCCATATCCATGAGCTCTGTATAACCCTGCCCCTACCACTGATTGGCAGCTTTCTATGTACACTGTGCATAGGCAGGAAGCTGACAATCAGTGGTTTGAGGGTTATATAGAGCCCAACATTCAGGGAACTCATAGGTCTGCGGCAGAGAAAGCAGCGAAACTACAGCAAAAAGCCCAGTAAGTATACATCGCTGGAATCAGAGTCTCTGCCCCTAGATGGTGGGTCATCCTGCTCTCGGATGGTGTAGTAAATACCTTGTAATACCTTTCCTTTGACTTTTGGATGGTTTTACGTTTTTCAGCATTTTCGCTGGTCGTTTTAAATTTTTTTGGGGGTGAGAAAATGTTATGGCCTGGCCTGATGAAAAGTTAAAAGCCAACAGTGAATTAAGCAACACACAACAAACAATCCTGTTAGTTTTATGGTGTCTCAGCATCTTTCTTCACTTCTAGCCCGTCTTTGGGATCAATAGCGTAATTTCAGCATGCAATACTTTTCTATGGCGTTTATTTCAGATGTTTTCTCCTTGGCATCACCACATGATGAAATAAAAACATCATAGCGTTTTTCAGAAACCACAAATAACATTGAACAAATTAGTGTGAAAAAAAAGGTTTAGAATAGCAAATACATTGGATGTCATAAAATATATTCTATGCAGTATAATAAATAGTATATGGCACCTCTCCTGTCTTGTTTCTATTCTGGATGCTTACAATTAGCGACTTACCTTACAGGCCAAATTTTCATATCTCACCTGTGTCACGTATTATTAATAATTAAGGATCTTTCAGGAGATTGAAAGATTCGGATTGTATGCCTGTTTATAGAGCATTGGACAAGTGGTTTGCACTCTACGTGCGCCTCACCAGAAATTCTACCCCAGTCCCTGTTGGAATAAGATTTGTGGCGTAGTGAACGCCGCCGCTCGTCGCAACACCCCCATCCCGCACCAGCTTTGCCCACTATGTCAGTGTGAGAACACCAGAAAACTGCATAATTTTACCGCAACCACCAGCCGCGCCAAAATTGTTTTGACTTTTTCAAGCTTTTTTACATCAAAATACTGGCATAAAATTTGGATGAATTGGACCTTATGGGTGTATCTGTTTTTTTTTTATTACATTGCAATTACACGCATTTTTTGATACATTGCAATACGTTAAAGGGAACCTGTCGTGTGAAAAAATGCTATTAACCTGCACCTGCAGATATGGGGTTAATCTGCAGGTTAATAGCTATATTATCCTGCCAGGATGCCTACACTTAGAGCCTCTCTGCTGGGAAAAAATAAACTTTATTCTTCCAAGTAGCATTCATGCTTCAGTTACGGGGCTGTAGCCATGCTCACGGCTCTGACTGACAGCAGCTCAGCATTAGAGTTGGCTCTCAGTGCCACGGAAGCCGTTATATCCGCTGTTTTCTATACACAGAGCGGTGACCGATCCCCAGCCGGCGCCACCCCCCGTGACTGAAACAACGAATACTACCGGGAGGAATAAAGTTTGTTTTCCTCACAGCAGCGGAGCTCTTACTGCTATTAACCTGCAGATTAACTCCATATCTTCAGGTTAGTAGTCTTTTTTCATGTGACAGGTTCCCCCCATCAAGACTGGAGTGAAAAATTACAGTGTTGAATTGTGACCAATGAGTGCACTAAAAAAAATGGATGCCATACGAATACCATTTATGTAGGATTCTTATTTTATGGCTCTGTTATGTCCCATGAATGAGACATTTTACAGACTGTCCTGTGTATTTTACATGCTGTATTGCAGTCTCTCATATTGTTTACTGTTGCTATGTGTCCCTGTGTTTGCATAGCTGAAATCCTCCCTTACATCAAGTTTGTCCCTTCTGTCTCTCTGTCTCCCTCTTCTGGTGTGATGTCATTTCCTTCTTCTTTCTCCTGTGTTTCATTCTCCATCTTGATTTTATCAGAATCACATGTGTTTTCAGTCTGTCTGAAGAAAGTCTTTTTTACCTGCTGCTGTTTGTATGCATTCAACAAGAATTCTTAAAGAAATCAAAGTCTCTTCTGGATTCTTCATAACATGTGTGCCGGCAGCTGAGTTAAGCTATCTGCGATCGTCGCCAATTGTAAGTAAGGTGAAAGAGATCCGGCATCTCACAGAGCCATAGTTACAGCCACAGGCCCCGGGGACAGAATAGTAAAAAAGACTCTTCAGATTCATCTGTAAAACACATAGCTTCTATAAAGCTACAGAAACTTCCTGCAGAGCATCCGCTCTCAACATATAAGAGTCTATACAGCTCTCCTTCTCCCTGTGCAGCAGGATGGCTGAAGGAATGAGTACACGGTCTCTGCCAGACCCATTGTCAGAGGAAGAGTGCATAGACCCTGATCCACCATTTAGTGAGAAGGCTAGACGTGTCACAAAGCCAACATGGAAAATAAGGGAGAATCTAGAATCCAGTAAACATGATCTTCTCCGTGCAACAGCAGAGCTATGGCAAAAAACTCTTATGCCACATAAATAGCCTATCTCAGCCTGCTTCTCTCCAACGACCACTGGAGGGTAGCTCTCGCACAACTGTGTTCAGATTATCAATGTTATGCAGAAATAACAGACCAATATATCACAGTGTTTAAAAAGACTTAACCATCAGTTACCTGCAAAGAGCTGCAAGCTTTCCAAAAACTTAACTCTGAGAGAGAAAGCATGGTGCGCGATATAAAAGCCAAAACAGAGGCAAGAATCGCACTAATAGCCGAGATGTCATCTTGCATTTCTGGCTCTGCCAGACAGTCAAAGCGAACATCTAAGTCACGCTCTTCAAAATCCTCAACCCTCAGCGAACAGCTCATAAAAGCACGTGCGGAAGCTGGGGCCACTAAAATACAAGCTGCCTTTGCTCAAAAGGAAACTGAAATGAAAACTGAGGCAACTAAAATACAAGCTGCCCTAGAGGCCACTAAAATACAAGCTGCCCTAGATGCCCTAGAGAAGGAACGCCAACACGCCATAGCCATGGCAAAGTTAAAGGTCCTGGAACAAGCCATCAGTGGGAGCCAAAGAGACAGCATCAGTTTAAGTGGTTTTGATACTGAAGACCCTCTTAAGCGTACTAGAGACTATGTACAAAGCCAACACAGTGCTATCCCTGCTCCTGCAATCCTTCCTGACCACACAGATGCTCCCCTGAAACATCAGGGTTTTGATACTGAAGACCCTCTTAAGCGTAAATAGAGACTATGTACAAAGCCAACACAGCGCTATCCCTGCTCCTGCAATCCTTCCTGACCACACTGATGCTCCCCTGAGACAACAGGACACAGAGCGTTTATCCGCATCCTGCACCCAAGGTCAATACAATTACAATACGCTGCCAATCTTGTATCCTGATCCACCTCTGTGCACCGAAATGTACCAGAAACCTGCAAATCACCAAATCTTATACTCAGAATCCAATATGCAGGCCAGTCAACACAACTCCGGTCAATCACACAATTCCAGTCCCATGGTGTGGCAGAAACTAAGCTCATTAAGTCAGTTAATGGACTGAACGCCTACGCTGCCCCATATATACCTGCATTCCAAGGTCAAATCACAGACTGTATGAACAAAGCTATCCAGCCAGCATCGGTCCTTCCAAAATCGGAGAATGCTGATATGACTGGCCTCGCAAGGTACATGATTCGGCGCGATCTAACTAAGACCGGTCTTACAGAGTTTGACGATAAACCTGAGAACTACAGGGGTTGGAAGTGTACCTTTGAAACCACGATCAGTGATCTCGGCATCACCGCCGCTGAAGAGCTAGACCTGCTAATCAGGTGGCTTGGGCCACAATCCACGGATCGGGTCAAGAGACTTAAATCTGTCCACATCAGTAATCCCATTGCTGGTCTCACTGCTGCATGGAAGAGGCTAGAAAGAAGCTATGGCAGTCCTGAGGTCATAGAAAGGGCCCTGTTCAAACGACTAGAGGATTTTCCAAAGGTATCTAATAAAGACAGTACAAGGTTCCAAGAGCTCAGCGACCTCCTGTTAGAGCTTCAGCTGGCCAAAGCAGACCCATACCTTCCTGGCCTCAGCTACCTGGACACTGCTCATGGGGTAACCCCAATAGTTTCCAAGCTGCCATCCAATATCCAAAATAAGTGGGCCATGCTTGGATCAAAATACAAAAGGGAAAACCAAGTCTCCTTCCCTCCATTTTCCTACTTCTGCGAGTTCATCGAAAATATTGCAGACTGTAAGACTGATCCAAGTTTTTTCTATGGAGAACACAGCGACCCTGTTTCATTTACTAAACACGACAGTCCACGTCTTAACTACAGGAGCCACCAAGCTCCAATGTCCATCAAGAAGACTGATGTTCTTCCAGCACCTTCAGTATCACAAGATAAGAGCGACAAAGGTGAGAAGGTTGAGAATCCTAATCGCCAGTGTCCAATTCACAAACTGCCACATCCCCTGAAGAAGTGCATCGGCTTCAGGAAGAAGCCCCTTCAAGAACGAAAGGAGCTCTTGAAGAAGTTTGGAGTATGCTTCAGGTGCTGCGCCTCTACCGAACATCTTGCTAAGGACTGTGTCATCCCCATCAAGTGTCTAGAGTGCGACAGCGAAGACCACGTACGGGCGCTCCATCCATCACAGCCTGACTCTGCGTCTTCACCTTCTCCCACCACAAGCCATGGCGGGGAGAGTACAGACCAAGTGACAAGCCATGTTGCAGTATCTTCCTCATGCACCGATGTCTGTGGAGAAGGTCTTCGAGACAAGTCCTGTGCGAAGATTTGCCTGTCATGGGTGTATCCCAAGGGCCATCCAGAGAAGGCAGTCAAGGTGTACGTTAGCCTGGATGACCAGAGCAACAAATCATTAGCCAGGTCGGAACTCTTTGACTTGTTTGACTTAAAAGGAGACGTCTATCCCTACACCTTGGGCACCTGCAGCGGCGTTTTACAAACCTCTGGAAGAAGGGCCAGTGGCCTCATAATAACTTCTCTTGAGAAAGGCGCCACGGAGATACCACTACCCACGCTTGTAGAGTGTAACCAAATACCATTCAATAGGGAAGAAATCCCAACACCAGAAGTCGCTCTTCAGCATCCTCATCTCAGAATGATAGCCAAAGAGATGCCACCCCTGGACGATAAGGCAGACATCCTAATTCTCCTCAGCAGAGACATTATACGATTGCACAAGATGCGTCAACAAATCCACGGACTACTCAATGAACCATATGCCCAGCGCCTCGAGCTGGGCTGGGTCATCATTGGCAACGTCTGTAGTGACCAGACAAAGAATCAGAACGACATCTCCTCTTACAAAACCGTTATCACGTCGGATGACAACGACTTGTCCTCCCTGTCATACTCACGTCACCAATGGATAAAGGAGAAGTCAAACGACACTACGTGTCAACGGCAACCATCCGATATTTCAAGTCCGCTTTATCCTTGAGACTACAACCTCGAGATAACAGCATTCGATCCTTCAACCAAGGACAACAACTTACTACCTACAGAGGGAGACAAAGTGATCATCAGGGTCATGAGCGTCAAACCCACCGAAGACAACTATAACAGCTGGGTAGCTCCCTCACCTTCTCTTCCAGCAAAGACTAAGTTGCCAAGGGATCCACAGCAAGTAACTGCTAAGTTCCCAACCTTTGATACCCATCTCCATCACAAGCCTGGTCAAACCGAAGCCGTGCTAGACTTCAGTGCTCAGAGTGAGAGCCCCTCTCTCAACAGCCTACCTCTGACCGATGGTGCCAGCGTTTTCCCCACGCAATTCAGCCTCAGCTCACTGGCGGATGTTGAACAAGACACGTTCACTTCTCAAGCATCACCCTGTAAGGAACTTGCTATCAAACGAGGAGCCTCGCCTGTTGAAAACAGCATCGACGGTCCTCTCGGGTTTAAGACACCCATCGCAGTTCTAGGCAGGGTACCACTGAGACAGCTTGCTACTCCGGATATCAACGGGAACACTATGCTACCATCTCAGATACAGCAAAGATGGGAGACGGCGAAGAAGTCTCTAAAGGCCTTACAACAAGTCCTGCCCCGTAGTTCTGTAAAGACTCTTTCAACCGTCATCAAGAGACAAGTCTACCTTTCCTACGACGTGTCTAAGAAGACTACAGCTGCAGGAGCCTCTCCCAGCGCTTCAGAAACCGGCAAAAAGGTACAGAAGCTGAGCTCTCTTTACCCTGGACATCCTTTCAGCTGGTCAGCCATCCTATCTGCTGACATACATTTCAGGCAAATCATCTGCTGGCTCCTTCGAGCAGGAGTCACATGATCTTAGCTTCGTCTCTGAACTCAGCTCACGGTGGGGAGCCTACCGCCATATACTCCTCCAGCTGTGTTGGAACATTGTAATATTTTAACTTTCTCCAGCGGATTATTGGGTTGGTGGAAGTGTTTGCACGTTGCGGCTTCCCCAATCCGAAAATGGGTTTTCGTTTGGACTTGGATTATTCCGCTGTTGAGGACTTCATGCCTCCAACTGAACATTGGACCATGCCAATTGGACTTCAACTGTTGTTGTTATTACCTGCATGCTTGTTTTTTCCTTTTGTCTTTCAGGTCTACAGTGACATCTCCAGTGGACATCATAAAATTATGAAATCTATAGATTTCAGACGGGGAGTGTTATGTCCCATGAATGAGACATTTTACAGACTGTCCTGTGTATTTTACATGCTGTATTGCAGTCTCTCATATTGTTTACTGTTGCTATGTGTCCCTGTGTTTGCATAGCTGAAATCCTCCCTTTACATCAAGTTTGTCCCTTCTGTCTCTCTGTCTCCCTCTTCTGGTGTGATGCCATTTCCTTCTTCTTTCTCCTGTGTTTCATTCTCCATCTTGATTTTATCAGAATCACATGTGTTTTCAGTCTGTCTGAAGAAAGTCTTTTTTACCTGCTGCTGTTTGTATGCATTCAACAAGAATTCTTAAAGAAATCAAAGTCTCTTCTGGATTCTTCATAACATGTGTGCCGGCAGCTGAGTTAAGCTATCTGCGATCGTCGCCAATTGTAAGTAAGGTGAAAGAGATCCGGCATCTCACAGAGCCATAGTTACAGCCACAGGCCCCGGGGACAGAATAGGCTCCATTGCAATTAATAAAGGGATTATCCAAGATTATTTTATTTTTTTTGTTATGGAACTAAGGGTATGTTTCCACGATAAGGAAACACTCCGGATTTGCTGCGTGTTTGGCACTGTGCGTTGGCGCAGCGCCAAACACGCAGAGTCCAGATGTACAGCATAGTGGAGGGGATTTCAAGAAATCCCGTCTCCACTATGCGTAAAAATACGCAGGCGGAAGACCTGCGTTTCCGGACATGCGGCGCATCTTTTCAGACCGCAGCATGTCCTAGCGTCTTGCGGCGACGCTGCGTCGCCGCAACGGAATTAACACAGGGCTATGTAGCCCTGCGTTCTTTCCGGAGGTGTCCTGAACACCTCCGGAAAGAGCGCGCGTCAAGAAGGGGGCGTGGCTTTGGGCGGTGCGGAATTTCCGCTCCGTCCAAAGCGCTGTGGTTCCGGACCGTGGAACCACAGCCTAAGAAATAACAGGCAAGTAGTTGCTAAGTACCTGCCTGTTCTGCAGGGCACCAATGTCTGCGGGCTCTAAGCAGGCACAGACAGCTCCTACTGGTGATTTTGCAGCCTCTAGTGACATCACGTTGAAGAGCAGCTGCTTCTCTCCTGCTCTGTTGACACCGATGTAATAGTGACTGACATAACCGTGCAAAGACAGCTGTCAATCAGCATGTCACGCCCCGTCGACAGAGCAGCCTGGAAGAGGAAGAGCTTCTCTGTTGACGTGAAGCAGCAGAATCCCCATCAGGAATGGTCAGTGACCGCTCTGAGCAGGCATCGGGCAGAACAGGTAGGTAATTAGCAGCTACCTGCCTGTCAGTTCTTAGACCTATGAGAAAAAAAATGAAAATGGTCCCAGACAACCCCTTTGCGACATAAAGGTGATATATCCTATCCCTGTATGTGATGAGGTGAAGCCACGAATGAAGCAGTGCTCCGCTCGCCGCTGACAGCGGCTTTTAACACATGTTGACAGGAATGCGCGTCATCCCATGTTACAGGTCTTGGAAAATGGCAATAAAACCAAAAGATGTTTTTCATACAAATTTCTGAATTATTTTTCACCAATTAAGTAAAATAAAAACTATACCTGTTTGGTATCTATGTGCTCGCACTGACCTGGAAAATCACACTGGCAGGTCAGTTTCAATTCATCATGCTCCGATACGGCACAGAAATATATGTGTAGCACAATGAAAAATACTTCACTTCTTACATGACATGACTGATATCTATGTTAAAATCTACAATAGCTCAAAAAACGGACAGTATATTCCTTCGTACAGTATTAAGGCCACCACATAGTGCGCCATACAGAATAATGAGCCCCATATATTGCTCCATACAGAATGGGCGCCATATAATGCTCCATACAGAATAGGCCCCATATGTGCCCCATATGATACTCCATACCCTATATGATGCCCCATAAATAATGAACCCCATATGATACTCCAGTATATGATGGGCCCCATGGATGATGCGCCAGTGTCTTATGGGCCAAAATTTATAATGCTCCATTGTATAATGGTCCCCGTAAATGCTGCTCCAGTATCTGTTTTCCCCCTTTTAGAATGCTCCAGTATGTGATGGGCCCCATGGATGCTTCTCCAGTGTCTGATCTGCCCTGGGGGGGGGGATTTGTAGGTGTTGTAGTCCGTCCACGCTTGCAAGTGCATGTTCATTAAATGTTTAAGCATGCAACTGGTATAAAAATTTCAGAGATTTTTCCCTCGGCTAAAGGTCCTTCCGCACTTCTTACAGATAACCTTTGCCTCATCAAAAGGATTTTGGTCAAAAAAGTGCCACACTGGACTCTTCCTACTATGGTATACCTTTTAAGGGCTTGCACGCTGTGCTAATTTGACCATCTGGCCAAGCTGTCCTGCAACTTTTTTTTTTTTTACACCTTTTTGGACTACTACGGGCCTGCCAGATAACCCCAGCTGCGATGTCGATACCTGCTGCTGATCCTCCTCCTCCTCTTCTGAGCTATTGCCAGCGGCACCCCCTTCCCCCACTGTATGCCAATCCGGGTCAACAACTGGGTCATCCATCACCTCCTCTGCAATTTCATCTGCACCTTCCTCTGTGTCACCGTGTAAGGTGGTATAGTATGCAGGAAGGAGCACCTGAGTTTCATCAGGGTCACATTCTGGCTCAGTATACTGCGAGGGCAATGTAGTGCTGTGGTTGAATGTACCAGCACAATCATATAGCAGTGGCTGTGCATCAGTGCACTCCATGTCATATTCATCTTGGACTGAGGAATTCAGGATTTGACTTGATAACCCAGGCATGGTATGTGAAAAGAGCTCCATGGAGTAATCTGAAGCGTGGCCTACCGCATCCTTCCCTTTTGGTGGGAGTGAAGGAAACAAGTAAAGGGGTTGTTCCTGACCAGAAGCCTGCACTGACGACTCAGTGCTTAGAGTTTTTGAAACTTCAGAAGAGGAGGCGATAGAGCTGGAGGCTGTTTCAGCAATGTAAGCCAAAACCTGTTCCTGATGCTCCGGCTTTAAAAGCGGTTTACGTAGTCCCAGATAAGGGAGCCTTCCAGGCCTTCTGGAGCCAGACGATGACGCAGGCTCACCACCTCCTGCCTTAGGTGCTGTTGTGCTTTAGGCACTACCAGCAGATGCACCATCACCACCACCATCAATACCTGGTGGCCCCCCATGGTCACGTCCGCGGCCTCTTCCACCATACTTCCTCATGTTTGTGAAAATGTACCCAAAATACCAGCAGCTATATGTTACTGTATCAGAAGCGTACAGCTGTATATGGTGAAGGTGAAAAATTTTAATCTCCGCATATATTTGCGGAGTAACAGACACAGACTCTCACAGGCTCAGTATGGATTACACCAGAATATAAAAAGCAAAAAAGTGTACTGTATCAGTAGCGTACAGCTGTATACAGTGTTGGGTTAATTTTAATTCTCCGTATATATTTCAGGAGTAACACACACTGTCACAGGCTCAGTATGGATTACACCAGAATATGAAAAGCAGAAAAAGTGTACTGTATCAGTAGGGTACAGCTGTATACAGTGTTGGGGTAATTTTAAATCTCCGTATATATTTCAGGAGTAACACATAGACGCTCACAGGCTCAGTATGGAGTAGACCAGAATACGAAAAGCATAAAAAGTGTACTGTATCAGTAGCGTACAGCTGTATACAGTGTTGGGGTAATTTTAAATCTCCGTATATATTTCATGTGTAACACACACGGTCACAGGCTCAGTATGGATAACACCAGAATATGAAAAGCCGAAAAAGTGTACTGTATCAATAGCGTACAGCTGTATACAGTGTTGGGGTAATTAAAAATCTCCGTATATATTTGAGGAGTAGCACACACGCTCACAGGCTCAGTATGGATTACACCAGAATATGAAAAGCAGAAAAAGTGTACTGCATCAGTAGCGTATAGCTGTATACAGTGGTGGGGTAATTTTAAATCTCCGTATATATTTGAAGAGTAACATATACGCTCACAGGCTCAGTATGGAGTAGACCAGAATATGAAAAGAATTAAAAGTGTACTGTATCAATAGCGTACAGCTGTATACAGTGTTGGGGTAATTTTAAATCTCCGTATATATTTCATGTGTAACACACACGGTCACAGGCTCAGTATGGATAACACCAGAATATGAAAAGCCGAAAAAGTGTACTGTATCAATAGCGTACAGCTGTATACAGTGTTGGGTAATTAAAAATCTCCGTATATATTTGAGGAGTAACACACACGCTCACAGGCTCAGTATGGATTACACCAGAATATGAAAAGCAGAAAAAGTGTACTGCATCAGTAGCGTATAGCTGTATACAGTGGTGGGGTAATTTTAAATCTCCGTATATATTTGAAGAGTAACATATACGCTCACAGGCTCAGTATGGAGTAGACCAGAATATGAAAAGAATTAAAAGTGTACTGTATCAATAGCGTACAGCTGTATACAGTGTTGGGGTAATTTTAAATCACCGTATATATTTGAGGAGTAACACACACGCTCACAGGCTCAGTGTGGATTACACCAGAATATGAAAAGCAGAAAAAGTGTACTGTATAACTAGCGTACAGCTGTATACAGTGTTGGGGTAATTTTAAATCTCCGTATATATTTAAGGAGTAACACACACAGTCAAAGGCTCAGTATGGATTACACCAGAATATGAAAAGCACAAAAAGTGTACTGTATCAGTAGCATACAGCTGTATACAGTGTTGGGGTAATTTTAAATCACCGTATATATTTGAGGAGTAACACACACGCTCACAGGCTCAGTATGGATTACACCAGAATATGAAAAGCACAAAAAGTGTACTGTATCAGTAGCGTACAGCTGTATACAGTGTTGGGGTAATTTTAAATCTCTGTATATATTTCAGGAGTAACACACAGACGTTCATAGGCTCAGTATGAAGTAGACCAGAATATGAAAAGCATAAAAAGTGTACTGTATCAGTAGCTTACAGCTGTATACAGTGTTGGGGTAATTTTAAATCTCCTGTTATGTTTTGGTAGTTGAGGAGGCAGGAGCAAAAAACCGCATAGGCAGCCAAACACCAGAGAGGTTGGAAACTAATAGGTTGCAGACCCCTAAACTAACCGCACAACTAGAAGCAGCCGTGGGATGTTCCTACAGTGCCCTAGACGCCTTGTCACAGCCAGAGAGATTAGCTATCCCTGAAGATGGAAAGAGGAAAGCTAACTGCCCCTGAGTAGAGCCCCAAAAGAATAGGAAGCCCCCAAACATATAATGGCGGTTAGACAAGATGAAAACACAAACACAGACAGAAAATAGATTGAGCAAACGCTGGGGCCCAAAACTGTCTAGCTAGGACAGCACAGGAGAGAATACTGTCTGCAACCCAGAAAAACCCTAGTAAAAACTCCAACACTTCTGAATCCAAAAATACTGAGACAACATGGTCTCGACCACCTATATCAGATCTCTGGTGTGAACAGGCAGCTACCCAGCAGTAAAATATCACAAGAACTGAGCAGATGAACAAATACAAAAAGAGAACAGAGACCAGCCCAAGCCCCCCAAATGGGACCCAGCTGATCTCAATAAGCAAGGCAGAAAAAAAAAGGAAAATCAAACCACAGTAAAAAATACTGAAAGGAACTTATCTGAATGCAAGCAGGAGACAGCAGAAAAGCAAGCTGAATTCCAACCTAGACCAGGAAGAACAATTGATCACCGGCAAGGATCATGGGAGGTCAGCTCACTTATATCAGGCCAGTCCGTCCCACCTGATAACCAATCATCAGTTGCAGGTGGTGGATTTTTGCTGTTCAACAAAGGCTCAATACCCTCAGCAACCACCAGAGGGAGCTTCAGCTCCGAAGTCGTCTCCAACACGTTCACAACAGTACCCCCCCCTTGAGGAGGGGTCACCGAACCCTCACGTGTGCCACCAGGCCAATCAGGATGAACTCGGTGATAGGCAAGGACAGTCTCTCAGCATGAATGTCAGAAGCAAACACCCAAGAATTGTCCTCCTGACCATAGCCTTTCCACTTCACCAAGTACTGGAGTCTCCGCCTAGCCAAACGAGAATCCAAAATCCTCTCAACCACATACTCCAAATTGCCGTCAACCAAAACAGGATCAGAAGGCGCAGCCATAGGAACCACTGGCTCTACAAACCTCTTCAATAAAGATTTGTGGAATACGTTGTGAATCCTGAATGTTCCTGGAAGAAGCAAACGGAAGGAAATGGGATTAAGAATTTCCACGATCTTATAAGGTCCAATGAACCTTGGCTTAAATTTTGGAGACGCGACCCTCATAGGGATATTTTTTGAGGACAACCAAACCAAGTCACCCACTTTAAACCGAGGACCATCAGTCCTATGCCAGTTGGCAAACCGCTGAGCCTTCTCCTGAGAGAGAGACAACTTATCCACTACTTGATCCTAAATCTGCTGCATTCTCTCCACAAGAGTCAACACCAGGAAAGACAGAAGCCTCCACGTGCCCTGAAGAAAATCGAGGATGAAACCCGAAATTGCAGGAAAAAGGAGACATCAAGGTGGCAGAACTAGCCCTATTATTCAAAGCAAACTCAGCAAAAGGCAAAAAGAGACCGAGTCATCTTGATCAGCAGACACAAAACATCTCAAATAAGTCTCCAAGGTCTGGTTTGTTCTCTCAATCTGTCCATTGGTCTGAGGATGGAACGCAGAGGAGAAAGACAGCTGAACTCCCAGTTTCGAACAAAATGTCCTCCAAAATCTGGAAACACACTGGATTCCTCTGTCAGACACAATGTTCTCAGGCATGCCGTGCAACCGAACCACTTGTTGAAAAAATAAGGGCACCAACTCGGAGGAGGATGGCAACTTAGGTAGTGGCACAAGATGTATCATCTTGGAAAACCACAATCACAGATTACCCAGATAATGGTCATTCTCTGAGAGACAGGGAGGTCAGAAATAAAATCCATAGAGATATGGGTCCATGGCCTCTTGGGCACAGGCAATGGCATTAACAAAACCACTAGAGCGAGAACATGGTTTGGAACGAGAACAAGTTCCACAGGACAGCAAAAAGTCCCTGACGTCACGAGACAAAGTGAGCCACCAAAAGGACTGACTCACCAAATCTCTGGTACCAAAATACCAGGATGACCAGCCAACGTGGAGCAATGAATCTCAGACATCACATTCTTCCTCCATTGGTCTGGGACAAACAATTTCCCAACAGGGCAGCGTTCAGGTTTATCCTCCTGAAATTGCTCCAGGGCCAGTCTCAAATCGGGGAGATAGCAGAAAGAACCACACCGTCCTTGAGAATAACAGCGGGCTCTGTTACCTCAGGAGAATCCGCAAAGAAACTCCTCGAGAGGGCATCCGCCTTAACATTTTTAGTGCCCGGGAGAAAAGAGACCACAAAATTAAAACGTGTGAAAAACAAGGCCCACCTGGCCTGTCTAGCATTAAGTCACTTGGCCGATTCAAGATAAACCAGGTTCTTGTGATCCATGAGGACCACCACCTGATGTTTGGCTCCTTCCAGCCAATGTCTCCACTCTTCAAAAGCCCACTTCATAGCCAATAACTCCAGATTTCCCACATCATAATTACGTTCCGCTGGGGAAAATTTTCGAGAGAAAAAGGACAAGGGTTACTCTTAGAAGTCTCCGGATCCCTTTGGGACAAAACAGCTTCTGCACCAATCTCAGAAGCATCAACCTCCACCTGAAATGGTAGAGAAACATCAGGTTGCCGTAGAACAGAAGCAGAAGTGAATCTCCGCTTAAGCTCCTGAAACGCAGAAACTGCCTCAGGAGACCAATTCACTACATCAGAACCCTTTTTTGTCAAATCAGCCAGTGGTTTCACAATAATAGAGAAGTTACCTATAAATTTACGATAAAAATTAGCAGAACCCAAAAATCTCTGAAGAGCCTTCAATGTAGTGGGCTGAACCCAATCACAAATGGCCTGAACCTTGACCGGGTCCATTTCAATAACAGACGGAGACAAAATGAATCCCAGAAATGAGATCCTCTGTACATACAATGCATTTTCTCTCAAAATACGGAATGCAGTCCGAACATGTTCCACATGAGAATCCCAGTCATTGGAAAAAATCAAGATATCGTCCAAATAAACGATCAGAAATTTATCAACGAAATCCCGGAAAATATCGTTCATAAAGGATTGGAAGACGGAAGGGGCATTAGTGAGCCCAAAAGGCATCACTAGGTACTCAAAATGCCCCTCTGGGGCATTAAACGCCGTCTTCCATTCATCACCGTGCTTGATGCGAATAAGATTATATGCCCCCCTGAGGTCAAGCTTGGTAAACCAACTAGCACCTTTCACTCTGGAAAATAGTCAGAAATCAAGGGTAATGGATATTGATATTGATCTTATTCAGGAGAACATAGTCAATACACGGCCTCAATGAGCCATCCTTCTTGGCCACAAAGAAAAAGCCGGCGCACAAGGGTGAAGAGGATGGTCTGATATGACCCTTCTCTAAAGACTCTTTGATATAAGATCGCATAGCATCATGCTCAGGTACAGATAAATTAAAGAGCCGACCCTTGGGAAATTTACAACCGGGTACTAAGTCAATAGCGCAATCATAACTCCTATGAGGAGGTAAGGATGCAGACTTACTCTCACTAAACACATCAGAAAAATCAGTCAAATAGTCAGGGACATCTTGAGACTGGGGAGAGGCAGAAAAAACAGGAGTGTCATTACGAACACATTGACAACCCCAACTGACCACAGACACAGACTTCCAATCCAAAACAGGATTATGAGTCTGTAACCAAGGAAAACCCAGTACAATGATGTCATGTAAATTATGTAACACCAAAAATTTGCAATTCTCTTGGTGGTCCGGGTCAACCCGCATTATCACCTGGGTAGAAAACTGGGGTTTATTCTCCGCCAAAGGGGTAGAATTAATGCCCAGCAAAGGAATAGACTTCCGCAGGGGTATCATAGGAAAGCCACAACGTTTGGCAAAATCAAAATCCAAGAGGTTTATAGCTGCTCCTGAATCAACAAAAGCCTGAGCCGAAAATGTGGACATGGAGCAAATCAAAATAACAGTCAGCAGAAATTTAGTCTGAACACTACCCAAAACAACTGAGCGCGCAAAACGTCTTCCCCGCTTGGGGCAGATGGAAATAGCATGAGAAGTGTCACCACAATAGTAGCACAACATATTACGCTTTCGAAACTCATGACACTGTGCCCCAGAAGTCACTCCATCACACTGCATGGGCTCAGGGGCTGGCCCGCAAGGCATCACAATCTCACGCATATTTGTATGCTCACGCAAACGTCTGTCAATTTGAATAGCTAATGACATAGAGTCATTAAGACCAGAGGGGACAGGGAATCCCACCATAACATCCTTTACAGTCTCTTCCAGACCCTTCCGAAAAAGAGTTGCCAGAGCATCATCATTCCATTTAGTAAGGACTGCCCACTTTCTGAATTTCTGACAATACAGCTCTACGGCTTCTTGACCCTGATTCAATGCCAACAAGGTTTTTTCAGCTTGATCAGTAACATTAGGTTCATCGTACAACAACCACAGAGCCTGAAAAAACACATTAACATCATTCAAAACAGGATACACAGGTGTCAGGGAAAAGGCCCAATCCTGAGGGTCGCCGCGCAACAGGGAGATGACAATTTGAACCTGCTGCACTGCATTCCCTGAGGACTTAGGCTTCAAAGCAAAAAACAACTTACAGTTATTTTTAAAATTCAAAAATTTAGACCGATCCCCCAAAAATAAATCCGGCAGAGGGATACTAGCTTCCACAACAGGCAACCCAGCAAGATAGATAGCAATACTCCGAACTTCAGCAGCAAGCTGCTCCACACGATCGGACAAATGCTTGACTTCCATTAGGGAAAAAATTCCTCCTCAGCCCCCAGAGAAAAAGAGGGAAAAAATGTAACAAACAAAAAAAAAAAATTTCTGACAACTCTGACAATTTTTTTGTTTTTTTGCTATTTATTCCCTTCTGTTGAGTACCATATAATTTCAGTTTGGCCAGTGATTTTGTTATGTTTTGATAGCTGAGGAGGCAGGAGCAAAAAAACACATAGGCAGCCAAACACCAGAGAGGTTGGAAACTAATAGGTTGCAGACCCCTAAACTAACCGCACAACTAGAAGCAGCCGTGGGATGTTCCTACGGTGCCCTAGACGCCTTGTCACAGCCAGAGAGATTAGCTAGCCCTGAAGATGGAAAGAGGAAAGCTAACTGCCCCGGAGTAGAGCCCCAAAAGAATAGGAAGCCCCCAAACATATAATGGCGGTTAGACAAGATGAAAGCACGAACACAGACAGAAAATACATTGAGCAAACGCTGGGGCCCAAAACTGTCTAGATAGGACAGCACAGGAGAGAATACTGTCTGCAACTCAGAAAAACCCTAGGAAAAACTCCAACACTTCTGAATCCAAAAATACTGAGACCACACGGTCTCGACCACCTATATCAGATCTCTGGTGTGAACAGGCAGCTACCCAGCAGTAAAATATCACAAGAACTGAGCAGATGAACAAATACAAAAAGAGAACAGAGACCAACCCAAGCCCCCCAAAGGGGATCCGGCTGAACTCAAAAAGCAAGGCAGAAAAAAACAAGGAAAATCAAACCACAGTAAAAAAAAACTGAAAGGAACTAATCTGAATGCAAACAGGAGACAGCAGAAAAGCAAGCTGAATTCCAACCTAGACCAGGAAGAACAATTGATCACCGGCAAAGATCATGGGAGGTCAGCTCACTTATATCAGGCCAGTCAGTCCCACCTGATAACCAATCATCAGTTGCAGGTGGTGGATTTTTGCTGTTCAACATAGGTTCAATACCCTCAGCAACCACCAGAGAGAGCTTCAGCTCCGAAGTTGTCTCCAACACGTTCACAACAATCTCCGTATATATTTGAGGAGTAACACACACGCTCACAGGCTCAGTATGGAGTAGACCAGAATATGAAAAGCATAAATAGTGTACTGTATCAGTAGCGTAAAGCTGTATACAGTGTTGGGTTAATTTTAAATCTCCGTATATATTTGAGGAGTAACACACACGCTCACAGGCTCAGTATGGAGTAGACCAGGATAATAAAAGCATAAAAAGTGTACTGTATCAGTAGCGTAAAGCTGTATACAGTGTTGGGTTAATTTTAAATCTCCGTATATATTTCAGGAGTAACACACATGGTCACAGGCTCAGTATGGAAAACACCAGAATATGAAAAGCAGAAAAAGTGTACTGTATATCTAGCATACAGCTGTATACAGTGTTGGGGTAATTTTAAATCTCCGTACATATTTGAGTAGTAACACACACGCTCACAGGCTTAGTATGGATTACACCAGAATATGAAAAGCAGAAAAAGTGTACTGTATAACTAGCGTACAGCTGTATACAGTGTTGGGGTAATTTTAAAACTCTGTATATATTTGAGGAGTAACACACACACTCACAAGCTCAGTATGGATAACACCAGAATATGAAAAGCCGAAAAGTGTACTGTATCAGTAGCGTACAGCTGTATACAGTGTTGGGGTAATTTTAAAGCTCCATATATATTTGAGGAGTAACACACACGCTCACAGGCTCAGTATGGAGTAGACCAGAATATGAAAAGCATTAAAAGTGTACTGTATCAGTAGCGTACAGCTGTATACAGTGTTGGGGTAATTTTAAATCTCCGTATATATTTCAGGAGTAACACACACACGCTCTCTCAATATGGATTTGACCGTAATACACAAGGCAGAAAAACGGTACTGTATCAGAAGATACCAGCTGTATACGGTTTGGGGGAAAATTGATATCTCCGTATATATTTCTGGAGTCACACACAGAGACTCAGCATGTATTTGTCCGTGATACCAGCCGGTACACGGCAGTGTGAGGAGCGTACAGCTCTATACGGTGTGGGAAAAAATGAATGCTCAGTAACTGCAGAAAAAAATAAAAGTATTAGTGCTGTGTAGGTGCTATGTTAAAAAGCACTCTGCACAGCAGTGTACACACAGCAAAAGCAATTCCTCCCGTCACTGGCAGGCAGCCTAATAATCAGCTCTGCTGCTCCACACAATAAATTCCTCCCCTCACACTGGCAAACAGCAGCCTAATAATCAGCTCTGCTGCTCCACACAAGCAATTCCTCCCCTGTCACTGCACACTAACTGTACAGCTAATCGCTATCAGCACAAGCACGTAATTATTGTTTTTTTTACTGCCTAACGCTCTCCCTACTGAGAACCAGCGCCAGCAACCTCTCCCTACGCCAAGATCGGCAAAAGTAAAATGGCGGTCGGTGGTGAGGGCTTTTATGGGCATTGTGACGCCACACAAAGCAAGCCAATCACTGCAGTGCCCTTCTCTAAGATGGTGGTGGCCGCTGCCCATGTCATCGCATTGCCCACAGTCTGCGTTCTTGCTCTTTGGCTGAGAAAAGGCACTTCAAGCATTATGGGAAAACCGACTTTGGCGAACGCATGGCCGACCTCACGCTTTGGTCGGGTTTCGCTCGGCGAAACTCGACTTTGGCGAAAGTCTGTCTTTTTTTAATCTGACCGACCTGTTTCGCTCAACTCTAGTCACCAGGTTTTTGCCACCAAAACTGAGAGTATTATGTAGAGACAGAGACCCTGATTCCAGTGATGTGTCACTTACTGGGCTGCAGTTTTGATAACATCACAGTTTTATCAGTAGGATATTATCATTACAGGATATTGATATCTGCTGCCAGGCAGTCTTCCATATCCATGAGCTCTGTATAACCCTGCCCCTACCACTGATTGGCAGCTTTCTATGTACACTGTGCATAGGCAGGAAGCTGACAATCAGTGGTTTGAGGGTTATATAGAGCCCAACATTCAGGGAACTCATAGGTCTGCGGCAGAGAAAGCAGCGAAACTACAGCAAAAAGCCCAGTAAGTATACATCGCTGGAATCAGAGTCTCTGCCCCTAGATGGTGGGTCATCCTGCTCTCGGATGGTGTAGTAAATACCTTGTAATACCTTTCCTTTGACTTTTGGATGGTTTTACGTTTTTCAGTATTTTCGCTGGTCGTTTTAAATTTTTTTGGGGGTGAGAAAATGTTATGGCCTGGCCTGATGAAAAGTTAAAAGCCAACAGTGAATTAAGCAACACACAACAAACAATCCTGTTAGTTTTATGGTGTCTCAGCATCTTTCTTCACTTCTAGCCCGTCTTTGGGATCAATAGCGTAATTTCAGCATGCAATACTTTCTATGGCGTTTATTTCAGATGTTTTCTCCTTGGCATCACCACATGATGAAATAAAACATCATAGCGTTTTTCAGAAACCACAAATAACATTGAACAAATTAGTGTGAAAAAAAGGTTTAGAATAGCAAATACATTGGATGTCATAAAATATATTCTATGCAGTATATAAATAGTATATGGCACCTCTCCTGTCTTGTTTCTATTCTGGATGCTTACAATTAGCGACTTACCTTACAGGCCAAATTTTTCATATCTCACCTGTGTCACGTATTTATTAATAATTAAGGATCTTTCAGGAGATTGAAAGATTCGGATTGTATGCCTGTTTATAGAGCATTGGACAAGTGGTTTGCACCTCTACGTGCGCCTCACCAGAAATTCTACCCCAGTCCCTGTTGGAATAAGATTTGTGGCGTAGTGAACGCCGCCGCGTCGTCGCAACACCCCATCCCGCACCAGCTTTGCCCACTATGTCAGTGTGAGAACACCAGAAACTGCATAATTTTACCGCAACCACCAGCCGCGCCAAAATTGTTTGACTTTTCAAGCTTTTTTACATCAAAATACTGGCATAAAATTTGGATGAATTGGACCTTATGGGTGTATCTGTTTTTTTTTATATACATTGCAATTACACGCATTTTTTGATACATTGCAATACGTTAAAGGGAACCTGTCGTGTGAAAAAATGCTATTAACCTGCACCTGCAGATATGGGGTTAATCTGCAGGTTAATAGCTATATTATCCTGCCAGGAGCCTACACTTAGAGCCTCTCTGCTGGGAAAAAATAAACTTTATTCTTCCAAGTAGCATTCATGCTTCAGTTACGGGGCTGTAGCCATGCTCACGGCTCTGACTGACAGCAGCTCAGCATTAGAGTTGGCTCTCAGTGCCACGGAAGCCGTTATATCCGCTGTTTTCTATACACAGAGCGGTGACCGATCCCCAGCCGGCGCCACCCCCCGTGACTGAAACACGAATACTACCGGGAGGAATAAAGTTTGTTTCCTCACAGCAGCGGAGCTCTTACTGCTATTAACCTGCAGATTAACTCCATATCTTCAGGTTAGTAGTCTTTTTTCATGTGACAGGTTCCCCCCATCAAGACTGGAGTGAAAAATTACAGTGTTGAATTGTGACCAATGAGTGCACTAAAAAAAATGGATGCCATACGAATACCATTTATGTAGGATTCTTATTTTATGGCTCTGTTATGTCCCATGAATGAGACATTTTACAGACTGTCCTGTGTATTTTACATGCTGTATTGCAGTCTCTCATATTGTTTACTGTTGCTATGTGTCCCTGTGTTTGCATAGCTGAAATCCTCCCTTTACATCAAGTTTGTCCCTTCTGTCTCTCTGTCTCCCTCTTCTGGTGTGATGTCATTTCCTTCTTCTTTCTCCTGTGTTTCATTCTCCATCTTGATTTTATCAGAATCACATGTGTTTTCAGTCTGTCTGAAGAAAGTCTTTTTTACCTGCTGCTGTTTGTATGCATTCAACAAGAATTCTTAAAGAAATCAAAGTCTCTTCTGGATTCTTCATAACATGTGTGCCGGCAGCTGAGTTAAGCTATCTGCGATCGTCGCCAATTGTAAGTAAGGTGAAAGAGATCCGGCATCTCACAGAGCCATAGTTACAGCCACAGGCCCCGGGGACAGAATAGTAAAAAAGACTCTTCAGATTCATCTGTAAAACACATAGCTTCTATAAAGCTACAGAACTTCCTGCAGAGCATCCGCTCTCAACATATAAGAGTCTATACAGCTCTCCTTCTCCCTGTGCAGCAGGATGGCTGAAGGAATGAGTACACGGTCTCTGCCAGACCCATTGTCAGAGGAAGAGTGCATAGACCCTGATCCACCATTTAGTGAGAAGGCTAGACGTGTCACAAAGCCAACATGGAAAATAAGGGAGAATCTAGAATCCAGTAAACATGATCTTCTCCGTGCAACAGCAGAGCTATGGCAAAAACTCTTATGCCACATAAATAGCCTATCTCAGCCTGCTTCTCTCCAACGACCACTGGAGGGAGCTCTCGCACAACTGTGTTCAGATTATCAATGTTATGCAGAAATAACAGACCAATATATCACAGTGTTAAAAAGACTTAACCCATCAGTTACCTGCAAAGAGCTGCAAGCTTTCCAAAAACTTAACTCTGAGAGAGAAAGCATGGTGCGCGATATAAAAGCCAAAACAGAGGCAAGAATCGCACTAATAGCCGAGATGTCATCTTGCATTTCTGGCTCTGCCAGACAGTCAAAGCGAACATCTAAGTCACGCTCTTCAAAATCCTCAACCCTCAGCGAACAGCTCATAAAAGCACGTGCGGAAGCTGGGGCCACTAAAATACAAGCTGCCTTTGCTCAAAAGGAAACTGAAATGAAAACTGAGGCAACTAAAATACAAGCTGCCCTAGAGGCCACTAAAATACAAGCTGCCCTAGATGCCCTAGAGAAGGAACGCCAACACGCCATAGCCATGGCAAAGTTAAAGGTCCTGGAACAAGCCATCAGTGGGAGCCAAAGAGACAGCATCAGTTTAAGTGGTTTTGATACTGAAGACCCTCTTAAGCGTACTAGAGACTATGTACAACACAGTGCTATCCCTGCTCCTGCAATCCTTCCTGACCACACAGATGCTCCCCTGAAACATCAGGGTTTTGATACTGAAGACCCTCTTAAGCGTACTAGAGACTATGTACAAAGCCAACACAGCGCTATCCCTGCTCCTGCAATCCTTCCTGACCACACTGATGCTCCCCTGAGACAACAGGACACAGAGCGTTTATCCGCATCCTGCACCCAAGGTCAATACAATTACAATACGCTGCCAATCTTGTATCCTGATCCACCTCTGTGCACCGAAATGTACCAGAAACCTGCAAATCACCAAATCTTATACTCAGAATCCTACATACAGGCCAATATGCAGGCCAGTCACCACACTCCGGTCAATCACACAATTCCAGTCCCATGTGTGGCAGAAACTAAGCTCATTAAGTCAGTTAATGGACTGAACGCCTACGCTGCCCCATATATACCTGCATTCCAAGGTCAAATCACAGACTGTATGAACAAAGCTATCCAGCCAGCATCGGTCCTTCCAAAATCGGAGAATGCTGATATGACTGGCCTCGCAAGGTACATGATTCGGCGCGATCTAACTAAGACCGGTCTTACAGAGTTTGACGATAAACCTGAGAACTACAGGGGTTGGAAGTGTACCTTTGAAACCACGATCAGTGATCTCGGCATCACCGCCGCTGAAGAGCTAGACCTGCTAATCAGGTGGCTTGGGCCACAATCCACGGATCGGGTCAAGAGACTTAAATCTGTCCACATCAGTAATCCCATTGCTGGTCTCACTGCTGCATGGAAGAGGCTAGAAAGAAGCTATGGCAGTCCTGAGGTCATAGAAAGGGCCCTGTTCAAACGACTAGAGGATTTTCCAAAGGTATCTAATAAAGACAGTACAAGGTTCCAAGAGCTCAGCGACCTCCTGTTAGAGCTTCAGCTGGCCAAAGCAGACCCATACCTTCCTGGCCTCAGCTACCTGGACACTGCTCATGGGGTAACCCCAATAGTTTCCAAGCTGCCGTCCAATATCCAAAATAAGTGGGCCATGCTTGGATCAAAATACAAAAGGGAAAACCAAGTCTCCTTCCCTCCATTTTCCTACTTCTGCGAGTTCATCGAAAATATTGCAGACTGTAAGACTGATCCAAGTTTTTTCTATGGAGAACACAGCGACCCTGTTTCATTTACTAAACACGACAGTCCACGTCTTAACTACAGGAGCCACCAAGCTCCAATGTCCATCAAGAAGACTGATGTTCTTCCAGCACCTTCAATATCACAAGATAAGAGCGACAAAGGTGAGAAGGTTGAGAATCCTAATCGCCAGTGTCCAATTCACAAACTGCCACATCCCCTGAAGAAGTGCATCGGCTTCAGGAAGAAGCCCCTTCAAGAACGAAAGGAGCTCTTGAAGAAGTTTGGAGTATGCTTCAGGTGCTGCGCCTCTACCGAACATCTTGCTAAGGACTGTGTCATCCCCATCAAGTGTCTAGAGTGCGACAGCGAAGACCACGTACGGGCGCTCCATCCATCACAGCCTGACTCTGCGTCTTCACCTTCTCCCACCACAAGCCATGGCGGGGAGAGTACAGACCAAGTGACAAGCCATGTTGCAGTATCTTCCTCATGCACCGATGTCTGTGGAGAAGGTCTTCGAGACAAGTCCTGTGCGAAGATTTGCCTGTCATGGGTGTATCCCAAGGGCCATCCAGAGAAGGCAGTCAAGGTGTACGTTAGCCTGGATGACCAGAGAAACAAATCATTAGCCAGGTCGGAACTGTTTGACTTGTTTGACTTAAAAGGAGACGTCTATCCCTACACCTTGGGCACCTGCAGCGGCGTTTTACAAACCTCTGGAAGAAGGGCCAGTGGCCTCATAATAACTTCTCTTGAGAAAGGCGCCACGGAGATACCACTACCCACGCTTGTAGAGTGTAACCAAATACCATTCAATAGGGAAGAAATCCCAACACCAGAAGTCGCTCTTCAGCATCCTCATCTCAGAATGATAGCCAAAGAGATGCCACCCCTGGACGATAAGGCAGACATCCTAATTCTCCTCAGCAGAGACATTATACGATTGCACAAGATGCGTCAACAAATCCACGGACTACTCAATGAACCATATGCCCAGCGCCTCGAGCTGGGCTGGGTCATCATTGGCAACGTCTGTAGTGACCAGACAAAGAATCAGAACGACATCTCCTCTTACAAAACCGTTATCACGTCGGATGACAACGACTTGTCCTCCCTGTCATACTCACGTCACCAATGGATAAAGAAGAAGTCAAACGACACTACGTGTCAACGGCAACCATCCGATATTTCAAGTCCGCTTTATCCTCGAGACTACAACCTCGAGATAACAGCATTCGATCCTTCAACCAAGGACAACAACTTACTACCTACAGAGGGAGACAAAGTGATCATCAGGGTCATGAGCGTCAAACCCACCGAAGACAACTATAACAGCTGGGTAGCTCCCTCACCTTCTCTTCCAGCAAAGACTAAGTTGCCAAGGGATCCACAGCAAGTAACTGCTAAGTTCCCAACCTTTGATACCCATCTCCATCACAAGCCTGGTCAAACCGAAGCCGTGCTAGACTTCAGTGCTCAGAGTGAGAGCCCCTCTCTCAACAGCCTACCTCTGACCGATGGTGCCAGCGTTTTCCCCACGCAATTCAGCCTCAGCTCACTGGCGGATGTTGAACAAGACACGTTCACTTCTCAAGCATCACCCTGTAAGGAACTTGCTATCAAACGAGGAGCCTCGCCTGTTGAAAACAGCATCGACGGTCCTCTCGGGTTTAAGACACCCATCGCAGTTCTAGGCAGGGTACCACTGAGACAGCTTGCTACTCCGGATATCAACGGGAACACTATGCTACCATCTCAGATACAGCAAAGATGGGAGACGGCGAAGAAGTCTCTAAAGGCCTTACAACAAGTCCTGCCCCGTAGTTCTGTAAAGACTCTTTCAACCGTCATCAAGAGACAAGTCTACCTTTCCTACGACGTGTCTAAGAAGACTACAGCTGCAGGAGCCTCTCCCAGCGCTTCAGAAACCGGCAAAAAGGTACAGAAGCTGAGCTCTCTTTACCCTGGACATCCTTTCAGCTGGTCAGCCATCCTATCTGCTGACATACATTTCAGGCAAATCATCTGCTGGCTCCTTCGAGCAGGAGTCACATGATCTTAGCTTCGTCTCTGAACTCAGCTCACGGCGGGGAGCCTACCGCCATATACTCCTCCAGCTGTGTTGGAACATTGTAATATTTTAACTTTCTCCAGCGGATTATTGGGTTGGTGGAAGTGTTTGCACGTTGTGGCTTCCCCAATCCGAAAATGGGTTTTCGTTTGGACTTGGATTATTCCGCTGTTGAGGACTTCATGCCTCCAACTGAACATTGGACCATGCCAATTGGACTTCAACTGTTGTTGTTATTACCTGCATGCTTGTTTTTTCCTTTTGTCTTTCAGGTCTACAGTGACATCTCCAGTGGACATCATAAAATTATGAAATCTATAGATTTCAGACGGGGAGTGTTATGTCCCATGAATGAGACATTTTACAGACTGTCCTGTGTATTTTACATGCTGTATTGCAGTCTCTCATATTGTTTACTGTTGCTATGTGTCCCTGTGTTTGCATAGCTGAAATCCTCCCTTTACATCGTTTGTCCCTTCTGTCTCTCTGTCTCCCTCTTCTGGTGTGATGTCATTTCCTTCTTCTTTCTCCTGTGTTTCATTCTCCATCTTGATTTTATCAGAATCACATGTGTTTTCAGTCTGTCTGAAGAAAGTCTTTTTTACCTGCTGCTGTTTGTATGCATTCAACAAGAATTCTTAAAGAAATCAAAGTCTCTTCTGGATTCTTCATAACATGTGTGCCGGCAGCTGAGTTAAGCTATCTGCGATCGTCGCCAATTGTAAGTAAGGTGAAAGAGATCCGGCATCTCACAGAGCCATAGTTACAGCCACAGGCCCCGGGGACAGAATAGGCTCCATTGCAATTAATAAAGGGATTATCCAAGATTATTTTATTTTTTTTGTTATGGAACTAAGGGTATGTTTCCACGATAAGGAAACACTCCGGATTTGCTGCGTGTTTGGCACTGTGCGTTGGCGCAGCGCCAAACACGCAGAGTCCAGATGTACAGCATAGTGGAGGGGATTTCAAGAAATCCCGTCTCCACTATGCGTAAAAATACGCAGGCGGAAGACCTGCGTTTCCGGACATGTGGCGCATCTTTTCAGACCGCAGCATGTCCTAGCGTCTTGCGGCGACGCTGCGTCGCCGCAACGGAATTAACACAGGGCTATGTAGCCCTGCGTTCTTTCCGGAGGTGTCCTGAACACCTCCGGAAAGAGCGCGCGTCAAGAAGGGGGCGTGGCTTTGGGCGGTGCGGAATTTCCGCTCCGTCCAAAGCGCTGTGGTTCCGGACCGTGGAACCACAGCCTAAGAAATAACAGGCAAGTAGTTGCTAAGTACCTGCCTGTTCTGCAGGGCACCAATGTCTGCGGGCTCTAAGCAGGCACAGACAGCTCCTACTGGTGATTTTGCAGCCTCTAGTGACATCACGTTGAAGAGCAGCTGCTTCTCTCCTGCTCTGTTGACACCGATGTAATAGTGACTGACATAACCGTGCAAAGACAGCTGTCAATCAGCATGTCACAGCCTGGAAGAGGAAGAGCTTCTCTGTTGACGTGAAGCAGCAGAATCCCCATCAGGAATGGTCAGTGACCGCTCTGAGCAGGCATCGGGCAGAACAGGTAGGTAATTAGCAGCTACCTGCCTGTCAGTTCTTAGACCTATGAGAGAAAAAATGAAAATGGTCCCAGACAACCCCTTTGCGACATAAAGGTGATATATCCTATCCCTGCTATTGATGAGGTGAAGCCACGAATGAAGCAGTGCTCCGCTCGCCGCTGACAGCGGCTTTTAACACATGTTGACAGGAATGCACGTCATCCCATGTTACAGGTCTTGGAAAATGGCAATAAAACCAAAAGATGTTTTTCATACAAATTTCGGAATTATTTTTCACCAATTAAGTAAAATAAAAACTATACCTGTTTGGTATCTATGTGCTCGCACTGACCTGGAAAGTCACACTGGCAGGTCAGTTTTACCATATAGTGAACATGGGTAAATAAAAAAAACAAAAATAAATGTGAAATTGCATTTTTCCCCCGCTGTCCAGTACATTATATGGTAAAATGAATGATGTCATTCAAAAGTACAACTCATCCCGCAAAAAAACAAGCCCTCATGTCTATATTGATGGAAAATAAAAAAGTTTGGCTCTAAGAAAGGGAGCAAAAAACAAGAATGAAACAAAAACTGAAAATGGCCTGTGGGTGAAGGGGTTAAAATAGAAAATGGTATTCTATATTTTTTTAAATGCTGATGTATAAAATGGAAGCCACATGGATGTAAAAAAACACAGATGTATGGGCGGCTATAGGAATAAACAATTGTCTGTTTTTCTTGGCTGAAATCATGTGAACCTGACAGTAAATTGGTGGTGGCGGACACAGCTTCTAGTCTCAGGGCAGAAGGTGACTTCAGGATTAGTGACAAGTCTCATTCTCAAAGTGACTGTCACAATTTCAGTCTGACAGGCATAAAACTTCTCTCCCTCCTCCGTACACAGCAGGGACGAGGAGGAGACAAAGCGGTGACACAAAAGACTTGTGCAGTCTGAGGTGCCGCCATGTGTTTACATGAGGAGGAGGAGGGGAGTCTGCACAATAGGAAGATCCCTCCACACAGGTGCGGCTGCCCCCTCACACACCGCACAGAGCAGTCCGCACAGCGCCACCTGCTGGACCCAATGCTGCTACTGTCCCCTTCAGCTGTGCGCGCCAACTGCCCGGCCGGGGCCGCCTCCCTCAGGGTGTAACATGCGGCCAGATAGGATCAGACTCAGGCAGCACAACGGCTCTGTGTACAGTGTCTGCAGTCTGTGCACAGGAGGGAGATCAGGCAGATGAGAGGGAAAACTACAGCTAGCCGGAGCTGCATAACGGGACCGAAGATCTGTCCACAATCAGTCATTACAATGCTGAGACATTCTCACTGAGGAAAAATCTGCATTGCCCAGAATTTGAAGTAAATTATACCAAGGACTCGTTTCCACGAGCGTATAACATGGCCGAGTGATATTTGACGTTATCGGATAGCACTCGGCCAAGTTATCTTACAGGGCATGAAGATAGCAAAAGCCGGGTCATCGCTCTGCGAGTGCAATGCTAGAAACTCGCCTCATACCAGAACTCGGACGGGCTCGTGCGGCTGCAGGTATTTTTTGCAGCTGAACGCCCGTCTGCAGTGCCGGCGACAGTGTCGGGGTGTTGACGCGAGAGATTGTACCAGTTTCTCGCATTGCCTCGCATTGTGCCATAGAAATAAATGCAGCGTCCTTGGGTGCCGCCAGTAATCGGATCGCAATCACACATCAAGTCTTTGGTGCGTATGAAACTCTTTCCAATGCAGTCCGGCGGCCATATTGGGGAGGTCTCATTCCAGCGGCTAACTGTACAGCACTGTGAGCTGTCTAATGACGTAATTGGGTCATGGATATCCGCATGCTCACGGTGCGATGATGACAGATGAGAGTGTATATTCATGACTTAATGAGCGGTACCTATGTGAACTGCTGAGAAGGAGCTGAGATCCGTGGGAAGAAAGCAGGGGCTGCAAGACCGCCAGACGGAAGGGAGTAATAAAATCTGACACCCCTGCTCCCCCTCCCTGCCGACCCCCAGGTATATGCTGCGTAGAAGCCGAGAGGGGGACATTTCAGCCTTAAAAAATGGGCTGTAAAATCTCGGCTATACCGAGTATATACGGTGTGTGTGTGTATATATATATATACACAATGCACAGTACGACCTTTATATCCTGTGTATATATATCAATATATATATATATACAATGCACAGTACCACAGTTAGTTACTATGCCCGGGCAGAGCCAGGCACTTCAGCTAGTAAAAAATAAATATGGTATTGCTGTAATCACACCGATACGAAGAATAAAGTCGCTATATCACTTATACTACACTAGGAACGTCTTAGGAACGTGGTGCTGATTTGTTCATTCTTCCTAAAGATTGCAGTAAGGCTCGACGCACACTTATCCTGCTCTCTTTGCTGAGCGCTTACCTCTGGGTTTTCATGTAAATCTTTGAAATAAACGGATTCAGATGTAACCCCCGTCGGAAGATTCCGTATAGTGAGGCAGATGGAGTAACTGTGGACACCCTAGGACCTGTGATTAGGGGGTGTCGGCCATAGCTGTATGCACTTCCACTTTCCTGGTAGTACAAAGGCTCTGGAAAAGCAAAATGGCTCCTCACCCCCCAAAAGAAATTCAGCAAATTCTGCGTTCCTAAATCCAAATGTCCCCCCTCCCTTCTGAGACCCACAGCGTACCTAAACCCCATATATATCATCCACATATTTGACATTTCTGTTGAGAGCCACCTAGCTTACAGGTGCATGTCTCCAAGAGCATGAGCTGGTCATAACGTACTGGTCACTACAACGCACTGGTCACTACAGCGTACTGGTCACTACAGCAGCAGTTTGCAATTTTCACTTGGTAACATTCATTGCAGTTTGTTTCTGAAAAACACCCATGGAATCAAAATCATTATACCTGTAGATAAATTCCCAAAGGGGTATAATTTCCAAAAATGGGGTCATTTGAGGGAGGGATTCTGCTCATCTAGTACTTAGGGGCTTTGTGTATGGAGTACCCAAATTATTCTAGGAAAATCTGCGCTCCAGGAAGCAAATAACGCTCCATTTCTCCCTAGTCTCTCCGTATGGCCAAGAAGTACTGTACAGCCACATATGGGGTATTGCCATGTTCAGTAGAAATTGTGGGACAAATTATGGTGCCATTTTAAAAATATTTCTTGTGTGAAAATGTAAATCTGGGGCTGAAACAAAATTTTGATAAAAATGTAATTATTTTTTCTTCAATGCCCAATGGTATAACATTCTGTGACACACCCGTGGTGTCAATATGATCACTGCACCCTTAGATGAATTAGTTTAGAGGTGTAGTTTGTAAAATGGGGTCACTTATTAGGGTTTCTGCTGTTCTGGCATCTCATGGGCTTTCCCAGTGGGTCATGACACCTGCAAACCATAACAGCAAAATCTGCGCTATAGTATTGTGCTCCTTTCCTTCTGAGCTTTGCACTGTGCCTGAAAAATATTTCTTGATTACATGAAGAGTATTGGCGCACACAGGAAAAAAATTGACCTTAGTTTGTTATAAAAAAATGTCCTATTAGCCCTTAGAAAAATTAAAAAGTTGGGGCTAAAACAACATTTTAGTGGTAAAAATGTAATTTATTCACAGCTCAGTGGTATAAAATTCTGTGAGGCACATGCGGTGTCAATATGATCACTGCACCCCTAGATGAATTAATTGGGGAGGGTAGTTTGTAAAATGAGTTTGCATATGGGGGGATTTATGTTATTCTGGCATGCCAGGGGCTCTGCCTATGTGATATGGCACCCTCAAACCATTCCAGCAAAATCTGCACTCCAATATTGCACTTCTTCCCTTCTGAGCTTTGCAAAAGTAGTATTCCCCACATATGGGGTATCGGCGTGCTCAGGAGAAATTACACAAATTGTATGGTACAATTTCTCCTGTTACCTTTGTGAAAAAAAATTGGGCCAAAATAAAATTTTTGTGGAGAAAATATGATTTTTTAATTTTCACGGCTCAACATTATAAACGTCTGTGAAGCACCTGGGGGTACAAGGTGCTCACTACACATCTAATTACATTCCTTGAGGGGTCTAATTTAAAAAATGGGGTCACTTGTTGGGGATTTCCATTGTTTAGGCACATCAGGAGCTTTGTAAACAGGAGATGGCGTCCACTAATGATTCCAGCAAATTTTACATTCAAAAAGTCAAATGACTCTCCTTTACTTCTAAGGGCTCCTTTCCATTTGTGGGAAAAAAAACGGTCCGTTTTCTGGATGGAAAAAACGGTCCGAATATATGCAATTGTCATGCGATTTGTATGCGATTTTTAATCGCACCATCCGTTTTCAATCCGTTTTCCATCTGTATGCAATGCGATTTTAACATGACGTTTTAAATAGAGCAGTTATCTCTATGTAAAAAATCATGTAAAAATCACATTGTTAAAAAAAAATTTACACAAAAAGCAAATAATTATATATATATATATATATATGTATATATATATATTATACATATATATATATATATATATATATATATATATATATATATATATATATAGGTCATACACTTCTACATAGTATAATAGCCGCTAATTAAATTGCCGGCTTTTGTGAAATTACAGACCCGACATGTTTAACCATGTCATTTCATGTAGTTTGATATATGGTTTTCACTAACTATGACATGAGTGTATGTGTGCAAAATTTCACACATGTAGGGGTTAATTAAAGGTGTAAATTCGTTGTAAAAAAATGCGTGGGCTCCCGCTGTATTTTCTCAACCAGACAGACAAAGCCAGCGAGTGGGGGCAGATAATAATAGCATAGGGAGAGTGCATTTATTTTGTGCCCCCACTGGCTACTAACATCTGCCCCCAGCCACCCCAGAAAAGGCAAATCTATAATTAGATGTGCCCTTTCTGGCACTTTGCCGGTCTATTCCCATTGCCCTATAGCGGTGGCGAATGGGTGTCAGGAGCACCGCACTGCACATGCTCACTGAGCCAGTGCACGTGTCCTGAATAAAACAAACTGAGCTCAAGGATACCTGAGGAGCGGGACAGCAATAACGAATGATGTGTACTTCAGACTAACAGGACCTGCAGCATGTGAATGATGTGTACTTCAGATTCACAGGACCTGCGGCATGTGACTGCTGGGGGTGTGGCCTAAGCTCCAGAGATCTAGGAACTGCAGGAAAACTCCTAGCAGGGTAACGACGAGATAAATTTACCAATGGGCAAAGACATGGACGAAAACCAGGACAGGCCGAGATCAGAGCACAAGATAGCACGACAGTACCAAAGGGTTAGACAGAACGGATAGTCAGGGCGTAGCAATAGATCAGTAAACCAGAGCGGGCAATAGACAGTACAATAGGGACAAAACTGTAGCCAAGCCAGGAGGTCAGTACCAGAGAAGACAATATTAGCAAAACGTGAGACAGAGAGCAGAGTGAGCAAACAGACCGGGTCATACACAGGAATCAAACAAGCAGAGCAGTATACACGCAAACCAGGGGGGTCAGACACACAGTCACAACAAAAGTATAGCTGACAGAGAATCTTCCTCTGGACTGGGTATAAATACCCTCCCAGATCCAAAGGGAGGCCAGCAAAAGTTAACCCTGAGTGGACAGGACATTAACCATGTACTATATCATGACAGTGGGTTAATAATGGGTTAAATCCACCTTGCTATTGGAAGGTGACTTTAAGCCAGGTTAATAATTGAGAGTTGTCAATTAGACAACTCTCAATTATTAATTTTATTGAAGTAAATAAAAAAAACACACACACATGAAGAATAAATAATTTTAATGAAATAAACACACATTTTTTTGACCATCTTTTATTTAACTGTTAATCCTTGCGAGGCCCTTGGTCTCCTATAATAAAGAAAAAATAATAAAACAACATTATTCTTACCTATCCGCTGGTCTGTCAGGTCCCACGCTGTAATCCTTCACAAAGGGTTAACTAGCTTTCAGCCAAGCAGCGCAGCTAATGCCTGCCGCTGAGCTGAAAGCTCCTGAATGAATGAGTTCCTCTCCCGGCGACAGGAGAGAAAGTGATTACTGTGTGAAGCTTCATTGATTGCTTCCCACTGCAATCAGTTCACTTCAGGTCAGCGGGGACTCCCTCTGACGTCACTGATGCTGTGCGGAGTCCCCGCTGACCTGAAGTGAACTGATTGCAGTGGGAAGCAATCAATGAAGCTTCCCACAGTAATCACATCCTCTCCTGTCACCGGGAGAGGAAGTCATTCATTCAGGAGCTTTCAGCTGAGCAGGCAACATTAGCTGTGCTGCTTGGCTGAAAGCTAGTTAACCCTTTGTGAAGGATTACAGTGTGGGACTTGACAGACCAGCCGATAGGTAAGAATAATGTCGTTTTATTATTTTTTGTTTATTATAGGAGACCAAGGACTTCGCAAGGATTAACAGTTAAATAAAAGATGGTCAAAAAAATGTGTGTTTATTTCATTAAAATTATTTATTCTTCATGTGTGTGTGTTTTTTTTATTTACTTCAATAGGATTAATAATTGAGAGTTGTCTAATTGACAACTCTCAATTATTAACCTGGCTTAAAGTCACCTTTCAATAGCAAGGTGGCTTTAACCCATTATTAACCCATTCGCCACCGCTACAGGGCAATGGGAATAGACCGGCAAAGTGCCAGAAAGGGCACATCTAATTATAGATTTGCCTTTTCTGGGGTGGCTGGGGGCAGATGTTAGCAGCCAGGGGGGGCACAAAATAAATGCACCCTCCCTAGGCTAATATCTGCCCCCACTCGCTGGCTTTGTCTGTCTGGTTGAGAAAATAGGGCGGGAGCCCACGCATTTTTTTTCAACGAATTTACACCTTTCATTAACCCCTACATGTGTGAAATTTTGCACACAGCCACTCATATAATTGTTAGTGAAAACCACATATCAAAGTACATGAAATGACATGGCTAACTGTATGTAAACCATGTGTCATTTCATGTCGGGTCTGTAATTTCACAAAAGCCGGCAATTGAATTAACGGCTATTATACTATGTAAAAGTGTATGAACTATAAATATATATATATGTGTCACAATGACATGTGTATATATATATATATATATATATATATTATATGTGTATATATGTAGTGTTTTGTGAGCTGTCAGTGTGATTTTACAGTAGCCGGGGATGAATTGCCGGCTTTTCAAAGGACACTGGTGCGTATAAATCGGACAGCACTCACATGGTGCGAGTGCTGTCCGATTTTTTATCGCATCCATTGACTTGCGTTAGCGATTATCATGCCAAAATCGCTGCAAATCGCAGCATGCTGTGATTTTTTTTCTCAGACCGATTTCAGCTGAGAAAAAAAATCGCAAATGAGAAGTCCCCTAACATTGGTCCGATTGCAATCCGATTTTTTATCGGCTTGCAATCATCCATTTTTGTCTCCAGTGAGTATGAGCCCTCACAGTAGTTTTCTCCCCCACAGGCGGTAATGGCTTATTCAGAAGAAATTGCACAACAAATTGTATACTGTAGTTTCTCCTGTTACCCTTATGAAAATACAAAATTTGGGGCTAAAAACATTTTTCTGGGGAAAATGAGATTTTTTTATTTTCGGCCCAACGTTATAAGCTTCTGTGAAGAACTTGGGGGTTCAATATACTCATCATAACTCTAGTTTCCAAAATAGTGTCACTTGTGTGGGATTTTTACTGTTTAGACACATCAAGGGCTCTCCAAATACGACATGGTGTCCGCTAATTGTTCCAGCAAATTTTGCATTCAAAAAGTCAAATGGCACTCCTTCCCTTCCAAGCTCTGCTGTGCGCCTGAACAGTGGTTTACCCCCACATATAGAGTATTTGAATGCTCAGGAGACATTGCACAACAATTTTTTGTGGTCCATTTTTTTCATGTTACACGTGTGAAAATAAAAAGATTTGGGTCTAAAGTAAATTTTATGTGAAAAAAGTAAAATGTTAAATTTATGAGGGATCAGTGACCTGTCATAAGCCATAATGATGCATATACAGTACAGACCAAAAGTTTGAACACACCTTCTCATTCAGCGATTTTTCTGTATTTTCATGACTGTGAAAATTGTAGAATCACACTGAAGGCATCAAAACTATGAATTAACACATGTGGAATTATACATTACACTTTACAAAAAGTGTGAAACAACTGAAAATATGACTTATATTCTAGGTTCTTCAAAGTAGCCACCTTTTGCTTTGATTACTGCTTTGCACGCAGAAAAGGTGAACGGATGGACTCTACATGCCTGGTTCCCACCGTGAAGCATGGAGGAGGTGGTGTGATGGTGTGGGGGTGCTTTGCTGGTGACACTGTTGGGGATTTATTCAAAATTGAAGGCATAGTGAACCAGCATGGCTACCACAGCATCTTGCAGCAGCATGCTATTCCATCCGGTTTGCATTTAGTTGGACCATCATTTATTTGTCAACAGGGCAATGACCCCAAACACACCTCCAGGCTGTGTAAGGGCTATTTGACCAAGAAGGAGAGTGTTAGGGTGCTATGCCAGATGACCTGGCCTCCACAGTCACCAGACCTGAACCCAATTGAGGTGGTTTAGGGTGAGCTGGACCGCTCATCGCTTCAATTTTGAATAATCCCCAACAGTGTCACCAGCAAAGGACCCCCACACCATCACACCACCTCCTCCATGCTTCACGGTGGGAACTAGGCATGTAGATTCCATCCGTTCACCTTTTCTGCGTGCAAAGCATTAATCAAAGCAAAAGGTGGCTACTTTGAAGAACCTAGAATATAAGACATTTTCAGTTGTTTCACACTTTTTTGTAAAGTGTAATGTATAATTCCACATGTGTTAATTCATAGTTTTGATGCCTTCAGTGTGATTCTACAATTTTCATAGTCATGAAAATACAGAAGAATCTTTGAATGAGAAGGTGTGTCCAAACTTTTGGTCTGTACTGTATAAGCAGAGCACCACATAAAGCCCTGCCCACAACCCTCCCACAGGTTGCCACAAAGCAAGAGCATCTCATTAACTGAAAACTACAAATACAGATTAAACAACAACCACAAGACGGATTTCATCAACCAAGGTATCATTTTAAAGCCGGTGTCACACTTGCGTGTGTGATGTGAGAAACTCGCATGAGTCTCTCACATCAACACCCATCACTGCTGCCAGCACTCGGAACGGAGTGTGCGGCTACATGTATTTCTATGCTGCCGCACACTCTGGTCCCGAGTGCCGGCGGCAAGTGCCGTGTGTTGATGCGAGAGACTCATGCGAGTTTCACGCATCACACACGCAAGTGTGACACCGGCCTAATCAGTATAACGGCGCCAACCTGACAGTGTCTGTAGGTTACTCAGCACAGTCCTGCTGACAGGATCACTGTAAGCAAGTTGAAGATGAAATGATCTCTAAAAGGCCTGAAGTTAAAGATGAGACATTTCATTCGTATATTAGGCACAAAAATTTATATAGGTGGGTCGATACAAAAGTTTGGGCAACCTGCATGGTTAGTACCTAGTAGCTCCCCCTTTTGAAAGTATCACAGCTTGGAAATGCTTTTTGTAGCCAGACAGAGTCCTTCAATTCTTGTTTGAGGGATTTTCATCCATTCTTCCTTGGAAAATTCCTCCAGTTCTATGAGATTCCTGGGTCGTCTTGAATGCACTGCTATTTCGAGGTCTAGCAACAAATTTTCAAATTTTTTTTTCACAGGTTGACCAGGGTTGCTCAAACTTTTACATACATACATTTGAATGGTAAAAAAAAACCAGAACAAAGACATGAACTATGTACAAAACAGTTATTACAGTATTGGATATTTGTTGATGAAAAGTGAAATAAATGTGATTTATCTGTAAAAATGAAGTGGCCAGTAATTTCATCTGTATAACCATACAGATCTCTAAGGTCAGTCCAAGAGTTTAAATGTCTGCAAAACCAACTCTTATATAAGTGATTTTATTATGAGCCTTGGTGGCTGGATGATCAGTGCACAGCTCTGTGCTCTCTGTATAGTGATCTGTGCACAGCTCTGTGCTATCTCTATAGTGATCAGTACACAGCTCTGTGCTCTCTGTATAGTGATCAGTGCACAGCTCTGTATAGTGATCAGTGCACAGCTCTGTGTTCTCTGTATAGTGATCAGTGCACAGCTCTGTGCTCTCTGTATAGTGATCAGTGCACAGCTCTGTGCTCTCTCTATAGTGATCAGTGCATAGCTCTCTGTATAGTGATCAGTGCACAGCTCTGTGCTCTCTGTATAGCGATCAGTGCACAGCTCTGTGCTCTTTGAATAGTGATCAGTGCACAGCTCTATGCTCTCTGTTCTGTCCCCACATGAGGCGAATGGAGGTATAGTTGATTGGGGCTGGGAGAGTTTTCCTACCTTCCACTTCCTCATGCAGAGCAGACAGGACCAGTGCTGTTCAGCGTCCGGAGAGATGATGCACACCAGGGATTGTGAAGTCCAGACTTGTTTATTTGGAAATCTGGACAAACAGCTTATGATTGGTATACAGTAACTTCTCCAGAAATGCAGTTGAAACGAGGTGCAGGAAGATGTAGCACCAAGTATGGTTGCAAGTGTGAGCAGCAAGAGAGTGTAGGTGATGGTGGTGGTGCTCGAAAACTGATGCCTTTCACAGCTCGGTGCAAAGCGTGTCTCTCCCATAAAGAACTAACCAAGCAAATGGCTGCTAACAGGAAGAAGAAGCAGTGACCTCAGCACAGGAAGTGAAAGGCATGTACCAGAATTAATTAGTTACAGGCTGCCACACAGAAAGGGCCACCAGGTGACAGCAGAGAGCATTCAAGAATACATTATACACAGCATGGAAATAATACAATACATAAACAAAACAGACGGAACAGCACACTCCCCATCTGAAATTCCGTAAGGGATTTCACTATACTAGTGCTTTTGAAATAAAGTCCAACAACCTAGAAAAAACAAACACATAAACATGCATGAAATGCAATAAGAACTTCGAAACGAGGAAAATGAACGTCTTTAAGTCAGTTCCTGAGGTAATCCAAAGGAAACCCATCTTCAGATCAGAGAAGCCGCACTAGGCCAAACTATCTCCGACCCAATGGTAATCCAATGGAAGTACTACTGCAGTGTTCTGCTCGTCTTTATCCTACCGGAATGTCCGCGGTAGAGAGCGGTTTATGGCAGATGTGCCAGCCATCACAGTTTTTGTTTCCATGTCAGTCGTGATAAGATCTCGCAATGTGGACTGTTATGTTTTGGTAGCTGAGGAGAGTAAGCAAAAACGGCAATACACCAGAGAGGCTGGAACCTATTGGATTGCAGTAACCTGAACTAACCACACAACTAGTGGTAGCCGTGGAGCGTTCCTACGTTGATCCTAGACGCCTCGTCACAGCCTGAGAGATAACTACACCTAAAGGCAGAAAGATGAAAGCTATCTGCCCCGGAGCAGATCCCAAAGAAAATAGGAAGCCCCCAAACATGTAATGGCAGTTAGACAAGAGGAAGCACGGACACAGACAGAAAATAGAATAAGCAAACGCTGGGGCCCAATCTGTCTAGACAGAAAAGTACAGGAAAGGATACTCACTGCAATCCAAAAAAAAACCTAAAAAATACCAACTCTACTGATTGCAAAAACACCTGAGATTACACGACCTCTACCACCTAAATCAGTTCTCTGGTGTAACAAAACTAAGCCGCAGCCACTGAAAAAACAGGAAAAAGCAAATGAACAAACAACAGTGGCTCCAGATAAACTGAGAGGAGCACAAGCCCCCTGGAGGGGACCTGGCTGACCTCCACAGAAGTGCAGGGAACAATGCAAAAAGCAAGCGCAAAAATAAAAGCAGAAAATATCTTATCTGATAGCAGAAGGTGCAGGCAAGACTCAGCAAGCTTCCAAATGAACCAGGAACCACAATTGAGACAAGAACAATTGATCACCGGCAACCATCATGGGAGGGAACCTCCCTTATAGCAGACCAGTCCGTGATCCCAGATTGCCATTCCTCGCTGAAAGGTTCAGTACTGTCAGTAACCACCAGAGGGAGCCTCTGCTCAGAAATCATTTTTAGAACATTCACAACAGTGGACTAACCTTGCGATGGTCTTGATGAGTTTCATCCAGTTGGAGAAGCATTCGAATCGCTGGCAACCGAGGCTGGAGGTTGGTTTAGTGTTCGTGGCCAGAGCACTGACCTTGGAGCGGACTTCTGGATCGTTATCCGGATCCTGGACGCTGAAGACTTTCTGGACACGTTCACTTCCCTTCTGTTCCAGCAGAAACTTCGGACATGTAAGCCAAGAAGAGTTAGCAAAAGAACTTATAAACATAGGTCTAGTGGCGTGGTCCGCTGGATTAAGCTCAGATGGGATATAGTGCCACTGCTCAGGCTTGGAAGACCTCCTTATTCTCTCGATGCGGTTACTGACGTACACGTAGAAGCGCCTTGTTTGGTTGTGGATGTAACCTAAGACAACCTTACTGTCAGTGTAGTATTGTACGTCTTCTATGTTGGTGTCCAGCTCATGCTGTATAAAGTCTGCGAGTTGTACCGCAAGCACAGTCCCACAGAGTTCGAGCCTGGGAATAGTGTGGCCAGGCTTGGGAGCCAACTTAGCCTTGCCGAAGACGAACCCAACGTGATCTTGATTGTCGGATCCTGTCACCTTCAGATAGGCAACGGCTGCAATGGCCTCCGTGGATGCATCCGAGAACACATGGAGTTCTGTCCTAGTGCTAGCGGCAAGTGAGGTTGTGGCGTAGCATCTTGGTATGTGACTGGACTGTTTAAAGCAATTTTGTGCAGTCTAAGCTTGGCTCAGTACAGCATACCTTGGTCCTCTTAAGCAGGTCAATTGCTGCTTCTTCTGTGGGTAGAGATTTCAGTCCATCATCTACATAGAAGTCTTTTTCTACAAAGTCTCTGGCGTCTGTTCCATATTCGGACTCTCCCTCCAGTGCAGTTCTCCACAGGCCATAGGTTGCCACAGCGGGCGAAGGGCTGTTCCCGAATACGTGCACCCTCATGCGATACTCCTCCATCTCTTTGCTGGGGACGTTGTCCTTGTGCCACAAGAACCTGAGGAAATTCCTGTGATCCTCTCTATGAAACAGTGGAACATCTGTTCAATGTCGGCAGTGATGGCAATGGGCTCTTTCCTGAACCTCATCAACACGCCTACTAGGTTGTTTGTTAGATTAGGGCCGGTGAGGAGGACATCGTTGAGAGATATGCCTTGATGTTTGGCGCTTGAATCAAAGACAACTCTAATTTGCTTAGGCTTTCGTGGGTGATATACTCCAAATGAGGGTAGGTACCAGCACTCCTCGTTTTCCTTTAAGGGAGGCGCTGGCTCGGCATGGTTATTATGGAATATTGTGCCCATTAAGGTGACAATGTGCTCTTTCATCTCCGGTTTGTTGCTTACTGTGCGCTGGAGAGAGTTGAACCTGGACAACGCTTGTTCACGGTTGTTCGGGAGCCTTACCCTGGTAGCTCTGAAGGGTAGGGGAAAAACCCAGTGATTATTCTCGTCCTTAAGGAACTCATTGTCCATTATCTTGACAAATTCCTTGTCTTCCATTGACGAGGCTACTTTGTTGTCATCCTTAGTGGTACGAAACACTGATCTTCCCAAGTCGTCTGCATAGGGAGAAGGGATGACATTGGGCAGCTGTATGGGATCTGGAGGCTTCTCTTTCACCTCGTAGTTAAGAGAGCATAGTTTGCAGAAAGTAGTGCGTCCATCCCGGCGTACGTAGGTCTTAAAGGAATTGACTCCTGTTTGGTCCAAGCATACATTTCCTATGACTACCTACCCCAAGTCGAGTTTCTGGGCATAGGGGGCGTAGTCAGGACCATTACACTGTTGGTGGACCTTATGTATCCTTAAATTGTCTCTGCCGAGCAGAAGTAAGATTTCAGCATCTGTGTCATAGGTGGGATAACGCTGGTTAAGTGCCTTAAGTGTGGTTGGTGGGACGCAGCTTCTGGTGTAGGGCTCTCATCCCTTTGGTCGGGTATTTGATCACATTCGATTAATGTAGGTAGGGGTATTTCTATGCCTCCGTTGATAGGGGAAGCAATAAAACCTTGTGCCCTTCTACCGCTAGTCTCTATGCGACCTGAGCAGGTATTCAGAGTGTAGTGCGGTGCTGGTCCCCTGATACCAAAGGCTTCAAAGAACTTAGGTCCAGCTAGAGATCGATTGCTCTGGTCGTCAATGATGGCATACATTTTTACTGCCTACTCTGGATGCCCTTCCAGATAAACTCTGATCAGGCATATCCTGGCACAGCATTTAGCACTTTGGTGCTCCCCACATACCTCTGAGCATGAGCATGAGACGGCCGTGGTAGACTTGTCATGGTTCTGTGGCTCCCCGCCATGGCTTGCTGCTGGACTAGGGGTCACTGCGACTGCTGGATTATTGGTGGCTGAGGTTGGATGCAAGGCTGATGGGTGTTTGTCGCTATGACACTCTTCATACTTAATGGAAGATTTACAGTCCTTGGCCATGTGTTCTAATGAGCAACATTAGAACACACTTGAAACATACCCCAAGTTCGCTGAGGATTTTCTTGCGCTCCTGCATGGTTTTGGACCTGAAACCTCTACATTTGTTCAATGAGTGTGGTTTTTTGTGAATGGGACACTCCCGATTGAAAGACTTATCCCTCCATGGAATAGTGTACTGCTTATCAGCGGGTACTGCAGGTGGTGGCAGGTTAGTCTTCCTGACACTTACACTGTTCCTCAAGTCCTTGCGTCTGTGTGTGATGCTTTCATACCTTGATGAGGATGTTGCTGGAGCTGCAGTGTTGGACTCCAGGAAGTCTAGGGTCATTCCTCATTTGAGCCTGTTCATCGACAAACTTGCAGAACTGAATGAACGGAGGAAAGGTGTCGTCATGTGACCTTTTGTACCTGGAGACGCACACTGCCCACTTCTCTTGCAGACTATGTGGCAACTTTGAGGCGATTGGGTTCACCCCATGGGCAGTGTCCAGGTAGCACAGTCCAGACAGACCGGGGTCTCTTTTCGCAAGTTCCAGCTCCATAAGCAGATCACTTAAGTCCAGAAGTTTGTGGGCTTCCTTAAGATTGATCCTTGGAACATTCTGCAGTCTCTTAAATAGGGACTTTTTTATGGCTTCAGCGCTGCCGTAGGTTCTTTCGAGTCTCTGCCAGGCAGCAGCCAGACCTGCTTCAGCTTGTCCCACATAGACGGTCCTAAGACTCTTGATACGGTTTGTGGATTCTGGACCCAACCATTTGACCATGAGGTCGAGCTCCTGCTCCGCGGATAGGTTGAGGTCGGCAATGGCGGCCTTGAAGGTTGCTTTCCAGGCTCTGTAGTTCTCTGCACGGTCGAATTTTGAGAGACTGGTGTTTAGCTCTCTGCTCACCATGAACCTGGCAAACTCGGACATGTCTGATCCTTCACTCCTTGTTACCGTGGTAGCTTGTGGTGCCCCTTGGGCGTATAAGCTGTGAGGCGTGGAAGGGTGAATTGTTCCCGGGTTGAATGATGTTGCTGCAGGGTTGAGCTGTGGTGGTTTAATCTCTGGAGATTCCAATGACTGCTGCCTGAACTGTGGAGGCGGGCTGGAGTGCGCCTTGTGGTCGTCTTGCGGTGATGACTGCTCCTGAGGGGACATGTCATGGCGTTGGTCTTGGGTCCCTGTGGAGGCTGTGGGTGCCACTGGCACCGTAAGTTGGGCCGACTTGGACGTTTCTACAATGTTGGGTTGAACGTCACTGGAGAAGGTGTGCGCTGCAGATATCTGTTTCTGCATGTAGTCGCTGGTACGAACAGCTGGGTCGTCTTCTTCCTGTGGTGGTAGGCAAATCGGTTCAAGGTTTTGCTTCAATGCTTGTTCCCGTATTTTTACTTTGGCTAGCGCGATTTCTTCCTCCATTTGTGTTTGAAGAATCTTTGCTTGAGCCTCTGCTTCTGCTTTCTTGCCTTCTGCCTCTGCTTTCTTGGCCTCTGCCTCTGCTTCAGATTTCTTGGCTACTGCCTCTGCTTGTGCTTTCTTGTCCTCTGCTTCAGCTTTCTTGGCCTCTGCTTCAGCTTTCTTGGCTACTGCCTCTGCTTCTGCTTTCTTTTCTGTAAAGGAACGTCTTAGTTTGGATCGCTCTGCTTTTAAACGGGCCTCTAGAATTCTGTCGCTGAGGGCTGAAGTTCTTGAGCAGGATGATTTGTATGACCAAGAAGAGCGTCTGGATGAGCCTGACTTGTTGGATTTTGATTCTAGCAGATGAGCAATACGGAGCTCCGCTTTATCTTTGGCGTCTTGCACGGCGCCGTTCCTTTCTCTGTCTATGGAATCTACAGTACCTTGCATAACTCTGATGAGGCTTTGTCAATATTAGAGTCTTTTAGGAAGGTGGCATACCTTGCAGACAGTCTCTTGTATCTACCATGGGCCGTGTTTAGCCGTTTTATAGCATCCTGTAAACTCACTGCATCATCTTTGTGGCATTGGACGCTTAACATGAGGGAGGTAACTCGCTCCCATAGGTCATCCAGGTTGTAATTGTACTCATTCTTTGTATTGTGATAATTTTCGACAGCTTTTATGGTTGGTTTGACAGAGCGTTTTTGTCGAACGACTTGGTCTTCTGGAAGAGTGGGTTCTGCTTCCTGGTCTTCATGATGGACAGTATCGGGTTGTATTTGCTCTGTTTCAGCAGTGGGAGACTGTGCAGGGTCTTTTTCGGCCATTTTGATTTAAGGTACGCTGTCTCTTTAAGAAACTGAACTTTTGAATTGGGGGCCGGAAATCGCAGTGCAGCTTAGTTAAGACGTCCTGGTAAGATTCCCAAGGTGTTTTTAGAGAATTATGGGGTTTTACAGTCCGACAATCTGCATTGATGCAGTATAACATACAGAGAGTCTCTATGCACAATGCGGTCTGGGGTGAAACTGCGGAATATTTCTTAGCAGAGCAGGGCTGCAGTATGTGAGCAGGCAGAACGCAGGCAAGAGGATAGGGATAAAAGGGTAATTCTGGCCGGGCTTCAAGGCAGTTTTCGACTGTTCTGTCCCCACATGAGGCGAATGGAGGTATAGTTGATTGGGGCTGGGAGAGTTTTCCTACCTTCCGCTTCCTCATGCAGAGCAGACAGGACCAGTGCTGTTCAGCGTCCAGAGAGATGATGCACACCAGGGATTGTGAAGTCCAGACTTGTTTATTTGGAAATCTGGACATACAGCTTATGATTGGTATACAGTAACTTCTCCAGAAATGCAGGTGAAACGAGGTGCAGGAAGATGTAGCACCAAGTATGGTTGCAAGTGTGAGCAGCAAGAGAGTGTAGGTGGTGGTGGTGGTCGAAAACTGATGCCTTTCACAACTCGGTGCAAAGCGTGTCTCTCCCATAAAGAACTAAAAAAGCAAATGGCTGCTAACAGGAAGAAGAAGCAGTGACCTCAGCACAGGATGTGAAAGGCATGTACCAGAATTAATTAGTTACAGGCTGCCACACAGAAAGGGCCACCAGGTGACAGCAGAGAGCATGCAAGAATACATTATACACAGCATGGAAATAATACAATACATAAACAAAACAAACGGAACAGCACACTGTTGTGAATACGCTGGAGGCGACTTCGGAGTTGGGGCTCCCTCCGGTGGTTGCTGAGGGTAATGAACCAATTGCTGAATGGCCTTCAGCTGGGTCTGAATGGTCTGATATAAGTGACCTGAACTCCCATCAGCCTTGCCGGTAATTAATTGTTCCTCCAGGACTTGCTTGGAGCTCAGCTTGCATTCCTGCTTTGATTCAGATAAGTGATTTGCTGTTTTTTTTCCCCTGGTTGGACTTTCCTTGCTGGTTCGCTGCCTTGCAGTGGACTTCAGCCTGGTCCCCTTTTGGGGCCTGGCGCTGCAATTGTGCTCAGTTTGTGTTTGCACTTTTGCTCTGTTCCTATGTCACTTTTTATTTGCTGAATTGCAGTGTGTTACACCAGAGATCTGATTTAGGTGGTAGAGATCGTGTGATCTCAGGTTTTTTGTTAATCAGAAGTGTTGGTATTTTTTGTCAGGGTTTGTTTGGGTTGCTGTCAGAATTCTTTCCTATACTTTTCTGTCTAGACAGATTGGTCCCTAGCGTTTGCTCATTCTATTTTCTGTCTGTGTTCGTATTTCTTCTTGTCTAACCGCCATTACATGTTTGGGGGCTGCCTATTTCTTTGGGGATTCTGCTACGGGGCAGATAGCTTTCTTCTTTCTGCCTTTAGGTGTAGCTATCTCTGCGGCTGTGAAGAGGCATCTAGGATGTTGCGGTTAGTTTAGGGTCCTGCAATCCAATAGTTTCCAGCCTCTCTGGTGTATTGCGTCTTTGGCTATTTTTGCAATTTCTCCTCATCTACAGAAACATAGCAGCACACTCTCTGAATAGTGATCAGTGCACAGCTCTGTGCTCTCTGTATAGTGATCAGTGCACAGTTCTGTGCTCTCTGTGTAGTGATCAGTGCACAGCTCTATGCTCTCTGTATAGTGATCAGTGCACAGCTCTATGCTCTCTGTATAGTGATCAGTGCACAGCTCTGTGCACTCTGTATAGTGATCAGTGCACAGCTCTGCTCTCTGTATAGTGATCATGCACAGCTCTGTGCTTTCTGTATAATGATCAGTGCACAGCTCTAGCTCTCTGTATAGTGATCATGCCACAGTTCTGTGCTCTTTGTCTAGTGATCAGTGCACAGCTCTATGCTCTCTGTATAGTGATCAGTGCACAGCTCTGTGCACCTGTATAGTGATCAGTGCACGGCTCTGTGATCTCTGTGTAGTGATCAGTGCACAGCTCTGCTCTCTGTATAGTGATCAGTGCACAGCTCTGTGCTCTCTGTATAGTGATCAGTGCACAGCTCTGCTCTCTGTATAGTGATCAGTGCACGCTCTGTGCTCTCTTATAGTGATCAGTCACAGCTCTGTGCTCTCTGTATAGTGATCAGTGCACAGCTCTGCTCTCTGCATAGTGATCAGTGCACAGTCTGTGCTCTTGTCTAGTGATCAGTGCACAGCTCTTGCTCTCTGTATAGTGATCAGTGCACAGCTCTGTGCACTCTGTATAGTGATCAGTGCACAGCTCTGTGCTCTCTGTGTAGTGATCAGTGCACAGCTCTGCTCTCTGATAGTGATCAGTGCACAGCTCTGTGCTCTCTGTATAGTGATCAGTGCACAGCTCTGGCTCTCTGTATAGTGATCAGTGCACAGCTCTGTGCTCTCTGTATAGTGATCAAGTTCACAGCTCTTGCTCTCTGTATAGTGATCAGTGCACAGCTCTGTGCTCTCTGTATAGGGATACTGCACAGTCTGTCTCTCGTATAGTGATGGTGCACAGCTCTGTGCTCTCTGTATAGTGATGAGTGCACAGCTCTGGCTCTGTGCTCTCTGTGTAGTGATCAGTGCACAGCTCTGTGCACGCTCTATAGTGATCAGTGCACAGCTCTGTGCTCTCTGCATAGTGATCAGTGCACAGCTCTGTGCTCTCTGTATAGTGATCAGTGCACAGCTCTGTGCTCTCTGTACAGTGATGAGTGCACAGCTCTGTGCTCCTGTATAGTGATCAGTGCACAGCTCTGTGCTCTCTGTATTGTGATCAGTGCACAGCTCTGTGCTCTCTGTATATCAGTGCACAGCTCTGTGCCCTATAGTGATCAGTGCACAGTTCTTTGCTCTCTGTATAGTGATCAGTGCACAGTTCTGTGCTCTTTGTATAGTGATCAGTGCACAGCTCTGTGCTCTCTGTACAGTGATCAGTGCACAGCACTGTGCTCTCTGTATAGTGATCAGTGCACAGTTCTTTGTTCTCTGTATAGTGATCAGTGCACAGCTCTGTGCTCTGTATAGTGATCAGTGCACAGCTCTGTGCTCTCTGTATAGTGATCAAGTTCACAGCTCTATGCTCTCTGTATAGTGATCAGTGCACAGCTCTGCTCTCTGTACAGTGATGAGTGCACAGCTCGGTGCTCTCTGTATAGTGATCAGTGCACAGCTCTGTGCTCTCTGTATTGTGATCAGTGCACAGCTCTGTGCTCTCTGTATATCAGTGCACAGCTCTGTGCCCTATAGTGATCAGTGCACAGTTCTTTGCTCTCTGTATAGTGATCAGTGCACAGTTCTGTGCTCTTTGTATAGTGATCAGTGCACAGCTCTGTGCTCTCTGTACAGTGATCAGTGCACAGCACTGTGCTCTCTGTATAGTATCAGTGCACAGTTCTGTGTTCTCTGTATAGTGATCAGTGCACAGCTCTGTGCTCTGTATAGTGATCAGTGCACAGCTCTGTGCTCTCTGTATAGTGATCAAGTTCACAGCTCTATGCTCTCTGTATAGTGATCAGTGCACAGCTCTGTGCTCTCTGTATAGTGATCAGTGCACAGCTCTGTGCTCTCTGTATAGTGATCAGTGCACAGCTCTGTGCTCTCTGTATAGTGATCGGTGCACAGCTCTGTGCTCTCTGTATAGTGATCAGTGCACAGCTCTGTGCTCTCTGTATAGGGATGACTGCACAGCTCTGTGCTCTCTGTATAATGATGGGTGCACAGCTCTGTGCTCTCTGTATAGTGATGAGTGCACAGCTCTGTGCTCTCTGTGTAGTGATCAGTGCACAGCTCAGTGCACTCTCTATAGTGATCAGTAAACAGCTCTGTGCTCTCTGCATAGTGATCAGTGCACAGCTCTGTGCTCTCTGAATAGTGATCAGTGCACAGCTCTGTGCTCTCTGTACAGTGATGAGTGCACAGCTCTGTGCTCTCTGTATAGTGATCAGTGCACAGCTCTGTGCTCTCTGTATTGTGATCAGTGCACAGCTCTGTGCTCTAGGTATATCAGTGCACAACTCTGTGCCCTATAGTGATCAGTGCACAGCTCTTTGCTCTCTGTATAGTGATCAGTGCACAGTTCTGTGCTCTTTGTATAGTGATCAGTGCACAGCTCTGTGCTCTCTGTACAGTTATCAGTGCACAGCACTGTGCTCTCTGTATAGTGATCAGTGCACAGTTCTGTGTTCTCTGTATAGTGATCAGTGCACAGCTCTGTGCTCTGTATAGTGATCGGTGCACAGCTCTGTGCTCTCTGTATAGTGATCAGTGCACAGCTCTGTGCTCACTGTATAGTGATCGGAGCACAGCTCTGTGCTCTCTCTATAGTGATCGGTACACAGCTCTGTGCGCTCTGTATAGTGATCGGTGCACAGCTCTGTGATCTCTGTATAGTGATCGGTGCACAGCTCTGTGCTCTCTGTACAGTGATCGGTGCACAGCTCTGTGCTCTCTGTACAGTGATCGGTGCACAGCTCTGTGCTCTCTGTACAGTGATCGGTGCACAGCTCTGTGCTTTCTCTATAGTGATCGGTGCACAGCTCTGTGCTCTCTCTATATGTCACGCTGTCTAATGATATGTATACAATGTCAGTAAACTATTAATACAGGAACAACACTCTATACAACAACTAGTATAGCAACATCAGCATGTAAGTATAGAATAGATTTACCTGACACGATATCTGCTGAACTCAGGGTTAATCTTGAGGACTTGATGAGCTGAAACAGGAAAGAGGTGGACCGGGATCTAACCTGACCCTAAACTGGGGTCCTAACTAATCCCTCACCTTGGAGGTACTGATAATGGTTCAGAGGTCCAAGTCTCCAACCTAACCCTGTCTCCTATCAGACCCTGAACCCTGTAATCAGTCCTAAGAAGGATCCTGACTACCACCAAAGGGATATGGGCTGATCTCAGCTAAATACACAGATTAGACATATAAGACAGACAGGATAATACTCGCTTGCATACACACTCAAACACCAAAGGAACATAAATGGTCTGGGAAATAAACTCTAACCAAGTTGAGCTTAGAACAACTAAGGAGCTCACAACTAAAGTCTATACAGATTCATTCCTATCTGTGGTCTGCATGAAGGTTTCACTGGCAACTCCCCAAGCAGACAACCAGGAATTTAAAGGAAACCAATCAACAAATAATCAATTGCAGCCGGGAGAAACTGCACCCAGTCCCAGCACCGAGCACAGACAGAATTAACTCCCTAGCTGCCAAACACAAAGAAACAGCAGCTCAGCTGTGAGAAGTCAAAATGTGCAACCGCGACGATCTTCGTGGCAATGCACACATGACAGTACCCCCCCTTCTACGAGGGGCCTCCGGACCCTCAGGGCCAGGCCTGCCCGGGTGAGTTCTGTGGAAGGTCCGAACCAAACGATCTGCGTTAACATCAGACGCAGGGACCCACGTCCTCTCCTCTGGACCATACCCCTTCCAATGCACCAAGTACTGAAGGGACCGGCGATTCAGACGTGAGTCAATGATCTTTGATACTTGAAATTCCAAGTTACCATTGACCAACACAGGAGGAGGAGGTAAAGGTGACGGTATGACTGGTGCCACATACCTTTTAAGTAATGACTTGTGGAACACATTATGAATTTTAAACGTAGGAGGGAGGTCCAGACGAAATGCCACAGGATTAATTATGGAACTGATCCTGTACGGCCCGATGAATCTGGGACCCAGTTTCCAGGAGGGCACTTTAAGTTTTATATTCCTGGTAGACAACCATACCAGATCGTTCACATTCAGATCTGGACCAGAAACTCTCCTCCTATCAGCCATACGTTTGTAACGGTTCCCCATCGCACACAGATTATTCAATACACCTCTCCACACAGAAGCAAGTGACGACGAGAAACGCTCCTCCTCAGGAACCCCAGAAGGGCCCCCCCATTGAAAGTACAAAACTGGGGATGGAAACCATATGCCCCAAAAAACGGGGACTTACCAGTGGACTCGCTCCGCCTGTTGTTAAGAGCGAACTCTGCCAGAGGCAAGAAAGAAGACCAGTCCTCTTGGTTCTCTGAGACAAAACACCGGAGATATGTCTCTAAGCTCTGATTCAGACGCTCTGTCTGACCATTGGTCTGCGGATGAAAAGCCGAGGAAAATGACAATTGCATCCCCCGACGTAAACAAAATGCCCTCCAAAATTTGGACACAAACTGAGACCCCCTATCTGACACCACATCAGAAGGCAACCCATGAAGTCTAACGATCTCCCTAATGAACACCTGCGCCAGAGTTTTAGCATTAGGGAGTGCAGGAAGAGCAACGAAATGTGCCATCTTACTGAACCTGTCAACAACCACCAGTATGACAGTATTCCCTGACGACGGAGGAAGGTCCGTAATGAAGTCCATAGATAAATGAGTCCATGGACGCTCCGGAAGTTTCAAGGGTAAAAGGGTCCCAGACGGACGGGTATGAGGGGTTTTAGAGCGAGCACACACCCCACATGACGCGACAAAAGTTATAACATCTTTATTAGCATTAGGCCACCAAAACCGGCGAGAAAGGAGATCTAAAGTAGCCTTACTCCCTGGATGTCCTGCTAGAACAGAATTATGATGTGCCTCAATAACCTTTTGTCTCAACAGATTTGGGACAAACAGTCTCCCTGGAGGTCCTGCAGGGGCGTCCCCCTGAGCCTCTAACACCTCCTCCTCAAGCTCAGAAAATACAGCCGACACTACCACCCCCTCCTGAAGGATAGGACTCGGGTCATCCGTTTTCCCGGCCCCTGGGAAACTGCGAGACAAGGCATCAGCCTTTACATTCTTAGACCCCGGGCGATAAGTGACGACAAAATTAAACCTGGTAAAAAACAACGACCATCGAGCTTGTCTGGAATTCAGACGCTTAGCGGATTCCAAATACAACAGGTTCTTGTGATCAGTAATAACGGTAACCGGGTGGACTGCCCCCTCCAAAAAGTGACGCCATTCTTCAAAAGCTAACTTAATGGCCAAAAGTTCCCTATTGCCGATATCATAATTCCTTTCGGCGGACGACAATTTCTTAGAAAAGAAAGCGCACGGATGCCATTTACCAGGGGACGGACCCTGGGACAATATAGCACCCACCCCTACGTCAGACGCATCCACCTCCACAATGAACGGCTGAGATGCATCTGGTTGGATGAGAACGGGTGCCGAAGCAAAACATTTCTTCAAAGAGGAAAAGGCTTGGCAAGCTTTGTCCGACCATTTAGAAAAATCCGTCCCTTTTCTTGTCATGTCAGTGAGAGGTTTGACGACAGATGAGAAATTACAAATAAATTTCCAGTAGTAGTTAGCAAACCCCAAAAAACGCTGCAGAGCCTTAAGATCCCCTGGCTGATCCCATTCAAGCACTGCTCTCACCTTTTCAGGGTCCATACGGAAACCGGAGGCTGACACCAAAAAACCCAAAAACTGAAGTTCCTGTACGGCAAATACACACTTCTCCAGTTTGGCGTATAGTTTATTGTCTCGCAAGATCTGCAACACCTGTCTCATATGCTCCTGATGAGACACAAGATCTGGCGAGTAAATTAAAATGTCGTCCAAATATACAACCACAAACAGCCCCACAAGGTGACGAAAAATGTCATTAACAAAATGTTGGAATACTGCTGGTGCAGTAGTCAGACCAAAAGGCATGACTAGGTTCTCATAATGTCCCTCCGGCGTGTTAAACGCCGTTTTCCACTTATCCCCCTCTTTTATCCTAATCAGATTATACGCCCCCCTGAGATCCAATTTAGAAAACCATTTGGCGCCAACAATTTGATTGAAGAGATCAGGAATAAGAGGGAGTGGATACGGATCTCGAACAGTAATCCGATTAAGTTCGCGGAAATCCAAGCAAGGGCGTAGGCCTCCATCTTTCTTCTTCACAAAGAAGAACCCCGCGGCTACTGGGGAAGATGAAGGTCTAATATGCCCTTTGGCCAGACTTTCAGAAATATAATCTTTCATAGCCTGCCTCTCAGGACCAGAAAGATTATACAACCTAGCTTTAGGCAACTTAGCATCAGGAAGGAGATTAATAGAGCAGTCATACACGCGATGAGGAGGCAACTCCTGACACCCCTCCTCAGAGAAAACATCCCCAAAATCCTCCAAAAAAGGAGGCAATGTACTAGGCACGACCGCACTGATGACTGTGTTCATGCAGTTGCTTTTGCAAAACTCACCCCATTGGCTTATTTCTCTGGACTGCCAATTAATCACAGGGTTATGTTTAACCAACCAAGGAAGTCCCAACACAATGGGAGTAGGTAGACCCTCCAACACATAACAAGATAATTGTTCCCTATGTATTGCCCCTACCCGAAGGTCAATGTTATGAACCTCATGAACAAAGCTACCTTGGCCGAGAGGCCTGGCGTCAATGGAGAATATAGGGATCGGTTTGACCAATACACTCAGATGCATACCTTGAGCCTGAGCAAACTGAGCGTCAACCAGATTAGCCCCGGACCCACTATCAAGAAGAACAGACAATCTCTCCACTCTCGTACCAACTACCACCTCCACTGGTACAAGGAACTGAGAAGAACTGGCGGATGAAATACATACTCCCAGGTTGTCGTCCACCACACAACCTGGGATTAACAGTTTTCCGGCGACTTTTGGCTCAACAAGGCACGGGATGGACATTCTCCAACAAAATGTCCCTCTTTCCCGCAGAAAAAACATCTTCTAGTCCTGCGGCGTACCGCCAATCCCCTCCTACGAAATGATGTCCCTCCCAACTGCATAGGCTCATCCGAACAGACAAGGGGAACCTCAACATAAGGGACTTTAGTGGTAGGTGGAGAAACAACAGGGAGTGGGGTTACCTCACCCCTCTCCCGAAGCCGTCTATCAGTACGGATAGCTAAGGCCATAGCAGCCTCCAGTGAATGAGGAGACTCATACTGAGCCAAAACGTCTTTTAATTTATCAGAAAGCCCATGACAAAACTGGCTCCTAAGAGCTGGGTCATTCCACTGAGTATCCGTGGCCCATCTACGAAACTCAGAAGCAAATTCCTCTGCCGGACGATCTCCCTGCTGTATCTTACGTAATTTTGTCTCAGCAAGAGAGACCCGATCTGGGTCATCATATACCAATCCCAGGGCAGTAAAAAATTGATCTACAGACAGTAGAGCCGGGGATCCCGGAGGAAGGGAAAATGCCCAGGATTGAGGGTCCCCTTGCAGAAGTGAGATAACAATTCCCACTCTCTGCTCCTCACTCCCTGATGATCGAGGCCGAAGCCGAAAATACAATTTACATGCTTCCCGGAAGGTGAAAAATTTGTCTCGCCCACCAGTGAACCTGTCCGGGAGAGCTACTTTAGGTTAAACTCTGGTTTGCTCCAGGGGAGACAAAACTTTGGACTTAATGTCCGTCAGCTCCATGGATAATCCCTGCAACTGCAGAGCCAGCTGGGCTACTGGATCCATGGTAACTGGAGATAATTTTTATGGCCAGTGAAAATGTCACGCTGTCTAATGATATGTATACAATGTCAGTAAACTATTAATACAGGAACAACACTCTATACAACAACTAGTATAGCAACATCAGCATGTAAGTATAGAATAGATTTACCTGACACGATATCTGCTGAACTCAGGGTTAATCTTGAGGACTTGATGAGCTGAAACAGGAAAGAGGTGGACCGGGATCTAACCTGACCCTAAACTGGGGTCCTAAATAATCCCTCACCTTGGAGGTACTGATAATGGTTCAGAGGTCCAAGTCTCCAACCTAACCCTGTCTCCTATCAGACCCTGAACCCTGTAATCAGTCCTAAGAAGGATCCTGACTACCACCAAAGGGATATGGGCTGATCTCAGCTAAATACACAGATTAGACATATAAGACAGACAGGATAACACTCGCTTGCATACACACTCAAACACCAAAGGAACATAAATGGTCTGGGAAATAAACTCTAACCAAGTTGAGCTTAGAACAACTAAGGAGCTCACAACTAAAGTCTATACAGATTCATTCCTATCTGTGGTCTGCATGAAGGTTTCACTGGCAACTCCCCAAGCAGACAACCAGGAATTTAAAGGAAACCAATCAACAAATAATCAATTGCAGCCGGGAGAAACTGCACCCAGTCCCAGCACCGAGCACAGACAGAATTAACTCCCTAGCTGCCAAACACAAAGAAACAGCAGCTCAGCTGTGAGAAGTCAAAATGTGCAACCGCGACGATCTTTGTGGCAATGCACACATGACACTATAGTGATTGGTGCACAGCTCTGTGCTCTCTCTATAGTGATCGGTGCACAGCTCTGTGCTCTCTGTATAGTGATCGGTGCACAGCTCTGTGCTCTCTGTATAGTGATCGGTGCACAGCTCTGTGCTCTCTGTATAGTGATCGGTGCACAGCTCTGTGCTCTCTGTATAGTGATCGGTGCACAGCTCTGTGCTCTCTGTATAGTGATCGGTGCACAGCTCTGTGCTCTCTGTATAGTGATCGGTGCACAGTTCTGTGCTCTCTGTATAGTGATCAGTGCACAGCTCTGTGCTCTAGCTGTGTGCTCTCTGTATAGTGATCAGTGCACAGCTCTGTGCTCTCTGTATAGTGATCAGTGCACAGCTCTGTGCTCTCTGTGTAGTGATCAGTGCACAGCTCTGTGCTCTTTGTATAGTGATCAGTGCACAGCTCTGTGCTCTCTGTATAGTGATCAGTGCACAGCTCTGTGCTCTCTGTATAGTGATCGGTGCACAGCTCTGTGCTCTCTGTATAGTGATCGGTGCACAGCTCTGTGCTCTCTGTATAGTGATCGGTGCACAGCTCTGTGCTCTCTCTATAGTGATCGGTACACAGCTCTGTGCTCTCTGTATAGTGATCGGTGCACAGCTCTGTGATCTCTGTATAGTGATCGGTGCACAGCTCTGTGCTCTCTGTACAGTGATCGGTGCACAGCTCTGTGCTCTCTGTACAGTGATCGGTGCACAGCTCTGTGCTCTCTGTACAGTGATCGGTGCACAGCTCTGTGCTCTCCGTATAGTGATTGGTGTACAGCTCTGTGCTCTCCGTATAGTGATCGGTGCACAGCTCTGTGCTCTCCGTATAGTGATCGGTGCACAGTTCTGTGCTCTCTGTATAGTGATCGGTGCACAGCTCTGTGCTCTCTGTATAGTGATCGGTGAACAGCTCTGTGCTCTCTGTATAGTGATCGGTGCACAGCTCTGTGCTCTCTGTATAGTGAACCCTGTAATCAGTCCTAAGAAGGATCCTGACTACCACCAAAGGGATATGGGCTGATCTCAGCTAAATACACAGATTAGACATATAAGACAGACAGGATAACACTCGCTTGCATACACACTCAAACACCAAAGGAACATAAATGGTCTGGGAAATAAACTCTAACCAAGTTGAGCTTAGAACAACTAAGGAGCTCACAACTAAAGTCTATACAGATTCATTCCTATCTGTGGTCTGCATGAAGGTTTCACTGGCAACTCCCCAAGCAGACAACCAGGAATTTAAAGGAAACCAATCAACAAATAATCAATTGCAGCCGGGAGAAACTGCACCCAGTCCCAGCACCGAGCACAGACAGAATTAACTCCCTAGCTGCCAAACACAAAGAAACAGCAGCTCAGCTGTGAGAAGTCAAAATGTGCAACCGCGACGATCTTCGTGGCAATGCACACATGACACTATAGTGATTGGTGCACAGCTCTGTGCTCTCTCTATAGTGATCGGTGCACAGCTCTGTGCTCTCTGTATAGTGATCGGTGCACAGCTCTGTGCTCTCTGTATAGTGATCGGTGCACAGCTCTGTGCTCTCTGTATAGTGATCGGTGCACAGCTCTGTGCTCTCTGTATAGTGATCGGTGCACAGCTCTGTGCTCTCTGTGTAGTGATCGGTGCACAGCTCTGTGCTCTCTGTATAGTGATCGGTGCACAGTTCTGTGCTCTCTGTATAGTGATCAGTGCACAGCTCTGTGCTCTAGCTGTGTGCTCTCTGTATAGTGATCAGTGCACAGCTCTGTGCTCTCTGTATATCAGTGCACAGCTCTGTGCCCTATAGTGATCAGTGCACAGCTCTTTGCTCTCTGTATAGTGATCAGTGCACAGTTCTGTGCTCTTTGTATAGTGATCAGTGCACAGCTCTGTGCCCTCTGTACAGTGATCAGTGCACAGCACTGTGCTCTCTGTATAGTGATCAGTGCACAGCACTGTGCTCTCTGTATAGTGATCAGTGCACAGTTCTGTGTTCTCTGTATAGTGATCAGTGCACAGCTCTATGCTCTGTACAGTTATCAGTGCACAGCTCTGTGCTCCCTGTATAGTGATCAATTCACAGCTCTATGCTCTCTGTATAGTGATCAGTGCACAGCTCTGTTCTCTCTGTATAGTGATCAGTGCACAGCTCTGTGCTCTCTGTATAGTGATCAGTGCACAGCTCTGTGCTCTCTGTATAGTGATCGGTGCACAGCTCTGTGCTCTCTGTATAGTGATCAGTGCACAGCTCTGTGCTCACTGTATAGTGATCGGAGCACAGCTCTGTGCTCTCTCTATAGTGATCGGTACACAGCTCTGTGCGCTCTGTATAGTGATCGGTGCACAGCTCTGTGATCTCTGTATAGTGATCGGTGCACAGCTCTGTGCTCTCTGTACAGTGATCGGTGCACAGCTCTGTGCTCTCTGTACAGTGATCGGTGCACAGCTCTGTGCTCTCTGTACAGTGATCGGTGCACAGCTCTGTGCTTTCTCTATAGTGATCGGTGCACAGCTCTGTGCTCTCTCTATATGTCACGCTGTCTAATGATATGTATACAATGTCAGTAAACTATTAATACAGGAACAACACTCTATACAACAACTAGTATAGCAACATCAGCATGTAAGTATAGAATAGATTTACCTGACACGATATCTGCTGAACTCAGGGTTAATCTTGAGGACTTGATGAGCTGAAACAGGAAAGAGGTGGACCGGGATCTAACCTGACCCTAAACTGGGTCCTAACTAATCCCTCACCTTGGAGGTACTGATAATGGTTCAGAGGTCCAAGTCTCCAACCTAACCCTGTCTCCTATCAGACCCTGAACCCTGTAATCAGTCCTAAGAAGGATCCTGACTACCACCAAAGGGATATGGGCTGATCTCAGCTAAATACACAGATTAGACATATAAGACAGACAGGATAACACTCGCTTGCATACACACTCAAACACCAAAGGAACATAAATGGTCTGGGAAATAAACTCTAACCAAGTTGAGCTTAGAACAACTAAGGAGCTCACAACTAAAGTCTATACAGATTCATTCCTATCTGTGGTCTGCATGAAGGTTTCACTGGCAACTCCCCAAGCAGACAACCAGGAATTTAAAGGAAACCAATCAACAAATAATCAATTGCAGCCGGGAGAAACTGCACCCAGTCCCAGCACCGAGCACAGACAGAATTAACTCCCTAGCTGCCAAACACAAAGAAACAGCAGCTCAGCTGTGAGAAGTCAAAATGTGCAACCGCGACGATCTTCGTGGCAATGCACACATGACAGTACCCCCCCTTCTACGAGGGGCCTCCGGACCCTCAGGGCCAGGCCTGCCCGGGTGAGTTCTGTGGAAGGTCCGAACCAAACGATCTGCGTTAACATCAGACGCAGGGACCCACGTCCTCTCCTCTGGACCATACCCCTTCCAATGCACCAAGTACTGAAGGGACCGGCGATTCAGACGTGAGTCAATGATCTTTGATACTTGAAATTCCAAGTTACCATTGACCAACACAGGAGGAGGAGGTAAAGGTGACGGTATGACTGGTGCCACATACCTTTTAAGTAATGACTTGTGGAACACATTATGAATTTTAAACGTAGGAGGGAGGTCCAGACGAAATGCCACAGGATTAATTATGGAACTGATCCTGTACGGCCCGATGAATCTGGGACCCAGTTTCCAGGAGGGCACTTTAAGTTTTATATTCCTGGTAGACAACCATACCAGATCGTTCACATTCAGATCTGGACCAGAAACTCTCCTCCTATCAGCCATACGTTTGTAACGGTTCCCCATCGCACACAGATTATTCAATACACCTCTCCACACAGAAGCAAGTGACGACGAGAAACGCTCCTCCTCAGGAACCCCAGAAGGGCCCCCCCCATTGAAAGTACAAAACTGGGGATGGAAACCATATGCCCCAAAAAACGGGGACTTACCAGTGGACTCGCTCCGCCTGTTGTTAAGAGCGAACTCTGCCAGAGGCAAGAAAGAAGACCAGTCCTCTTGGTTCTCTGAGACAAAACACCGGAGATATGTCTCTAAGCTCTGATTCAGACGCTCTGTCTGACCATTGGTCTGCGGATGAAAAGCCGAGGAAAATGACAATTGCATCCCCCGACGTAAACAAAATGCCCTCCAAAATTTGGACACAAACTGAGACCCCCTATCTGACACCACATCAGAAGGCAACCCATGAAGTCTAACGATCTCCCTAATGAACACCTGCGCCAGAGTTTTAGCATTAGGGAGTGCAGGAAGAGCAACGAAATGTGCCATCTTACTGAACCTGTCAACAACCACCAGTATGACAGTATTCCCTGACGACGGAGGAAGGTCCGTAATGAAGTCCATAGATAAATGAGTCCATGGACGCTCCGGAAGTTTCAAGGGTAAAAGGGTCCCAGACGGACGGGTATGAGGGGTTTTAGAGCGAGCACACACCCCACATGACGCGACAAAAGTTATAACATCTTTATTAGCATTAGGCCACCAAAACCGGCGAGAAAGGAGATCTAAAGTAGCCTTACTCCCTGGATGTCCTGCTAGAACAGAATTATGATGTGCCTCAATAACCTTTTGTCTCAACAGATTTGGGACAAACAGTCTCCCTGGAGGTCCTGCAGGGGCGTCCCCCTGAGCCTCTAACACCTCCTCCTCAAGCTCAGAAAATACAGCCGACACTACCACCCCCTCCTGAAGGATAGGACTCGGGTCATCCGTTTTCCCGGGCCCCTGGGAAACTGCGAGACAAGGCATCAGCCTTTACATTCTTAGACCCCGGGCGATAAGTGACGACAAAATTAAACCTGGTAAAAAACAACGACCATCGAGCTTGTCTGGAATTCAGACGCTTAGCGGATTCCAAATACAACAGGTTCTTGTGATCAGTAATAACGGTAACCGGGTGGACTGCCCCCTCCAAAAAGTGACGCCATTCTTCAAAAGCTAACTTAATGGCCAAAAGTTCCCTATTGCCGATATCATAATTCCTTTCGGCGGACGACAATTTCTTAGAAAAGAAAGCGCACGGATGCCATTTACCAGGGGACGGACCCTGGGACAATATAGCACCCACCCCTACGTCAGACGCATCCACCTCCACAATGAACGGCTGAGATGCATCTGGTTGGATGAGAACGGGTGCCGAAGCAAAACATTTCTTCAAAGAGGAAAAGGCTTGGCAAGCTTTGTCCGACCATTTAGAAAATCCGTCCCTTTTCTTGTCATGTCAGTGAGAGGTTTGACGACAGATGAGAAATTACAAATAAATTTCCAGTAGTAGTTAGCAAACCCCAAAAAACGCTGCAGAGCCTTAAGATCCCCTGGCTGATCCCATTCAAGCACTGCTCTCACCTTTTCAGGGTCCATACGGAAACCGGAGGCTGACACCAAAAAACCCAAAAACTGAAGTTCCTGTACGGCAAATACACACTTCTCCAGTTTGGCGTATAGTTTATTGTCTCGCAAGATCTGCAACACCTGTCTCATATGCTCCTGATGAGACACAAGATCTGGCGAGTAAATTAAAATGTCGTCCAAATATACAACCACAAACAGCCCCACAAGGTGACGAAAAATGTCATTAACAAAATGTTGGAATACTGCTGGTGCAGTAGTCAGACCAAAAGGCATGACTAGGTTCTCATAATGTCCCTCCGGCGTGTTAAACGCCGTTTTCCACTTATCCCCCTCTTTTATCCTAATCAGATTATACGCCCCCCTGAGATCCAATTTAGAAAACCATTTGGCGCCAACAATTTGATTGAAGAGATCAGGAATAAGAGGGAGTGGATACGGATCTCGAACAGTAATCCGATTAAGTTCGCGGAAATCCAAGCAAGGGCGTAGGCCTCCATCTTTCTTCTTCACAAAGAAGAACCCCGCGGCTACTGGGGAAGATGAAGGTCTAATATGCCCTTTGGCCAGACTTTCAGAAATATAATCTTTCATAGCCTGCCTCTCAGGACCAGAAAGATTATACAACCTAGCTTTAGGCAACTTAGCATCAGGAAGGAGATTAATAGAGCAGTCATACACGCGATGAGGAGGCAACTCCTGACACCCCTCCTCAGAGAAAACATCCCCAAAATCCTCCAAAAAAGGAGGCAATGTACTAGGCACGACCGCACTGATGACTGTGTTCATGCAGTTGCTTTTGCAAAACTCACCCCATTGGCTTATTTCTCTGGACTGCCAATTAATCACAGGGTTATGTTTAACCAACCAAGGAAGTCCCAACACAATGGGAGTAGGTAGACCCTCCAACACATAACAAGATAATTGTTCCCTATGTATTGCCCCTACCCGAAGGTCAATGTTATGAACCTCATGAACAAAGCTACCTTGGCCGAGAGGCCTGGCGTCAATGGAGAATATAGGGATCGGTTTGACCAATACACTCAGATGCATACCTTGAGCCTGAGCAAACTGAGCGTCAACCAGATTAGCCCCGGACCCACTATCAAGAAGAACAGACAATCTCTCCACTCTCGTACCAACTACCACCTCCACTGGTACAAGGAACTGAGAAGAACTGGCGGATGAAATACATACTCCCAGGTTGTCGTCCACCACACAACCTGGGATTAACAGTTTTCCGGCGACTTTTGGCTCAACAAGGCACGGGATGGACATTCTCCAACAAAATGTCCCTCTTTCCCGCAGAAAAAACATCTTCTAGTCCTGCGGCGTACCGCCAATCCCCTCCTACGAAATGATGCCCTCCCAACTGCATAGGCTCATCCGAACAGACAAGGGGAACCTCAACATAAGGGACTTTAGTGGTAGGTGGAGAAACAACAGGAGTGGGGTTACCTCACCCCTCTCCCGAAGCCGTCTATCAGTACGGATAGCTAAGGCCATAGCAGCCTCCAGTGAATGAGGAGACTCATACTGAGCCAAAACGTCTTTTAATTTATCAGAAAGCCCATGACAAAACTGGCTCCTAAGAGCTGGGTCATTCCACTGAGTATCCGTGGCCCATCTACGAAACTCAGAAGCAAATTCCTCTGCCGGACGATCTCCCTGCTGTATCTTACGTAATTTTGTCTCAGCAAGAGAGACCCGATCTGGGTCATCATATACCAATCCCAGGGCAGTAAAAAATTGATCTACAGACAGTAGAGCCGGGGATCCCGGAGGAAGGGAAAATGCCCAGGATTGAGGGTCCCCTTGCAGAAGTGAGATAACAATTCCCACTCTCTGCTCCTCACTCCCTGATGATCGAGGCCGAAGCCGAAAATACAATTTACATGCTTCCCGGAAGGTGAAAAATTTGTCTCGCCCACCAGTGAACCTGTCCGGAGAGCTACTTTAGGTTAAACTCTGGTTTGCTCCAGGGGAGACAAAACTTTGGACTTAATGTCCGTCAGCTCCATGGATAATCCCTGCAACTGCAGAGCCAGCTGGGCTACTGGATCCATGGTAACTGGAGATAATTTTTATGGCCAGTGAAAATGTCACGCTGTCTAATGATATGTATACAATGTCAGTAAACTATTAATACAGGAACAACACTCTAAAACAACAACTAGTATAGCAACATCAGCATGTAAGTATAGAATAGATTTACCTGACACGATATCTGCTGAACTCAGGGTTAATCTTGAGGACTTGATGAGCTGAAACAGGAAAGAGGTGGACCGGGATCTAACCTGACCCTAAACTGGGGTCCTAAATAATCCCTCACCTTGGAGGTACTGATAATGGTTCAGAGGTCCAAGTCTCCAACCTAACCCTGTCTCCTATCAGACCCTGAACCTGTAATCAGTCCTAAGAAGGATCCTGACTACCACCAAAGGGATATGGGCTGATCTCAGCTAAATACACAGATTAGAAAATATAAGACAGACAGGATAACACTCGCTTGCATACACACTCAAACACCAAAGGAACATAAATGGTCTGGGAAATAAACTCTAACCAAGTTGAGCTTAGAACAACTAAGGAGCTCACAACTAAAGTCTATACAGATTCATTCCTATCTGTGGTCTGCATGAAGGTTTCACTGGCAACTCCCCAAGCAGACAACCAGGAATTTAAAGGAAACCAATCAACAAATAATCAATTGCAGCCGGGAGAAACTGCACCCAGTCCCAGCACCGAGCACAGACAGAATTAACTCCCTAGCTGCCAAACACAAAGAAACAGCAGCTCAGCTGTGAGAAGTCAAAATGTGCAACCGCGACGATCTTTGTGGCAATGCACACATGACACTATAGTGATTGGTGCACAGCTCTGTGCTCTCTCTATAGTGATCGGTGCACAGCTCTGTGCTCTCTGTATAGTGATCGGTGCACAGCTCTGTGCTCTCTGTATAGTGATCGGTGCACAGCTCTGTGCTCTCTGTATAGTGATCGGTGCACAGCTCTGTGCTCTCTGTATAGTGATCGGTGCACAGCTCTGTGCTCTCTGTATAGTGATCGGTGCACAGCTCTGTGCTCTCTGTATAGTGATCGGTGCACAGTTCTGTGCTCTCTGTATAGTGATCAGTGCACAGCTCTGTGCTCTAGCTCTGTGCTCTCTGTGTAGTGATCAGTGCACAGCTCTGTGCTCTTTGTATAGTGATCAGTGCACAGCTCTGTGCTCTCTGTGTAGTGATCAGTGCACAGCTCTGTGCTCTTTGTATAGTGATCGGTGCACAGCTCTGTGCTCTCCGTATAGTGATCGGTGCACAGCTCTGTGCTCTCTGTATAGTGATCGGTGCACAGCTCTGTGCTCTCCGTATAGTGATCGGTGCACAGCTTTGTGCTCTCTGTATAGTGATCGGTGCACAGCTCTGTGCTCTCTGCATAGTGATCGGTGCACAGCTCTGTGCTCTCTGTATGTGATCGGTGCACAGCTCGTGCTCTCTGTATAGTGATCGGTCCACACTCTGTGCTCTCTGTATAGTGATCGGTGCACAGCTCTGTGCTCTCTGTATAGTGATCGGTGCACAGCTCTGTGCTCTCTGTATAGTGATCGGTGCACAGCTCTGTGCTCTCTGTATAGTGATCGGTGCACAGCTCTGTGCTCTAGCTCGGCTCTCTGTATAGTGATCAGTGCACAGCTCTGTGCTCTCTGTATAGTGATCGGTGCACAGTTCTGTGCTCTCTGTATAGTGATCAGTGCACAGCTCTGTGCTCTAGCTCTGTGCTCTCTGTATAGTGATCAGTGCACAGCTCTGTGCTCTCTGTATAGTGATCAGTGCACAGCTCTGTGCTCTCTGTGTAGTGATCAGTGCACAGCTCTGTGCCTTTGTATAGTGATCAGTGCACAGCTCTGTGCTCTCTGTATAGTGATCGGTGCACAGCTCTGTGCTCTCTGTATATGATCAGTGCACAGCTCTGTGCTCTCTGTATAGTGATCGGTGCACAGCTCTGTGCTCTCTCTATAGTGATCGGTACACAGCTCTGTGCTCTCTGTATAGTGATCGGTGCACAGCTCTGTGATCTCTGTATAGTGATCGGTGCACAGCTCTGTGCTCTCTGTACAGTGATCGGTGCACACTCTGTGCTCTCTGTACAGTGATCGGTGCACAGCTCTGTGCTCTCTGTACAGTGATCGGTGCACAGCTCTGCTCTCTCTATAGTGATCGGTGCACAGCTCTGTGCTCTCTCTATAGTGATCGGTGCACAGCTCTGTGCTCTCTCTATAGTGATCGGTGCACAGCTCTGTGCTCTCTGTATAGTGATCGGTGCACAGCTCTGTGCTCTCTGTATAGTGATCGGTGCACAGCTCTGTGCTCTCTGTATAGTGATCGGTGCACAGCTCTGTGCTCTGTATAGTGATCGTGCACAGCTCTGTGCTCTCTGTATAGTGATCGGTGCACAGCTCTGTGCTCTCTGTATAGTGATCGGTGCACAGTTCTGTGCTCTCTGTATAGTGATCAGTGCACAGCTCTGTGCTCTAGCTGTGTGCTCTCTGTATAGTGATCAGTGCACAGCTCTGTGCTCTCTGTATAGTGATCAGTGCACAGCTCTGTGCTCTCTGTGTAGTGATCAGTGCACAGCTCTGTGCTCTTTGTATAGTGATCAGTGCACAGCTCTGTGCTCTCTGTATAGTGATCAGTGCACAGCTCTGTGCTCTCTGTATAGTGATCGGTGCACAGCTCTGTGCTCTCTGTATAGTGATCGGTGCACAGCTCTGTGCTCTCTGTATAGTGATCGTGCACAGCTCTGTGCTCTCTCTATAGTGATCGGTACACAGCTCTGTGCTCTCTGTATAGTGATCGGTGCACAGCTCTGTGATCTCTGTATAGTGATCGGTGCACAGCTCTGTGCTCTCTGTACAGTGATCGGTGCACAGCTCTGTGCTCTCTGTACAGTGATCGGTGCACAGCTCTGTGCTCTCTGTCCAGTGATCGGTGCACAGCTCTGTGCTCTCTCTATAGTGATCGGTGCACAGCTCTGTGCTCTCTCTATAGTGATCGGTGCACAGCTCTGTGCTCTCTATAGTGATCGGTGCACAGCTCTGTGCTCTCTGTATAGTGATCGGTGCACAGCTCTGTGCTCTCTGTATAGTGATCGGTGCACAGCTCTGTGCTCTCTGTATAGTGATCGGTGCACAGCTCTGTGCTCTCTGTATAGTGATCGGTGCACAGCTCTGTGCTCTCTGTATAGTGATCGGTGCACAGCTCTGTGCTCTCAGTATAGTGATCGGTGCACAGCTCTGTGCTCTCTGTATAGTGATCGGTGCACAGCTCTGTGCTCTCCGTATAGTGATCGGTGCACAGCTCTGTGCTCTCCGTATAGTGATCGGTGCACAGCTCTGTGCTCTCTGTATAGTGATCGGTGCACAGCTCTGTGCTCTCCGTATAGTGATCGGTGCACAGCTTTGTGCTCTCTGTATAGTGATCGGTGCACAGCTCTGTGCTCTCTGTATAGTGATCGGTGCACAGCTCTGTGCTCTCTGTATAGTGATCGGTGCACAGCTCTGTGCTCTCTGTATAGTGATCGGTGCACAGCTCTGTGCTCTCCGTATAGTAATCGGTGCACAGCTCTGTGCTCTCTGTATAGTGATCGGTGCACAGTTCTGTGCTCTCTGTATAGTGATCGGTGCACAGCTCTGTGCTCTCCGTATAGTGATCGGTGCACAGCTCTGTGCTCTCTGTATAGTGATCGGTGCACAGCTCTGTGCTCTCTGTATAGTGATCGGTGCACAGCTCTGTGCTCTCTGTATAGTGTCCGGCTATTAGTTCTCCTCTCACCGCAGTTATACAAAGGATGAGCAGTGTTGTGTTGTCGGCAGGAGCAGCATGGCGGGGGCGGGCCGTGGGCGGAGTCCCCGGTGTGGGCGTGGCCTGAGTCTGCACTTACTACCTTGCTGCTGCTCCTGGTGAGGAGGTTACTTGTAATATCTGCAACTGGAGGATAATCCTAGAAGACGTCTGAGGAGCAGTCGGTGCCGGTGTGTGAGCAGCCTCCTCCTGGGCACCGTCATGGGCTGGGATGTGCTGTGCCTGCTGCTGCTTGTCACCGTTCACACAGGTCAGCCCGGGATCTGCATCACACCGTGCGTCTTGCTGCTGTTGGCTGTAATGTTTAGTGCACGATGCTCTGGAGCTCTCCTTACCTGTTACATACTTTCCAGGCATCTCACTGATGCGCTGTAATGACGATTCCTTGTCCTGGGAACTTCTCTTTGCAAAGTTTGGGACTGAGAAAACCAGCAAAAGTGCGAACTAGAGCTCGCACTGATGGCCGCAGTCACTGCGCTGTGCATAGAGCGCGCATCCTCCCTGGCAGGCGGAGGGTTAAACCAGTGTATCGATCGCCTTATCTCGGCTGTTTGTGCCGGCGTGTAATTATTAACCTACCCTGCTACCAGGCTGACGGCGAGTCCCGGAAGATTGCTGGTGTCTGCTGCTGCCAGAGTGCTGCTGCTGGGAAGGCTGGCACTTGTAGTGCCAAAAGCAGCACACCTTAGTGCTTGATGACAGCTGTGGAATAGAGTTTTTCTAGACCGCGATTGTTGGTGGCGTGGACATGGTACTAGTGTGATATAATGTTATCAGTAGTGCAGGTGACTTACTGCTGGAGTGATGATCAGCTTCATCCATTAACCCTTATCTATTATAATTTAGGTGTTTTGGTCCCCCAGATTTTCTTGTTGAGCGCTGTCACTGTACCTTTAGGGTGCTGTGTCCATGTGCTGAACCTTTCTGCCGTTTTTGTTGGTAGGAATAGAGAAGTCTACAACACTATTTTGCCATTAAAGATGCAGAACCAAAACAAAGTTGTAAAAGATCCAGCATATTATGGACAAATATAAATATTGGGAAAGCAAATGGGGGGAATCCAAATATTAACTGTACCCCACAATCTAAATAACAAGGAAACAAAATTGATCTTGTGACTCCAGACATCTTTTCAATGATCCCTCTTTCCTGTTGAGATCACCTGTAGGGTCACCAAGTCGGCATATTGTAAATCCTGCTCTGTGAATTTAATGGCCAAAATGGACAGAAAATGCAGACTTTCTGCTTAAAAGCCAGTGCAGACGTTGCAGATCTGTCACAACACCTGAAGGTTGCCTTATGTGGATGAATCCTGAAGTCTCATGCACACGTTGCTTATTTTTTACTTACCGGTAACTCTTCAGCATGTTAATTCTTTTAGCATTTTTGCTGCAGATTGAGTGGGGGAGAAAATCTGCAACAAAAGCACTGCAAAAATGCTCCTATTTTATGCTGCGCTTTTCTCTGCCAGAGATGCAGAATTTTCTGTACCATATACTTAGTGTGCACAAACCCTAATGGTCTGATCCTAGATGCTACATCAGATTGTGAGCTGGCAAACGAGACTCCTAATAGCTGATGCCTACCGACGCCATATTTTAATATATATACCAAATTGGAAGATTGTTCTGGTTGTGTGTAATCCCAGCCTTATAGTTAGCGCTCACAGTGCCAAGGGGGCAGATTGATTTTCGTGTACAGTTTGCCAGTGCCATCATTACCCATATCCTGCTGAATGCATGCTTGCCAGTCGTCATTTGCATCATGTAACGACCTTCCAATATGTGCCAGCAAAACTGTGTACTTCATTAAAATAGTCTGCGCTCCAGCCATGGAAACATAGATGTCACCTTGTCTAAACGCAATGAATTAGCAATCTTCTGCCTTTGTTATTTATTAATCAGCTGAGATGAACTCGTGTCGCTTGACATAGTGACACCACTTCATCTATGGAGCGCTACTGAGGCTTAAAAGTACAGGTAATTCAGGTATAAGGCTGACCAGGACCCGAAGAGAAGGGGATACAATATATTGGAATGTGTGCACAGCTTGTCCATTGGTCATTTTGTGTCTGTTTTGTATTTCTGATCTGTTGCCTTGGAAGTGAATGAAAACTGAGTGAAACCTTAGCATATACAAGGTGCTAGAAAATGACTACCTTCCTTATGTTGTTAGGGTGACCAGACTGGAGATAAGAGACTGGGACAATAACACAACCTGCCCCTTCCCTATTCACCTTCTATAGATGTTTTTGGTACATTACTGTGCAAGTTACCATAAGAGTAGGTGAACCAGTGACACAAGATTTACCATAGGCTTTTTTATACCAGGGGCTCTTATGACATCTCTACATTTTGTTCTTTTTTTGGATCATTCATTATTAATCACTCTAGAGTTTCTGGATTAGTGGCCTGTACAGTAAACATATTCATTTAGGAAGCAGCAAGTAACAGTAGCACAGGGATTACACTGTTTACCCCATGTTGTGATTTTATGGAACAACCTTCCATTTATTGGCATTCTGCTTTGCTTTGGAACAACGGTTTTGTTAAGGTATCCATTTTTTTTTCTCTGCATTAGAAAAATACACTATATGCTACAACCATCCATAATTCCAGCCATAATCGTTACAGAATCTCAGTTCAATACTTCTAACGCATACACTGTAGACCTCAAAAGAAAGTTTGGCACCAACTACAGATATCTAGGAACGTTGACTACCTGGCTCCTGGAATTTTGCCAGCCTAGGATAATTGCTAATAATGACCTTTTACATGATTACCTTTCAGACAATGTTTAAAGCTGATCTCTATTGATTGAAACTAGGCTGAAAGAACATGGGAACATTTACACATCAGCCAAATAAAAGGGATGTAAATCATTTATATATTTCTCACATTAGATCTATTATTGTTTGCAATATTTAAACCGTTTCTTAATTTAACACTTTGATGTTGATACTTTATCTTGTGTGTTCTGTAAATTCAGTGAAACAGGTCTCCAAAGCTGGTCACCAAAATACCTGTGAGAAGGATGAAGTAACTTCATTGTAACATTTCCCATTTTTATTATAGGGTTCAGGTTTATGAAGGAATAAAATACAGGTTAAAACCTGAATAGGGGGGTCAGCTAGTGGGGACTTCAAAGGGAAATGCATGTTTGCATGTTACAAACTGCTAAAAAGCAAATATGGATAGGAATTTACAAGCAACTCTGATCATTGTCAGAGTCTAGACCTAAAATCCACATACCTTGTACTCACTCAGGTAGAGTGCATTTAGTTCGCACATGAAATTAATACTATTTAGACCCCAAAGGGTTTTTTTGTGTGTGGAATATGTTAGCAGATGTAAACAGGAACCACATGACAGTCCTGTAATGACTCAACTACAAAGTGAGGAGTTGACATAGAGCCAAGTGTGGTCTAATAGGGTTTTGTAATGGCCTGCAACCTGCAGCGCTCCAGTTATAAAACTACAACCTCCAGCATGCCCAACTTCGCTGCTGCTGGTGGGCTCCAGATTGCAGACCACTGGGTTATTAGTTTGGTTCAACTCTTAGTGCATACTGAATATATTATTATGGGTTTACATAATATGACAGTTCAGTGGTGACATTAGATTTGGGCAAATTTAAATGAAAGAATTAGTGTAGATGTAAAGATTATGCAGTGATTTTGGTGCCAACCATATACAAACGGCTTTATATTAAGTTTATGGTGCTGATTAGGAATGCGACTTTGGTTTTGCCAGATTGGCTCTATACATGAGATATTTAAGGATTAATTACAGTAGACTTATGGCTTCAAAAAGTCCCTTATAGCACTGTAAGCTTACAAATCGAAATGCAAAATAATTATATGGGATATTTCATTATCTAAGACACTAAAGCGTCAAAAGACCAAAAGCTATTACATTTATCACACACAAGTCGCATTGGGTCAATGCATTGTTTCATGGTTGAATTATGTCAAAATTAGAACCAATTCAGCAAAAGTAATGGGATATTTGAATTCACCACCCTCAAAATAGACGTTATTCATCATCATCCAAACCATTTTATTATTGGTAACTGTAATTAGTCATTTTAAATGGAGAAAAAGGTTAGCAAGCTATAAGTTGTCGATGATCTACTTTGATAATGCTGATGTAAAATTGCCTCGAATAAAGGGTATGCCACACTAAACAATATCGCTAACGGGATCGCTAAAAAACGTCACTATTTAGCGATCCCGTTAGCGATATTGTTCAGTGCGGCAGCTTCCAGCGACGAGCTTCCTGCTGTGATCTCGCTCGTCGCTGGAATCGTTCCGGACCCTATTTCATCGCTGGCGCTCCCGCTGGGTAGTATCTAATCGCTGTGTGGCACCTTTTCTTAGCGATTTAGCGGTACTTTTGTACCGCTAAAGTCGTTAAGAAGATCGCTAACGGCGATAGCGTCGTTAACTATATCGCTAAATGTGGCCGCATTTAGCGATATAGAAACAATCCCGCTAGCGATCTCATTAGTATGCAACGCTAACGAGATCGCTAGCGGGATAGCTTAGTGTGGCAGTACCTTAAGTCATTGCACCAATTACTGTAGGCATCCTCCCCACTAGCGCACATGGTGTTCATGCCCATTCGCAACCTGGAAAAAATCTGATGGAAAAATCTAGGGAGCATTTCTATGTTGAGTTTTCCAACCTCTATTTGTCCATAGATGGTTTTAAAAAGTCGACATTTCTACTTTTGATATCCCTTTTATTTGCAGTTCCAAAATCTTGGTAATATATTTACTGGCAGAGAAAATGAAGGGAGCAGTCCAGCTTCTGTAGAAAGTGCAATTCTTTATTCAATCCAAAAGTAAAATCGTCACATAACGGTGTCCTCCAAATGCAAAGAGCGGAGAGTATACACTACCAGCTGTACCAGCAACGCGTTTTGACCTTAGATGGTCTTTGTCAAAGCTTTGACAAAGACCATCTAAGGTCGAAATGCGTTGCTGGTACAGCTGGTAGTGCATACTCTCTGCTCTAAAGGATTGCACTTTCTACAGAAGCTGGACTGCTCCCTTCATTTTCTCTGCTGCTGCATGTCTTGGTCCGGACTTTCAGTCTCGTGCTCCGGAGGTGGTTGGTGAGCTGGCATAGGGTTAATACCCTTTACTTCTTTATACATTAATATATTTACTGCAGCGTATGACACTTGGGACTAAAATGATTGCAAAAAAGCAAACGCACTATGAAGTGTGTACAGATTTAGTATTTGTTGACGAACAGAAAATATTTTAGGTGACATATTTGCTCTTGTGAAAATGTTCAACACTCAGCAAAACTTTCTTCTTAATCCTTAATCTTTAACCTGTCTACCAGGCTCTTATCTGTTCGAAGATTTGTCTGGGTTATGCAAGCTTTTGTTATCTGCCTTAATGAGGTATGTTTAACATATTCAAGTGATTCCTCTGATCATCTTCTCTATGGCATTAAGCAAAATTCTGCTTTTGGGAATCGGTAGATACATTGATTTCATTTGACTGTGAGGGATGCTCATCAGTGAGGACCCTGTGTATAAACAATCTCAGAGATTGCCTTTGGTCCCTTTTGTATGTAAATTTTGCAAGCAGGCTATTTTCTTTTTTACACTTTAGCTGCTCATTCTAAAGGTACTGTCACACTAAGTGAGATCACTAGGGATATCGCTTAAGCGACAGCGATTTTATGACGCAGCAGCGATGTCGTTAGCGATGTCGCTGTGTGTGACATGTAGCAGCGATGTGGCCCCTGCTGCAATGTCGCTGATCATGCACGAATGTTCTGGACCATTTTTTGATTGTTGGCGTCCCGCTGGTGAGCCTGAATCGCTGAGTTTGACACCCTTTATGAACGAAGAGTGACCTCGTTGGCGACTCATGTCAGCGGCGCAGGCGGGACTAGGTTTTAATGCCCCTCAGCTCCGATTGGTGGCCACAACATCTAGTCCTTTGTGCATTGTTGCGAGGATACTATCGTGTGTGGGGATTTGCGATCCAGTCAGAGTCGCTACAGCGCTTCATCTTTGCCATTTATACAAGACGTTTTTGGGATCCTGAAAAAATGAATCCGGGACAAACGCAATAGCGGCACAGACTGGATCGCAGAAGCTGCAAAGCAGAAGGCTAGCAGGACGCAGTATGGAACGATGCTGGAAATTCGTATGAACCACTTGCGTCGTCTTTTATGATGCGGACGTCCAATCACTAAGCGAGAGCTGTGACTTTTGACATACAGTGACCACCAATCTGTGCTGAGGGGCGTGGAAAAGGTTGCGCTCAATCTTTAACAATACATGCTGTGTGACAGGTCCCAATGACCGCAGAGGTCTTTATACAGATTGCTGATGAGATCTTGTGTTTGGAAGCTACTAGCGACCACATAGCGATCGCACCAACGATCTCGCCAGGTCGTGTCGTTGTCGTGATCGCTGGTGCGATCGCTTAGTGTGACAGTACCTTAAGAGCTGAGAGAAGGGATCGATGGCCGATTGCTCGACTGTGGGATTATAAACCAGATATAATTTAATAGTTTAATCAGACCAAAATTCATTGGACTCCCCCGTTTATTGCACCAAGCCAGGTAACCTGCTGAAAGGTTATTCTAAAAAAAACTAAGCTGTTGCCTAGCAATAAAATCCCAGTGGTCAATAACCAGCAAATGGAGCACATGCTGGACCTCCACTTAATTCATCGTCAATAAGACTGCCAGAAATTGCCAAGTACAGTGCTTGATTATTTCTAGCAGTCCAGTAGACAATGAATGGACCAGAGGTCTCAACCAAACGCATTACTGCTCCATTCAAGACAGGGCTGCGGAGTCCCATTCTTCTTGTTCCAGAGTTCCAATCTTGGAATCGCTGAGCGTCCCACCGCTGGGACCCTATCCCAATGGATAAAGGATAAGTTTTTTTTTTTTTTTTTTAAGGGGAATAAACCTTCAACGGCCCAATACACATTAGATAAAAGTCTGCTGAACCTACCGATTTCAGCAGGATCAGATGACCTACATATTATATTGTTGGACATAAGAATCAGGAATTCAGTCTACCAATCTTTTTGTTTGGCTGGAAGATAAGCTGCTGCCAGGTGATTCTGGCACAGGAATGCTCAGTGGATCCGAGCATTCCTGTATAGGAATGTAGGGAAGTCAGGAGATAGCATGAAATCAAATGATAGTTCAGCCAACAGCTATCTTAGTCTGAGCTATCATGTAAAAAATGGATAAGTTAACGGATGACATAACAGATGACGATCTATTATCAGTTTTCCATAGACTTCAATGTTAAAAAACAAACAAACAAAAAAAAACATTGGATCCATTTTTTTGGGCTGACATAAAGGTTGTATGGATTACATTTTTGATTCAGGTGATCCAAGTAGTAACGCTTCTCCTTGTGGAGAGTGACCTGTTAAGCATGCCGAGATGAGGAGACTTAAAGCCGCAATGCTCCTCTGGGAAATATTCAAATAGACTCTTCAGAAAGGAAGAGGACTAGAACTCTAGTGCCACCGATAGGATGTAGCAATCCTAAAAGTCAATGTTGACCCTTTAACGAGCCTTGTCACATGACTTAGGATAAACGCCAAACTAGAATCTCAATTTGCAGACACTGTTTCGGGATACTGCCCCTCATCAGTGCAAAGTGTGAGATCCAGAAAACTGGATTACTGTCAAGCAAAAGACATTTTAAGACTTTCCATTAAATTAATGGATCATGTGCTGGATCATTCTATTTCCCTTTTTGTCATCCCAAAACGGTCCCCCCCCCCCCACAAAAAAAGTAACTGAAAATCGCTTTATGGGTAGGATCAACTTTAGGCCACGTTCACAGTATTTGGTCAGTATTTCACATGAGTATTTGTAAACCAAAACCAGGAGAGGAACAGTCAGAAGAAAACTATAATAGAACACGTCATCACTTCTGCACATTTGATTCACTCCTTGTTTTTGTGTCGACCCGCCACCACAATTGTGGGTTACCAGGGCAATGGGGTACTCAGAGCCGAGCCCATAGAAGTCTATGGGATTGTCACAGGTAGCTGTGGCTCGGTCTGTGGCCCTGGCGGTCTGGCGTATGTTAGGGATATATTTACAGGGGATAGTTTTATATACAGTTCGTGACGTCACCTGTAGTCTTCTGGTAATTAGTACCAGCGCTGCTGTAGATCTCTGAGGGGATGGTGATGCAGCTAGATGTCGGGTCCCCTACAGGTGGGACTGGTCCCTCAGATCGGGAGTTAGGTAGGGATTGTGCAGGCATGCAATAATAACTCAGTCTCACACGGTCAGCGTCTTTCCATACCTTTACTTGTAAGATGTTCAAGCAGGTCCCAGGGAGGCTGATGGGGTTGATGGAGGATGAGCTTTGAGGCAACAGCTAAGCAAGTTAGGGGCCTCCTTTACTGTCCAATGAAGATGAGTACGACCAGCCTGAAGCGTAGTCCCCTCTATGATTCCAGTTTATCCAAAGCTGTGCTTCCCAGTCAATTTAGTGTTAGGAGTCTTTCTATGAGGGAGCTGAATTCTTATTTTGTCCTGCAGAAACTCAAAGTCTTCACTTCCCCTGACCCCAGTTACGTACTGACTATAAGGGGGTGTTTGCCGCGACCTAGGGTCCGGTAAATCTCTGGTTTTCTCTTCACTATGCGGGTAGCTAATAGTGATCCTTCGGTCCCCAGTGACCGGTAGCAATGTGCAGGACTTCTTCAATCCGTAAGCACTATTCCAATAAACCACTTTGCCCTTCGATTTGCTCGACTCTTAATAGTTAGTTCAGTCTTTCTTCCAGTGGGGCACAGCTCTGACTAGGCTAAGGTGAATTAGACCACCTGTACCAGCCTCCACGTTCTGAACTGATGACAGGCTCAAACTGGACACGTCTACTCTGTCCAAGGACAGGAAACTGACTGACTAGAAAATCACTCCCTTCCACACCCCTGCTGGGTGTGTCAGAAGTGTACATGATGTCATGAAGAGACCTTAACTGTTACCTCTCCACTCATCCTCCTGGTATTGTGTACCAGGGCTACACATTCCCCCATGGTAAACGACAGCACTCCCGGGCTGTAAAATATAAAGAGACAGTTTTGTTTATGCATGAAAATATTAACAATAACATTAATTCGTCCCATCCGGGAGGTGAGGATATCTTGAACGTTGCAAACATTATAAAGAAATACAAATATTAAATAGCATTCAATAAATATACGGTATACTTGTGAAGGACCCGCACCAAACCTTCAACGTAGGTCCTGGGTGGGCTGCAGGACATCCAAATGCAGACCTCACTCAGTGCCACACCACACGGGTTTTTGGTTCAGAGGTAAGTCAAGGTTTCATGTGAAACCATTAAAAAGGCACTTTAGTGCAACTATTTACAGGATACAGTTTTTGGGCTGGCTCAGTCCTCAGCCTCTGAGTCCATTGTTAAACGAAGACATAATAGGGAAAAACACATTTATATATATAGACTTTTACAATGTTCACATGAATTCGTTATACTACTGCTGATATCTAATGGGTAATTTCCCTTTTGTGATTCTCTCTGATCTACGTGGTGTAGTTTCAGGTATATCAAGTTGCGATCTGTCTGCACTGCGTGACGGCAAACTATAGAACTGCCTTAATCTTTCTATGGATCTGGCAAGCGTACTGATGGCTGGGCGGTGTGAGTCAGCTTCACCAGGAGATCCCATAGTATGGGGCGCTGCTTCAGATGATCCATCTTGAGGTTCCACAGGTTGAGGTGTTGCTGGGATGGGTAACTCCTGAGCGGGCTCAACTGGCACCACAGGCACAACTGGAGGTAAAACTTCCTCTTGTGGCTGATAAAACTGCAACACTGGAATTATCACAGCATCTCCCAGTCGGGGCCAATCCGCAGGAAAATCTCCCAGATCTGTGTGTAGGACCTCTTCCTTTCTTTCTCCTTGATTGAGGACAGGGTTCTTTTCACAACGCTTTAAGTGTTCTGGACACAACTTCAAATGATCTCTGGACACAGTGGTTGTTGTTCTTCCTCCGTCCTTACTGACGACACAAACTTTTCTGTTGTCGTATTTAGAATCTTGTATGACGTAGGGTTCTTGCTCCCACTGGTTATCCTGTTTGTGCATCTTCCTTTTCCTTTTTAATACTACCTCTCCAGGCATCAGAGGCTTGGCAGGAGCATTTCGGTTGTAAACATCTTCCTGTTTCTCCCGTGCCTTATTGAGACTTTCCTCCACACAGATTTGTACTCTTCTGTATTGCTCTTGCCGATTGATGTCCCAGTTTTCCACGGCATCGTCTGCCTCCGGTTCTACCACTCCAAGTTCTAAATCCATTGGTAGTTTTCCGGGCCTTGCTCTCATAAGATAGGCTGGAGTGCAGTTAGTTGAGCTTACAGGTATATGGTTGTACAAATCAACCAAATCAGGTAGTAAATCCGGCCATCGATTCCTGTCTTCCAACGGTATGGATCTCAACAAGTCAAGGACAATATGGTTCATCTTTTCACAAAGACCGTTGGTTTGAGGGTGGTATGGTGTCGTTCTAATTTTCTTGCACCCGTACATATGACAGAATTCCTTGAATAAATCGGCTTCAAAAGCAGGTCCCTGATCGGTTAAGACTTGCTCCGGATACCCATGCGGTCTACAAAAGCTTGCTTGAAAGGTCTTCGCTGCCGTCACCGCGGTCTGGTCCTTAACTGGAACAACTACCAGAAATCTGGAGTAATGGTCCACCATGGTCAAGGCGTATGAGTATCCAGATCTACTTGGCGACAATTTGACGTGGTCCAGGGCCACAATCTCCAGAGGACGAGTCGTCCGGATAGGTTGCAGGGGTGCCTTCTGACTACCGTAGTCCTTTCTTCTGAGACCACAGGGTCCACAGTTCCGACACCACCTCTCGATGGAGCTGCGCATCCCCACCCAATAGAACCGGCATCTCAACAGGGTCTCCAGCTTTCTCCAGCCAAAGTGTCCTGCTTGATCGTGGTATGCTTCCAACACCATTGGGACGTCTGCCTTGGGGACCACGATTTGCCAGACCATCTCATGGGTTCTGGGGTTGACGTATCTCCTGCACAACTTCTCACGGTATAGGAACAACCTGCTTTTCTCGTTCCACAGGAGCTTGGCTGACATAGGTGCATCCTTTTCCAGAGAGGAGCCTTCCTGTTTTAACAACTCCTTGATGCGGCTGACCACTGGATCACTGTCCTGAGTCTCTTTCCAGCTGTGATGGGGTAAAGGATTTAATGTTGCACCATACTGCTTTCTGTGAACTCGATGCTCGTGGACTACCCCATTTCGATGGAACGCGGGTAGCTCAATTTCTTCCAGGTCGTCCGATTCTTCTTCCGTATCAGAGTCATGCGGCATTCGGGACAATGCGTCGGCATTAGCATTCTTTCGACCTGCCCGGTACTTGATAGTAAACTGGTAATTGGACAACCGGGCCATCCATCGCTGCTCCATGGCACCCAGCTTGGCGGTTTCCAGGTGCGTTAACGGGTTGTTGTCTGTGTACGCCGTGAACTTATTGGAGGCCAGATAGTGCTTAAATCTTTCAGTAATGGCCCAGACCAGCGCCAGAAACTCCAGCTTGAAGCTGCTATAATTTTCCGGATTCCTCTCCGTTGGCCTGAGTTTTCTGCTAGCATAAGCGATGACTTTTTCTTGACCATTCTGCTTCTGACTGAGAACTGCTCCCAGCCCTTCATTACTGGCGTCGGTGTACAACAGGAACGGTTGGCTGTAATCAGGATAGGTTAAGATCTCATCACCTGTCAGGATCTCTTTCATCTTTTGGAATGCTTCAGCCTGTTCTTTACCCCAATTAAAGGGAGGGTTTCTGCTCTTTAAGGATTGTCCTACCAGGAGGTCCTGTAAAGGAGCTGCCTTCTTCGTGTAATCTTTCACGAATCTCCTGTAGTAACCCGTTAGTCCCAGGAACTGTCGCACTTCCTTAAGGTTCTTCGGCTCCGGCCACTTCTGGATGGCAGTGACTTTCTCTGGGTCCGGCGCTACTCCTTCCGAACTGACGATGTGCCCCAAGTATTGTACCTTCTGTTTGAGTAGATGGCATTTTGAGGGTTTTAATTTCATCCCGTACCTGGACAGGGACTCGAATACTTCTGCCAGGTGCTTCAGATGGTCCTCATAAGTCTTGGAATACACGATGACGTCGTCTAGGTATAGCAGCACGGTTTCAAAATTGAGATGTCCCAGACAGTTTTCCATCACTCTCTGAAATGTTCCTGGGGCACTACTGAGCCCAAACGGCATTCTGTCGAACTCACAGAGCCCCATTGGGGTGGTGAAAGCCGTTTTCTCACGATCCTCCTCAGCCACAGCCACTTGCCAGTAACCACTAGTCAGATCAAGGGTAGAAAAGTAGTTAGCCGTTTTCAGAGCAGCTAATGATTCCTCTATACGTGGTAGCGGGTATGCATCCTTGTGTGTTATGCGGTTCACCTGCCTGTAATCCACACACATTCTCATACTACCATCTTTCTTTTTAACCAGAACTAGAGGGGCTGCCCAGGGGCTACAACTATCCCTTATCACCCCAGCTTTCTTCATATCATTCAACATTTCTTTAGCCTTCTGATAATGAGCTGGAGGTATGGGCCTATACCGCTCTTTGATGGGAGGATGACTGCCTGTAGGGATATGATGTTGTACTCCCTTAATTGTCCCAAAATCAAGTGGATTTTTGCTAAACACTTGGGCGTACTCTTGCACCACCCGTAATACCCCTTGCTTCTGGTGAGCGGGAGTGGTGTCCGTCCCAACATGGAGTTGCTGACACCATTCCGCCACCTGGGTTGCTGGGTCATTGTCCTCCTCTATTTGACAGGAGTCTAAGGACTCAGCCGGGAGAATAGAATTATTATCAACAGCATGAAGTTTGGCAATGGTTGCATAACGGGGTAAATTTACCTCATCATCTCCCCAATTGAGAAGCCGTACCGGTACTCTTCCATTCACCACCTCTACTACTCCTCTAGCAGTCATAAGTGTAGGTCTATGTTCTGAATGGTGGGGTTCTACTACAGCTTGGTAATTCTGTCCTCTCAGACCTATGGCTGCCCTGCACCAAATGATCATTTCACTCATTGGGGGTATCACAATAGGATCTGAGTCAGTGACCCGTACATTACCAATTTCGCCGTCGGTAAGCTTCGCTTGCTGCTGACACACCAGGGCCCGGATCTCTCTTTGGATTACTCCTCTCTGCCTTGGTCGGGCAATCTCAGCGAGCTGTTGGAGCAAGAACACAACTTCTCCCAAACAATTACCGATAATGTTAGTACCCAAAATGATATTTAAACCGTTCTCCTCATTTACAGTCTTTACTACCAGAAGCCCTTGGTCTTTCAACTCCTCTCTGCCCACCTTTACATCTACACATTTTGTTCCGAGTACTTCTACAGGAAGACCATTCGAAGCATACACAGTAAAGTCAAGGCTCGGAGGTTTAAGACTGTCCATTGACCAGTACTTGGTATATAGAGCATCAGGTATTAGGGTCACCTGCGACCCAGTGTCTAACAATGCTGGAACAGCAATACCATCTAGAATAATAGACAGGTAGGGTCGCCCGCCCACATACCTGCGGTTCCAGTCTAGGGGGCCTGACGGGTATTCTCCTGGGTGTTGGCCCTTGGACCCAGGTTCTGCCCGTTTAAAGGACACTGTGTAGACAGATGACCTTTCCGGTTGCAGCGATAACAGATGATCTCTCGACGAGAAGGGTGTTGATCAGAGGTTGCTCCTGGGGGTGGCGTTGTCCTCCTCCGGGGGGGCGACGTCTTCTTTCTTCTCCGGTGCATCCACGGAACGTCCTCTGGGCAGTCAGCTAACAAGATCTTCCCTTCCTCTTCTTTCCGCAGCTGTAGGGCACTCATCACAGCGGCCAGATTTTTAGTCAGCTGGCGCACCTCTGAGCGCAGACAGTCCAATTCACTAGGAGGTGTCACCTGCGTTTTGGTTTCTGCCACTAGCGGGGAACAGGGGGTTACTGCCGGTTCCAGAGTGACTTCACCCTGATGATGTTGGGGGCCACCTCAGGTTTGCCCAGGGGCCGCAGCCCTTTTATTGCCATGTCCTTTAGGGCATCAAAGGTAGCATCAGGATGATCTAAGGACCACCAATTCACAGTTCTGCGTTCCTCTGGGGATCTCAATCCCTGTATAAATTGTTCTTTCAACATTTATTCTCGTCGATAGCATTTAAATTGTTAATTTGCTTGAGGGCTCTCAGGGCTCCCTGTAGTCGGCAAGCATAGTCCCGGATGCTGTCACCTGGCTGTTGTGAACAGTGATAGAAGGCCATCCGGAGATCCGTTTCTGTGCGGTCTTCAAATATGGCATGTAGCTTCAGGAAGATCGCAGGTACCGACTCCTGATCAACGGTATCCCAAGTCTCCACTTCCCTCTCAGCAGCGCCAGTTAGCTGCCCTATTAGCACAGCAGCTTTTTGTCTCTCAGGCATGGAGTACATTTCTAGGATGCTGCATAACTTCCGCTTGAAGCCTGCTAATGTGCCTGGCTCACCGCTGTATTGGGGAAGCCATTTCGCCCCAGGCATATATGGGAGCGTTAGTGGCATGATCGGGACTACCGGACTGGGTGCAGGGCCTGCGCCCCCATCTGGCGCTACAATACCAGACGGTGCGGGATTGGGGCCTCCGGCTGGGGCCGCACTGTCAGCCGGTTGTTGTGACATCTTAGCGCCCCCTTGGTTAAACGGAGCCTACCGGTTTCAGACGCTGCTATTTCACAGGCACCGCAGTGGGAACAGGACCTTCGTCGCTGGCGCTCTGATGTCAGAGCGTTCACTTCCTGTTGCAGGACCTGCCGCTGAGTCAGAGCCGGGGGCGTGTCCAAGACTCTGCGCGCTCTTTCAGGTACGCCCACCTTCTTCTCCAACGCCTTAGGGCGCGAATCTGGCGGCAAATATGGCGGTATTTGGCGCCAAACAACAGCAACAGTCTTTTTCGCCAAAACACTCCACAGGCACACAGGGCTCGCAATGCTGCAAGTTTCGGATCCTGTTCGTGACGCCAAGTTTTTGTGTCGACCCGCCACCACAATTGTGGGTTACCAGGGCAATGGGGTACTCAGAGCCGAGCCCATAGAAGTCTATGGGATTGTCACAGGTAGCTGTGGCTCGGTCTGTGGCCCTGGCGGTCTGGCGTATGTTAGGGATATATTTACAGGGGATAGTTTTATATACAGTTCGTGACGCCACCTGTAGTCTTCTGGTAATTAGTACCAGCGCTGCTGTAGATCTCTGAGGGGATGGTGATGCAGCTAGATGTCGGGTCCCCTACAGGTGGGACTGGTCCCTCAGATCGGGAGTTAGGTAGGGATTGTGCAGGCATGCAATAATAACTCAGTCTCACACGGTCAGCGTCTTTCCATACCTTTACTTGTAAGATGTTCAAGCAGGTCCCAGGGAGGCTGATGGGGTTGATGGAGGATGAGCTTTGAGGCAACAGCTAAGCAAGTTAGGGGCCTCCTTTACTGTCCAATGAAGATGAGTACGACCAGCCTGAAGCGTAGTCCCCTCTATGATTCCAGTTTATCCAAAGCTGTGCTTCCCAGTCAATTTAGTGTTAGGAGTCTTTCTATGAGGGAGCTGAATTCTTATTTTGTCCTGCAGAAACTCAAAGTCTTCACTTCCCCTGACCCCAGTTACGTACTGACTATAAGGGGGTGTTTGCCGCGACCTAGGGTCCGGTAAATCTCTGGTTTTCTCTTCACTATGCGGGTAGCTAATAGTGATCCTTCGGTCCCCAGTGACCGGTAGCAATGTGCAGGACTTCTTCAATCCGTAAGCACTATTCCAATAAACCACTTTGCCCTTCGATTTGCTCGACTCTTAATAGTTAGTTCAGTCTTTCTTCCAGTGGGGCACAGCTCTGACTAGGCTAAGGTGAATTAGACCACCTGTACCAGCCTCCACGTTCTGAACTGATGACAGGCTCAAACTGGACACGTCTACTCTGTCCAAGGACAGGAAACTGACTGACTAGAAAATCACTCCCTTCCACACCCCTGCTGGGTGTGTCAGAAGTGTACATGATGTCATGAAGAGACCTTAACTGTTACCTCTCCACTCATCCTCCTGGTATTGTGTACCAGGGCTACACATTTTATCTTACAAATATTGATGTGAAATACTGATCAAAATACTGCCGTGTGTACATAACCTTAAAGGGGTTATACCACAATGGACATTTATCTGCAATCCACAGTAAAGTTGATAAATGCGATTGCAGGATTCCCACACCAGATTGCACAACCTTGGTGAGGAAGAGTTTGGCATAGAGGGGTGGTCAACCATGTGCATTGTTTCTCTTTTCTATGGGACCAACAGAAAGAGCCAAGCATTGAACTTGTCTGTTTCCCTATATATGGAGCAGGATGCGTAGGTCAATAGCACTCATTTAAATTCCTCCATGCACAAGTGGCTCTCCATGCATGTGCTGTGACTATCACCCAGCTGCGACACATGCAACTACAGCGGCGATCAGCTGTTCAGCCGGCGCGATCCAGGAAGCTGGGTTCCCACTGTAGCTTATTCGGCAAGCGCTATAGCGGGGAACCGAAGATATTCGCTCAACTCTACTCGGGACCTCCAGTTGAGTGATCAGTGGAGCCTCAGTTATAAGACATTATTCACTTGTACTGTGACTGGGTGGCAAATGTTAATTGTGGGCAAAAAAAACCTTTAAATGCACAGGTGTAACAACTATAAGTAATTAAAATGATAGTACATCTAACTTACTCCATTCTTCCTTTCTCAGTCCCTCAGTATTTCTGTTGGGACATTTAGGATCCATTTATACAGACTGACCAGTGGCGCTAAATGTCGGCTGATCGTTAAACCTTAGTGTCATCGTTTTTGGCACTGCCAGTCCTGTTTACACAGGATGATACACAATCGAGAATAATGATGTTTTTTGAGCAGCACAAAAGCTCATTTTAGACTTATAAACTAGCATTTCGCACCTTCATGAGGCGATCAGCGGCCTGTTTACACTGATAGATAATCGTGAACAAACTGTCTTAAGCTCACTCGTTCACAATTATCTGTCAGTGTAAATTCAACCTAAAGCTTTTATGTGCAGTCGACTCATCAAGAACAGTTAACCAAATTGCGCTGACCCTTTGCTTGTGCTGTAGGTGCAGTACAATAGCCTTACACACGCTTTGTCTGCAAGACGTCTCAAAAGCGTAGCTATGCAGGTTTATCAATCATTCCATCTACTATCTTTAGTTATACTTGTAAACTACATTTTTTGTAAATTAAAAGTTTCTCCTGTAGCAGCTGAATTTTTTTTTTTTTTCAGCAAAAAGCAATGTTGCTTCTTCTTTATTTGTCTGCTTTCCCTTTCATCTGCGCTTTGCCTTTCTGTGAAAAAGGGATCTTGTTCAGTTCAGAATATGTTATAATGAACGCAGATTTCTACTATTTTCATCTCTGGAAATCTCATCCACTTGTTTATTTCTATTTTCTTGTGGATAATGCTGCTTACCAGTCAGGTGTTCCAGGCATTCATTATGAGCGGCACTGTACATGGCATAGTTACCTTCGCTTTTGCCTCACGTGCCCACCCACAGCAAGAAATGGATATTTACATAACCCTATAATTTCTGTATATCCCTTGATTACGTGATTTCTTTTGAAGACAACAGGTGTATATTTATGGCAGTGTTTTGACAGCACGTGAGACAAGAGGCTTGATTTCCAGCTTGTAATCGTATGCGGTGTAAATGGCTGCTTTTACTTTGGCAGGTTTTCTGGAACCATGCCCCTCGTTATGTGTAAGAATGATTACCTTTGGTCATAAACGTGATGCAATTTTATTTTTATGCCACCATCTTCGTCTACAAGATGCCTCTTGGATGCTATTATGGGTAGTAATTGAGCACTGGTTTAATGACATAATTTGACTTTAGGGGAGCTGGCCTCGGCCTGAAACCACTAAGCATTTCGCTTTGCAATGAAGAGAGAGTTAAGTGGACAGTAAATGTTAATTGGTCCTTGAAATCCTCTCGTTATCAGTAATGTCTGCTCTGACCATATCTACTTACATGTCTGCCCTGTCAGTGCTCCAGAATTGTGAACCCAGTAATTCCTTTATATTGGCCGGAGGAGGCTGTTCTGCTTTGTAAAGAAATGAACGCAGGATTTAATATTCCAAAGCATTGCATTGATAGTGTTCTGAAAGCTTAACCTAACTGGTTTGAATACTATGTTTTTTTTAGAAGAGTCGGTTGATTTATTTTCTTTATATGAGCTATTCTTTAGATTTTTTTCGACTTTTGAAGGAAAGGAGATTTATACAAGATGTCAATCAAGTATAGACTCTGTTCTCATTTTGTTTAGCACTTACATTTGTTGAAAGTTCCCAGAGTGTACACCAAAACATATCCATAATGCTTCCTTTACTTGGTGGTCTTAAAAACCATCTTGTAGGTCTCTGTTGGGAAAGTATAGCATTTTTCTTGTATTTAATAGGCTAGTAGGGTGTAAGTAAAAAATATATAATGCAGCATACATTTTTTTTTTTACAATTGGAGCCTATGAGTAAGATATCACACTGTATGTATGAGACATTGCAGTCTTCTGTTTAAGTACGTTGAGATCTTCTCCTGATATATATACCTCCAGCGTAGGCTCTTAACACTATATGAACAGAGTTTGAGACTTGAAACTTGGCAAGTCTGCCATATGCCAGAAGGGTTGGCATTGATTACAGTGCTCGTAGGATGGATTGTATTAAAGTTTCCAAAAATTGTGTGACCTCAAGTCAGCCTAGTTAGCTCTTCTTGGAATAAAGCAGTTGTGAGCTAAACCCCTAAGGTGATGATGCACAGTTATGATTCTGTCCAACAACTAGTCTATTAAAAACCGGACCCTACTAGTGAAGCCCTTCTGATGTCTCATAACCATTTTAATGCCCATACAACAACATTTGGAAATATTGGACTTCATTCAAGGTAGACTGAAAGTGTGAAGATATGTGGTCTGGAAAATGGGAGTCAAGCTGTATAACTGCCAAACAACTACAGGGCGCATGGCAACCACAAGATAGATTTTAGTACTATAACGTATTAGAAGGGAAAAAGTTGCAATACTAAAACCATTACAATGAATTTCTCATTTTCATTTTAGGATAAAAGGTGGTAAAACTTTTAAAGAAAATATCTTGTAAAAGGTGGAGCATCTGAGACTGGTTTCTTTTACCGTAAACTCAGTTTTACCCACAAACCACAGCTGGTACATTTTATGCCATTATTTTTAAATTTTGCATTTTTCCATTTGCCCACATGGCAGATTTCAGGAATTTGAGTAATTTCCCCCAACTTTATTATAGAAAAAAGACAACAGGAAACAAAGCATTCATAACATCCTTGATGAGCGGTCATTCCCTCACTACTAAAGTTATACTTGTGCACATTAGCAGGGAAATGTCTTTCAGTTTGTTGAATCATAAGAAACTTTGGCGTATACCATAGTCATTTTAGGAAACAGAAAATAAGTAATTTCAATTGTTATCCTTTCATTAGAGATATTTAGCCTAATGATATCAGTAAGCGGCAATTCCGTCACATTAATAGGATAAATATAGAAATGGTAATTTATAGAACCTTGTGTTCTACTCACCAATAACATTTCCTGCATAATGTAGAATCAGTTAAGGGAACTTTGATGTGTGTGGATGCAGGTGAGCGGCATCCCGGGCAGGGTAAGCCTGTTTTGACACGGCTCGTCAGGTGCTGGCACGTGCCAGGAGGCATGGTGGATGCACGCTGGCTTGCCTATGCAGAGGTTCAGAAGCGCGCCTGGTTGACACACGCATGGAGGCAGGTCAGGATGACGTGGGTCTGGGGGCGTGTCGCTAACGCAACTGGTACCATTTGATTGCCTCTCACTGGAAAGTGATCTTTGCGAAAGTTCATTTGGTGATATGGTTTTTTTCTTTATTTTGGTTTATTTGCCAGAGAAAGAAGTGTGTGACAAAGTCTAAGCACAAGGAATCTATGCTATGCAGAAATCTGTTGCCTGATTCCTACCTAAAAAGACTTTGAAAGTCTGGTATAGAGTAGACCGTAACCAGAGACCCCTAACTGTACCACTGATTTAAAGCTACTGCCACACTAAACAATCCCGCTAGCGATCACGATAACGACGCATACTAATGCGATCGCTAGCGGGATTGTTTCTATATCGCTAAGTGCGGCCACATTTAGCGATATAGTTAACGACGCTATCACCGTTAGCGATCTTCTTAACGACTTTAGCGGTACAAAAGTACCGCTAAATCGCTAAGAAAAGGTGCCACACTAGCGATATATACTTACCCAGCGGGAGCGCCGACGAGAAAATAGGGTCCGGAACGATTCCAGCGACGAGCGAGATCACAGCAGGAAGCTCGTCGCTGGCAGCTGCCGCACACAACAACATCGCTAACGGGATCGCTAAATAGTGACGTTTTTTAGCGATCCCGTTAGCGATATTGTTCAGTGTGGCATACCCTTTAGACCCATCAACAGGGCAGACGTTAAACAATTGCTAAAATCCCTCAACCAGGAAAAGCTTTATACAGTCATGGCCAAAAGTTTTGAGAATGACACAAATATTATATTTTCACATGATCTGTTGCCCTCTGGTTTTTATGTGTGTTTGACAGATGTTTTTATCACAGACAGAAATATAATAATTGCAAACATATGAGTAACACAAGCTTATATTGACAGTTAGAATGAGTTAATGCAGCAAGTCAATATTTGCAGTGTTGACCCTTCTTCTTCAGGACCTCTGCAATTCTCCCTGGCATGCTCTCAATCAACTTCTGGACCAAATCCTGACTGATAGCAGTCCATTCTTGCACAATCAATGCTTTCATTTTGTCAGAATTTTTAGGTTTTTGTTTTTCCACCCGTCTCTTGATGATTGACCACAAGTTCTCAATGGGATTAAGATCTGGGGAGTTTCCAGGCCATGGACCCAAAATCTCTGTTTTGTTCCCTGAGCCATTTAGTTATTACCTTTGCTTTATGGTAAGGTGCTCCATCATGCTGGAAAAGGCATTGTTGATCGCCAAACTGCTCTTGGAGGGTTGGGAGAAGTTGCTCTTGGAGGACATTCTGGTACCATTCTTTATTCATGGCTGTGTTTTTAGGCAAGACTGTGAGAGAGCTGATTCCCTTGGCTGAAAAGCAACCCCACACATGAATGGTTTCAGGATGCTTAACAGTTTGCATGAGACAAGACTGGTGGTAGCCCTCACCTTGTCTTCTCCGAATGAGGCGTTTTCCTGATGTCCCAAACAATCGAAAAGGGGATTCATCAGAGAAAATAACTTTACCCCAGTCCTCAGCAGTCCACTGCCTGTACCTTTTGCAGAATATCAGTCTGTCCATGATGTTTTTTCTGGAGAGAAGTGGCTTCTTTGCTGCCCTCCTTGAGACCCGGCCTTGCTCCAAGAGTCTCCGCCTCACAGTGCGTGCAGATGCACTCACACCTGCCTGCTGCCATTCCTGAGCAAGCTCTGCACTGCTGGTAGCCCATCCCGCAGCTGAAACACTTTTAAGAGACGGTCCTGGCGCTTGCTGGTCTTTCTTGGGCGCCCTGGAGCCTTTTTGGCAACAATGGAACCTCTCTCCTTGAAGTTCTTGATGATGCGATAGATTGTTGACTGAGGTGCAATCTTTCTAGCTGCGATACTCTTCCCTGTTAGGCCATTTTTGTGCATTGCAATGATGACTGCACGTGTTTCTTAAGAGATAACCATGGTTTACAGAAGAGAAACAATGATGCCAAGCACCAGCCTCCTTTTAAAGTGTCCAGTGGTGTCATTCTTACTTAATCATGACAGATTGATCTCCAGCCATGTCCTCATCAACACCCACACCTGTGTTAATGGAGCAATCACTGAAAAGAGGTTAGCTGGTCCTTTTAAGGCAGGGCTGCAATGATGTTGAAATGTGTTTTGGGGGATAAAGTTAATTTTCTAGCCAAATATTGACTTTGCAAGTAATTGCTGTTAAGCTGATCACTCTTTATAACATTCTGGAGTATATGCAAATTGCCATTAGAAAAAGTGAAGCAGTAGACTTTGTAAAAATTAATATTTGTGTCATTCTCAAAACTTTTGTCCATGACTGTAGAGGGAAGAAGGAAAAAAAGGACTAGCCAGTTGTCCCCTGTGAAAAGGCATGTATAGTAATTCAGATAATGATGACAACGGCTCCGATTCCTCCTCGTTGGTCTCCTCTTCAGACGGTAACACGGGTTATTTTTTTTTTTTCTATAGAGGAGATGGACAAACTCATAAAGCTGGTTAGGGCCAAAATGGGGATACTAGAGTGCAAATCCGAAAAATCTGTATAGGACGTTGTTTGGAGGTTTAGATTGGAAAAGGAGTAGGTCATTTCCATTGAGTAACAAGATCCATGCCCTAATTAAATGGGAATGGAAAAGACCTGAAAAGGGAGGCTCCCTTCCCACATTATTAGGAGGTGATATCATTTTGTTGAGCCTTCCTAGTCTATCTGACACAAAACACCACTGCTTTTAGATGAACCTCGCTTCACTTTGAGGATTTGGGAAATTTGAAGGATCCCCTCAATGAGAAAGCAGACATTTTCCTTAGAGGTACATGGGAGTTGTCAGTCGGGGCCCTAAAATCAGCAGTGGCTGCAACATGTGCAGCCAGATCCCTAATGATTTGGTGGATCATCTAGAGACCCAATTAAAAATAAGATATCAAGAGACAATATTTTGACCACTATCCCACATATCTGAGGGGCAGCAGAATTTCTATCGGATGCTTCCGTTGATTCGGTAAGATCAACAACCCTTTCTGTCCCCTGAATCCCAGAGAAGGTCCCCAGGAGTAGATGTATTCTTAAGCCCCCGTCTCACATAGCTATATCGCTAGCGAGATCGCTGCTGAGTCACTAGTTTTGTGACGCAGCAGCGAGCTCACCAGCGATATCGCTGTGTATGACATTCAGCAACGATCAGCCCCCCTGCCGGGTATTGCTGATCGTCGCTGAAAGGCCAGGACATTTTTTTTGATCGCTGGTCTCCCGCTGACAGGCACGCATCGCTGCGTGTGACAGGCGGGAGACCAGCGATCCGCTGGTAACCAAGGTACACAGCGGGTTTCCAGGCGCGGGGCTGTGCCTAGAAACCCGCTGTGTACCTTGGATACCAGCGCCCTGATGCAGGGGAGCTGGTAACCAAGGTACACAGCGGGTTTCCAGGCACCGCGCAGCACCTGGAAACCCGATGTGTACCTTGGTTACCAGCTCCCTGCATCAGGGTGCTGGTATCCAAGGTACACTGCGAGTAACTAAGCGATGTTACCCGCAGTGTCGCTTGTACTGATCGCTGCCTGAGCTGCCTGTTTGGCAGCTCAGCAGCGATAATGTAGCGATACACCAGCGATCCTGATCGTTGTCGGGATCGCTGGTGTATCGCTATGTGAGACCCAGCCTTTAGTTCCATGGGATTTGACCTGGTTTATGCATTTCCACTGATAGCCCTAATCCCATTAGTAGAGAGGAAGATCAGAGAAGACAGAACAAGGATTGTTTTGATTGCTCCATTTTGAAGACAATGTCCATCACAGATCCTTGGATTCTTCTGGAGGTTCCAAATCTCCTCTCATAGTGGCAGATGCACCATCCACGAGTATCCAACCTTCATCTAACTGCGTGGAATTTAACAGGCCGCTGTTAAGAGAAAGCGGTTTCTCTCCTAATCCTGTTTCCAGTCTACTTCAGACTAGAAAAGCAGCTAAGACAAAAATTTATGCTAAGACGTGGAGGAAATTTCTAACCTCTTCGGGATCAAAAATAGACGATGGGGATCCGTTGGATCCTATTCTGAAGTTCCTGTACAAAGGTCTTGAACTAGGCCTATCCACCAGTACCCTCAAAGTCCAGGTGTCTGCTCTAGGGCCTCTGTATAACTGTGATTTAGAAGGAAATTACTGGATGTCAAGATTTATTAGAGCGTCATCTAGATCCAGGCACATTTTAAGAATAAAACTCGTGGCATGAGATTTAAAACTAGGCCTGACAACCATGACAGAGTTCCAATTTAAGCCAAAAGAATTAGCATTTCCTAAGGTTATTTCCAGGACGTCCCTCCTGACAGCACCATGGGACGTCCTCCTCTTTGCTGGGACAGGAAACACACAAGAGATTAAAAGTCCCCTCCCCGCCCCCTTTTCCTCAGTGTGTTTCCTGTCCCTGCATGGAGGGACACACAGGAGACTTACCGGGTTCAGGGGGATCGTGAGGCCACGCCAGATCCTTCCCCCTGTGAAGCAGCCCAGGGCTGAAACTCTCCAGTGGGGAGTCCCTCAGCTCCAAAGACCAGGTGCGGCAGGCCCTGAATTGCGGACGTTCCTCCAGGTGGGAGGCTCTCGTCCGGGACCTCATACTGAGGGGTGCAAGGCGGTTCCTGGTAGGACAGCATCCCGCAGCCTGGCGAGTGCTTTGCGGTGGATACTTTCCATACCTCGGCTGTGACCAGCGTCCGGGGGAGCGGTTCACTTCCGGTTCAGCGTCGCACTTCCGGTGACGTCATATCCGGGAGACGCTCACCGCATGGAGAGCAGACGCTTCCTGGAACGACGAGAGCTGGTGGAGACCATTACAGCACCTAATCGTGAGTATGGGTGTGTGATCTAGAGACACGCCAAGACAGGTGACATATCGCCGCTTCCCCTATCGGCAGGACGCAGTAATTTGGTCAAGCAGCCTACCTTGTTCCTCATGGATACAGACGCGGCAGATGGCGGTGGGGTAAGTGCGCTTGGCGCAAAAAACCCAGCCATAACCTGACAGCCACCCAGGAATCCGACCTAATTAAGTTCCTGTCTTTTCTATAGGACAAAGGAACTTCGTCCGCTCCCATAACTACAAAAAAGGCTGGTAAAGCCTTAGCAAAATCAGCCAGGTGTCCGGTGTGTCACAGCAAACTGCCAGATGGCTATGACAGAACCCTTTGTTCTTCTTGTACCTCTAAGGTTATGAGAGATGAACATTCATTGCTTTCTGAAATGAGGCGCATGATTTCTGAGGAGGTTCAGGCCTCTATATCCACACTTACTCAGCAGTGGCCATGTAGTCCTGGCTCTAGTCGTAAGCGGCCCAGATGGGAAACGGATTCAAGAGAACAAGATTTAAGCTCTGAAAATAGATCAGATTTAGAAGAAGCTATTTCAGAGGAAGAAGGAGAACTTCCCCCCGACACTCAGGATAGGAAAAAGAAATTTCTATTTCAACCTGAGGATACTAAGAATCTGATTAGATCTGTACGGAACACCATGGAGATCGAGGAAACTCCCAGAACACAATCTAGACAGGATTTGATGTTCGGGGGACTTACGTCTCAGAAAGAGACAGTTTTTCCTGTTAGCAATCACATTAAAACAATGATCCTGGAGGAATGGAAGAGTGCGGAACGGCGTCTAGTTTTGTCACGTGACTTCAGGGGAAGACTACCGTTCGAACCTGAAGATGTTAGATTATGGGAAGAAGTTCCGAAAATCGATACCCCAATAGCTAGAGTCACAAAAAAGACTGCCATCCCATTTGAGGACTCCTCTAGCCTACGTGACCCTATGGACAGAAAGGCCGATATTCTCCTGAAAAGAGCCTGGGAAACCTCAGCGGCCCTTATTAGGACTAATATTGCTGCCACCTCTGTAGCCAGATCCATGGTTTATTGGATGAGTCAATTGGAGGATCAGTTATCCAATAAGACTCCTAGAGCTGAGATTTTAGCCTCTCTGCCGGTTATGAATTCAGCCACGGCTTTCCTGGCTGATATGTCTGCAGAATCGGTCAGATTTTCTGCTAGAAACAGCTCCTTATCTAATGCAGCTAGGAGAGCTGTCTGGCTAAAATCATGGTCCGGAGATAACGCCTCTAAGATGAAATTATGTTCCATTCCATTTTCAGGGCTTAGGGTCTTTGGACCAGCTCTGGATACTATCTTAGAATCAGTATCAGACGCTAAGAAGGGTTTCCCAGAGGATAAACCCCGCCGAGCTCAATCCTTTCGGCGAGGTTCCCTGTCTAGAAGACAGTTCGATTCTAGAGGTCAGGGAAGATCAAGCAGAGGATCATATAAGAGTTACCATTCCCAGGGAGGAAAGAACAAGAATACGTTCTTTGGCTCCTCACATAGAACTAGGAGACAATGACGCCAACTTTATTGGCGGACGACTCCGTTATTTTGCAACAAACTGGGAACTGGTTACTCAGAATCAGTGGGTTCGCAGAACTATAGCGGAAGGTTATCGGATAGAGTGTTGCGCTCCGCCACCCGAAAGATATGTTCCCCCTACGGTGATCTCCACAGACTCGGTCATGTGGACAGATCTCCAGGACCTACTAAGGCTTTCTGTCATAATTCCTGTTCCCCGGGCAGAGTTAGGCAAGGGTCACTATTCATCCCTCTTCACTAGCTTAAAACCGTCCGGAGAATCCCGTACTATAATAAATCTGAAACCCCTAAACTATTGGGTCACATACAAGAGGTTCCGGATGGAATCAATCAGGTCTGCAACCCACCTTATAGACAAGGACGCGTTCATGTGCACTCTCGATCTGAAGAGTGCATACTACCATGTCCCAGTTCATCACTCATCACAAAGTCTTCTCAGGTTTGCAGTGCAGTTACCGACCCGAGACCTGCCACTTTCAGTTTCAATGCCTACCCTTCGGGCTGGCCTCGGCTCCCGAATATTCTCAAAATTGGTCTCGGAGATTGTGGCCTTTCTAAGAAGCAGAGGTACTATTATTGTTCCATACTTGGACGATTTTCTTATAGTGGCGCGAACAGAAGAGGCGCTGGTCGAACACAGAGATCGCTGCATTTCCATACTCAACTATCTGGGTTGGATAATAAATTGGGAAAAGTCAGATCTAGTTCCCGAACAAAAGAAAGTCTTCCTGGGTGTTATACTGGATTCAAGTCGAAGAATCTCTTTCTTACCTTGGAAGAAGCGAGAGTCCATACAGGATGTAACGAAGGTTCTAATGAAGCACCAGCCCTCCATAAGATCCGCCATGAAGGTTCTAGGTCAGATGACGGCTTGCATTCCATGCGTCAGATGGGCACAGTTCCACTCAAGACCCCTTCAGAAAGAGATTCTTTCGTCATGGAATCGGAACTACAGCTCGATAGACAGGACATTACATCTGTCAAAGACGGTAAAAGAATCTCTCCTTTGGTGGATGCAGCCAGACAATCTAAAGTTAGGAGTAAGATGGTCGACCTCCCCTTATGTAAAAGTTACCACGGACGCCAGTTCCTGGGGTTGGGGAGCTCATCTGAAGGGCAGAATACTACAGGGCAGATGGCCAGAAGAAATCCAGTATCGATCCTCAAACTTCAAGGAGCTCTACGCTGTATGGGAAGCCCTAAGAAGGAACCAATCCGAACTCAAAAATCAGCATATCAGGATTTACTCGGACAACATCACAGCAGTTTCGTTTTTGAATCACCAAGGAGGTCCCAGACATCGACCCCTTCAACAGTTGGCAGAGATGATATTCACCTGGGCAGAGCAGGTCGTCCTTTCCTTAACGGCAGTCCACCTGGAAGGTTCCCAGAATGTAATAGCAGACTACCTGAGCAGAAAGAAAGTGAGTCCTACGGAGTGGGAACTAAACCAGGATATCTTCAGAGATCTATGTCGGAGGTGGGGAACACCTCAAATAGACCTATTTGCAAACAGAAGAAATGCGAAGATTCCCAGGTTTTTCTCCCTGAACCCCTTGGACGATCCAGAGGGATTGGATGCCTTAAGCCAGAAATGGGAAGAACATCTGTTATATGCATTCCCACCTCTAGCGCTCATCCCGGCCGTATTACGGAAGATCAAGGAGGATCGGGCTACAGTAATAATGATCGCCCCTTATTGGCCAAAGAGGAGCTGGTTTTCTCTACTAACAGACAGGTCAATCGAAAACCCCTTAGAGCTGCCTCTGAATCCGGACTTAATTCATCAAGGTCCGATCCATCATCCGGACCTGAAGAGATTACATATCTCAGCCTGGATCCTGAGAGGGTGACCTTGAAGGCCAAAGGCTTATCTGACCAGGTCATAACCACAATCCAGGCCAGTAGAAAGCCAGTCACATCGGCTATCTATCTCAGAATCTGGAAACGCTTCTGTACAGTGAGTGGCGGGTCCGACTTGGTGACAGGCACTCCGGACATTCCTAAGATTTTAGATTTCCCTCCAGTCAGGCTTCAACATGGGACTCAGACCCAGTACCCTAAAAGTTCAGATCGCTGCATTAAGCTCCTTCTTAGACTACTCACTAGCTTCTCACCCATGGGTGATAAGATTTGTTAAAGCTATTCAGAGACTACGGCCCACGATTAGACAGTGTCTCCCAATATGGGACCTTACTCTGGTACTCAGGGCTTTATGTAATGATTCATTCCGTAATAACAGCACAATGCCTATTTCCTTGCTTACCAGGAAAGCAGCTTTCCTGGTAGCAATTACCACTGCTAAAAGAATAGGTGAAATTCAGGCTCTATCCACTAGAGACCCATATTTTCAGGTTAGGGACGACAGCATTCTGTTAAGGTTGGATCCTGCTTTCTTACCCAAGGTTGCTTCAGATAGTAACCGTAATCAGGAGATTATCTTACCTTCTTTCTGTGATAACCCTTCCAACGAAAAGGAGCTGAGGCTCCATTCGTTGGATGTCAGAAAGGTGGTACTAGACTACATAGATGCCACTAAAGACTGGCGTATAGATTCAAACCTATTTGTCCTCTACGGAGGAATCAGTAAAGGGAAAAAGGCGTCTAAACCTTCCATCGCTAGATGGATTACCTCTTTAATTTCAGAGGCCTATTTAGCTGAAGGGTCAGAACCTCCGGCGGGCCTAAAGGCCCACTCAACCAGAGCATTAGCTGCCTCCTGGGCAGAGAGGGCAGGCGCCTCTCTGGAACAAATTTGTAAGGCGGCAACATGGGCTAGAATTGATACATTCTGCAAACATTATAAGATAGATGTACTTTCTAACCGGCAGACGGCCTTTGGTAGGAAAGTTCTGCAGGCGGTGATCCCACCCTAAGGAGCTTTCTTTGGTACTCCCCATGGTGCTGTCAGGAGGGACGTCCTGGAAAAGGGTCATTAGACCTACCGCTAATTAGGTTTCCAGGAGTCCATCCTGACAGCACTGGTAGCTCCCTCCCTCTTCAATACGTCATATGCTGTAATATGATTTTCAATAATTAAAGTGTTTTGTGCATTATACATGTCATGGTTTTGATACAACACTGAGGAAAAGGGGGCGGGGAGGGGACTTTTAATCTCTTGTGTGTTTCCTGTCCCAGCAAAGAGGAGGACGTCCCATGGTGCTGTCAGGATGGACTCCTGGAAACCTAATTAGCGGTAGGTCTAATGACCCTTTTCTATTTAAAGAGCCCTTCTGGTAGCCTTAACATCTGCCTGAAGGGTCAGTGACATTCAGGCCTTTTGAGGGTTCCACTATTTACTAAGATACTAGAACACGGGGTGATTTTGAAACCCGATCCATCCTACCTAAAGTAGCATCCCGGTTTCATAGGTTACAGAAGATGGTTCTTCATTCTATTTGCTCTAGTCTAAAAAATCGAGGAGAAGCTTCAAACTCTGAACGTTAGGAGATGCCTAGTTAAAGGGAACCTGTCACCTCGTTTTGCCGATATAAGATGCGGCTACTGGCTTTTGGCGCTTATCTACAGCATTCTATAATGCTGTAGATAAGCCCAGGGTCCGACCTGCAAGATAAGAAAAACAAGTTTTATTATACTCACCCGGGGGGCTGTCCGATGCGTCCGGTCCGATGGGTGTCGCAGGTCCGGGTCCAGCGCCTCGCATCTTCATGCGATGTCGTCCTGCTGGCTTCGTGCCGCGCTCCTTCGCAGGCGTACTAATCTGCCCTGTTGCTAATGCTGTAGATAAGCCCCGAAAGCCAGTGGTCGCATCTTATAGCGGCAAAACGAGGTGACAGGTTCCCTTTAAGTACTTATCTGTTACGGAGATCCCAAAAAGAGTTAATCATTATATTTTCCTAGGAAGGGGCTTAAGGGCCCCGTCTCACATAGCGACACACCGGCGATCCCGACAACGATCAGGATCGCTGGTGTGTCGCTACATGATTGCTGCTGAGCTGCCAAACAGCAGCTCAGGCAGCGATCAGGACAGCAACACTGCGGGTAACTTCGCCTAGTTACCCGCAGTGTACGTTGGATACCAGCGCACTGATGCAGGGAGCTGGTAACCAAGGTACACGTCGGGTTTCCAGGCTCTGCGCGGTGCCTGGATACCCGACGTGTACCTTGGTTTACCATCTCCCCTGCAGCAGCGCGCTGGTGTCAAACGTACACATCGGGTTTCCAGGCACAGCCCCGCGCTTGGAAACCCGATGTGTACCCGGAGATCGCTGCGATGCGTGCTGGCCGGCGGGAGACCAGCAATCAAAAAAAAAAAGTCCTGGCATTTCTGACACGACCAGCGATTCACAGCAGGGACCTGATCGCTGGTACGTGTCAGACATAGCGAGATCGCTGCTGAGATCGCTGTTTAGCAGCGATCTCGCTAGTGATCTCGCTATGTTAACCGGGGCCCTAAGGTTTCAAGACGCACAGTAGCATGGTGAATCAGGGAGGCCATTTCTTTAGCTTATTCTGCAAGTAGCAAATCCGTTCCAGAAGGTCTGAAGGCTCACTCCACAAGGGCCGTGGCAACCTTCTGGGCGGGGAGATCATATGTCTCAATCGAGTAGATTTGTAAGGCGGCAACCTGGTCTTCTCCTTCCACTTTCTATAAACATTATAGACTTGATAAGGATTCCTATTTTGACCTTACCTTTGCAAGAAGGATGCTCCAGGCTGTGATCCCTTCCTGTATTCTTATTTTTCTCTGTAACTCTCTTGTGGTGCTTTCATGGATGATCGGTAAAGTCTTAGTTACTTACGGTAATGGGATTTTTCAGAACCCATGACAGCACCCTTATATTCCCTCCCATCACGTGTGGGTGAGCACTTCTTTTGCCAGTGTTTTAAGTTCAGGTTTTGTGATATGTGGTGTTGGTAAATTTGAATTGTAATAATCATTGGAGGTCTTCTCGTGCACAGTAATTTAACTGATGCGAGAGAGAGGTGCCGTTCTTTTTGTCCTGTTGGTTTCCTGTCCTTGAAAGGTGGATCCCCTCTGTTGTGGTGCTGTAATGGGTTCCAAAAACTCCTGTTAAAAAAAAGTCTTAGATACTTATTGGTAACAGTGGTCTAATATTTTTATGTCTGTATGACTTCTGCTCATCTGTAAATTAAAAAAAAAAAAAGTTATTTCCTGTATTAAACGTTTTCCTTATGAAATATGTCGGACAGCCTGGACTTTTCTGAACCAAACGATCAAAGCAGATCATTGCTCAGTGTCACGTTGCCTGCACAGCAAATATGCTGCCCCTTTATGAAGCAAACGGTGATGCATTGTATGTTGTATTATGAAGAAAAAAGTGTGATTCATTAAGAAAGAAGTTGAGATTGTAGAATATATGTTTACTCAGCTGAGCTGGTTGTGCATGCTACAAGCACAACGCTGGTACAAGCATGGAAACTATTGTGTTAAGCCCGCTGAACTGGAATGATTTCAAGCTCAGAGTATGGATGATGGAGAAAAACACAAAAAATATAGTTTTTTGGTGCTACTGATATTTCGTAACATTGAGGATTGGAGACAATAAAAAGAATGTTTATTGACACAGTGTTACAGAGGAGCTTTAACTCTTTCATCAGTTTTCTCCACCATCTGCGTTGTATGTTCGGAAATCTTTCCATTATATAATTCTTTAGAAATTTGAGTTACAGTAGCAAATTTGTACAAGAACTAACAATCTATAATTAATTCCCGATGCACATTGAAGAGCCTTTCCCAAGTTCACCCGTTTTCCTTTCTTGATCCATATTTGATAGATACTAGTCACTGAAATCCAGGATGACCCTACACGACTTGCCTCCTCAGAGAGTCTTTGACTCATACACATTAGATGTCTGTCAGACCAGGGCTGACAGTTTTCTGTCCTGACTTCTCCATACACAGGAGGAGACTTCTGTGGCATCGGTATATCTCGAAGTAAAACAAATAGATCAGTTCAGCCGGACAAATCTTTCTCTCACCTAACATCAGTTTGGGGACAATTAGGAGGCCCATAAACACGTTAGGCTGTCGGACGATCCTGCTGATAGTAACGGCTTCTGCTGACTTCAGTCTTGTTTTATGTGGGCCTTGGGGATCCTAGTTAATGATAAACTTACCTGGAGCAGCCAGTGCCAGGCAGCGGCTGCCAAAGCAAACAGGATCATGGGGTGCATTAAAAGAGGTCCGGATACACATGATGAGAGCATTATACTGCCTCTGTACAAATCCCTGGTTAGAGCGCACATGGAATACTGTGTACAGTTTTGGGCACCTGTGCTCAGGAAGGATATAATGGAACTAGAGCGAGTACAAAGGAGGGCAATAAAATTAATAAAGGGGATGGGGATCTACAATACCCAGAGAGATTAGCAAAATTAGGATTATTTAGTCTAGAAAAAAGATGACTGAGGGGCGATCTAATAACCATGTATAAGTATATAAGGGGACAATACAAATACCTTTCCGAGGATCTGTTTATACCAAGGAAGGTGACGGTCACAAGGGGGAATTCTCTGCGTCTGGAGGAGAGAAGGTTTTTCCACCAACATAGAAGAGGATTCTTTACTGTTAGGGCAGTGAGAATCTGGAATTCCTTGCCTGAGGAGGTGGTGATGGCAAACTCAGTCGAAGGGTTCAAGAGAGGCCTGGATGTCTTCCTGGAGCGTAACAATATTGTATCTTACAGTTATTAGGTTCTTTAGAGGGACGTAGATCTGGGGATTTATTCTGACAGAATATAGGCTGAACCAGATGGACAAATGTCTTTTTTTGGTCTTGCTAACTATGTTATTATGTTTTAGCCATCAGAATTTGGCCACTGTCAGACTCCGCAGAACTGTACATGTTGCCTATTTTTCCAGCATCAACAGCACAATAACTTCAAGAACTGAATGTACACTTGGTGCCTAGTATATCCCAGCCCTTGACAAGTCATTGTCACAAGATAATCCTTGTAATTCACATCACGTGTTTTAATGTTATGTCTGATTAGTGTATTCTTATATTTTAATTTCCTTGCTTATTGTAAGTCTCATTGTGCATCATTGTCTCTTGTAAAAGGTTAGGAAGAATTTCACAGACAGATTATAAAATAAACACAGGATTACATAGTCAGGGTTTGTGGCCGTGAAAGAGCTGTAAAACATGAGAATAAGATTTTTCAGGTGTGGTAAAACCTTACAAAGCTCATCTTGCCTTTATGGATCAGCCACCTTGTGCGTGACCTTAAAATAGAAAACCTGAATCTTATTTGACTTCTACTCATAGCAAAACCAGTATGTGAAAAGACATTTGTTTAAGAATCGATGGAAATATGTTTTGTCCCAGCTCTTAGACCCATGCAGTGCTTTCTACCTCCATCCCATGACTTGTACATATCGAGTTGTCACATTATCGTGCACAGAAAACAATCTTAAGTCTTGTCCACAGTGGCTGACAAACCAGGGCTTGTTTGGCATAGAGGTTTCTACACTTCATTTAAAGTGATTTGAAATGGAATTGTTTATAAAGGTTTATGAAAGGGGCACTCATACAAGAACAAAAGGCATGTTCACAGGGCGCGATCACCATTAGCATTTGATTATCTGCGGGAGGGAAACTTGTGATCTTGTGTCAGTTTTAAGTAAACACTTATGCTATTATTTCATATGTAATGCTGTGTACAATGCAAGAAATGTATTTACGGGTGTAATGTATGTAGTACAGTTCATATAGCGTCTTGTGCGTAAGTCCATGCAAACGTGGGTCTTTCAAAGAGCAGGGTTCAGAGTCCACAAGTGCTTCAGAGTTCCTCAGTAGGAATAGCTGGAGTACAAGGTCCAAGGCTTACAGGAGTCAAGTCACAGGTTCACTGCAGGCTAGATTCTGAAAGCACTGATTGCTCAGCTGTGGCTGCTTAAGAAGCAAAGGAGAGAATCAGGGCGGGAACATGCAAGCTGGAAACTCCATTTTGACTGAGGGCAAGATAGCTGCAGCAAGACAAAAGTAAAATGGCTGACGAACAAACTGAGTTTCAGGAATATATACATAGAACCTTACATTACTCCCCCCTTAAGGACAACCTCCGGATGACCTCAGACCAGGCTTGTGTGGGTACCTCTGATGAAACTGACGGAGCAAGCGAGGAGCATTAACGTTATTGACCGGTTCCCATGAGTTGTCCTCCACTGGGTAGCCCTGCCATTTAATCAGATATTGTAACTGATTTCTATACAACCTGGAATCTAAAATCCTTTCCACCACAAATTCTTCCTGACCATCGACTAGCACTGGGTCAGGGCAAGGAGAGGAACGTCCAGGAAACGTATTGGGTGTCGCAGCCTTTAGTAGGGATACATGAAAGACAGGGTGGATTCTCATAGTTCTGGGCAGTTGAAGACGACAAGCAACGGCACTTATAATTTTACTGATTTTATAGGGTCCAATGTACTTATGTCCAACTTAGACGATGGAATCCTTAACTTAAGATTTCTGGTTGACAGCCAGACCAAGTCTCCTACCTTGAAAGCTGGTGCAGGTTTACGAAATTTATCTGCTGCTTTCTTGTACCTTTCTTGAGCCGATTCCAGATTTTCCTTTAGAAGATCCATATTCTTCTGTAAAGACGTGATTCTTTCAGCCACTGCTGGTAAAGGCGTTTCTATGGGAAATCGTGGTAGAATGTTAGGATGATAACCTAGATTAGAGTAAAAAGGAGACTGTTTAGTGGAGGCACTCTGAGAGTTGTTATACGAGAACTCAGCTAATGGACGTAGATCCACCCAATCATCCTGTAGGTGGCAGATAAAGCAGCGGAGATACTGCTCCAGGGTTTGATTGGTTCGTTCGGTCTGTCCATTAGTCTGGGGATGAAAGGCAGAAGAAAGGTTTACTTTAATGTCCAATGCTGCACAGAAATTTTGCCAAAACCTAGAAGTGAATTGCACCCCTCGATCCGAAATAACCTCATCCGGTACTCCATGTAAGCGAAACACATCTTTAATCATCAAATCTGATGTCTGTTTTGCAGTGGGTAAGCCGACACAAGGAATAAAATGAGCTGCCTTTGTTAGACGGTCAACCACCACTAGAATGGTGTTCTTCCCCTGAGAGGTTGGTAACTCCACAATGAAGTCCATAGAAATGGATCCCCACGGGCGGGACGGGGTGGGAAGAGGCTGTAACAGACCAGTTGGTGAGGAGCGAGGTGTTTTGCATCTTGCACAGACCTCACATGAAGTGACATAATTCAAAACATCCTTCCTGCAAGTGGGCCACCAAAAGAAACGAGAAAGAAATTCCTGTGTCTTTAGAATTCCTCTATGCCCAGCTATCTTGGAATCGTGAATGAGTTGCAATACTCTTAATCTGACTGTTTCAGGAATATACAGACGTTGTCCCTGAATCCACACACCATTCTTAAAGACAAGACTTACGTCCCTTGGGGGTTGTGCCAAAAAGGAATCCGCATGGTATGCTTCCTTGATGTCCTTAAGTAGGTCTTGATTATGAATAACTCATAGGAATCTAGAGTCAGGAAGAATAGTCTTAGGAGGAGTAATTGGACGTGTCTCTGCTGAGTAAATCCTAGAGAGTGCATCAGCCTTTCCATTGCGCGATCCTGGTCTATAAGAATGATAAAATTAAATTGGTTTAAGAAAAGATTCCAGCGAGCCTGGCGAGGAGTCAGGCACTTAGCCGACCTGATAAACTCAAGGTTACGATGGTCTGTCAGGACGACTATTTGCTGTGCAGCTCCCTGAAGAAGGTGTCTCCATTCTTTGAAGGCGGCAATAATGGCCAACAACTCTCTATTGCCCACATCGTAGTTCCTCTCAGCCGAAGACAACTGCTGGGAAAAGAAGGCACAGGGATGCAAGACATTCTTCTCACCTGTTCTCTGAGAGAGTATAGCTCCAACGGCACAGTCTGAAGCACCCGACCTCTATTATGAAGGCAAGCTCGGGGTTGGGATGTACTAGGATAGGTGCAGTGGTAAATTTATCTTTTAGACGGGAAAATGCTTCCTGGGCTTGGGGAGTCCAGGAAAACCTAGACTCTTTCCGGGTAAGTTGAGTGATAGGTGACACTACCTCAGAGAAATTTCTAATGAAACGTCTATAGAAGTTGGCAAACCCGATGAAGCGCTGTACCTCCTTCACATTTCTAGGACTTGGCCAATCCTTGATGGCTTGGGTTTTGCTTCCATCCATACTAATTCCTTGTGTAGACAGTACATACCCCAGAAATTGAATTTCGGTCCTATGGAATTCACACTTTTCAAGTTTGATGTAAAGATGATTTTGTCTTAGACGTTCCAAGACCATTCTCACATGTCCATGATGTTCCTCTGTGGAGTTAGAAAAAATTAGAATATCATCCAAATAAATTACCACGAATGTATCTAGGAGATCCCTGAAGATGTCATTCACCAAGTGTTGGAAAGTGGCTGGGGCGGTACTCAGACCAAAAGGCATAACTAGATATTCAAAGTGTCCATAGCGTGACCTGAATGCAGTCTTCCATTCATCCCCAGGTCTAATACGGACGAAGTTATAGGCCCCACGAAGATCTAGTTTAGAAAAAATTTTGGCATGTCGCACTCTCTCCAATAACTCAGGGATTAAAGGCAATGGATAACGGTTTCTAATAGTAACCTTATTGAGTTCCCTATAGTCTACGCATGGTCTCAGAGATCCATCTTTCTTCTTTACAAAGAAGATGGGTGCACCTGCAGGAGATGAAGAGGGGCGTATGAAGCCCTTGGCTAGATTTTCATCTATGTAATCCTTTAAAGCCTTTAGCTCGGGCCCCGCCAGGGGGTAGATCTTACCAAAAGGTATCTCTGCTCCAGGCAATAATTCAATTGGACAATCATATGGACGGTGAGGAGGAAGCTGGTCAGCGTTCTTCTTGTCACATAAATCCACATAGTCCTGGTATACAGCTGGTAGTTCAGGGACTGACATGATTCCTTTAGGAACAGAGCAAGCTGAAACTTTTGGACTCATCTGTTTCTCTGGAAAGTGTAATTCCTTGGTCTCCCAGTTAATGGTAGGATTCTGAGCCTGCAGCCATGGTAGCCCTAGAATAATGGGAAAGTGGGGAGAAGAGATAAGCATAAAGGACAGTTTCTCTTGATGATCTTTACCCATAAGAACCCTCAAAGGCTCTGTTTCCTGATCCACTGGTCCAGAGGTCAGCAGGGAGCCATCCACAGTTTCCATCTGTACTGGAGTAGCCTTCTTCACTGAACGTATTCCCTGTTTCAGAGCAAAGGAGACATCCATAAAATTCCACTTGCCCCTGAGTCGATCATAGCAGAGCTAGACACCCAAGCTGAGTCAACCCAGAGTTTGATGGAAAGAAAGCAATGAGAATTGTTTTTCTTACAACTCAGCTGGGACACCGCTGAGGAAACTTGAAAAATGGCAGCGTTTACACAGTCAACGTCCTCAGAGGTAACGGAGTTTAAGTCCGAGAAATCAAGATCTGTTGCTGCAGATCTCTCTGGAGCCTGAGGCTCGGACCTGACAGATCCCCTCTCGCAACACTCACAATGAATGAGTGCTGCAGTAGTCTTACGAGAACGGCTGGGGCAGTTTATAATGAAGTGCCCTGACTTACCACAATAGAAACATAGATTCTCCTTAAAACGATGTTCCTTGCGTGCATCACTAACCCGTCGTTGTAAAGAGTCTACCTGCATGGGTTCAGGTTCAGGTTCCCGTGTAATCCTACTCAAAGGTTCCTTAGCTGGAGAGGAAGGTAGGAAAAGGTTAGTACGATTGCTTTCGAACCATCTCTCTTGCCTGCGTTCAGTCAGACGAGTATCAATACGGATGCAGTAGTTAATAAAGTCACCTAACGCAGTGGGAGGGTCGGCACGAGCAAGTTCATCCTTAATCAGTGGAGATAACCCCTTTCGAAAAATAGATTTTTTGGCGGAACTGTCCCAGGTGGTATCAAGGGCCCATCTCCTGAAATCCAAGGCATATTCAGCTACCGAGTGCTTACCTTGGCGCAAAGCTAACATGGCTGCTTCAGCTGTTGCACCTCGATTGGGGTCATCAAACACCTGCCCCATGGCTGAAATAAAATCATCAAGGTGATTCAAACAATCATCCTCAGTCTCAATCAGAGGGTTTGCCCACATTAAAGCCTTGTTGGTAAGCAACATAATTATAGTAAGCACCTTAGATCGTTCAGTGGGAAATTGTGAAGCATGTGCAGAAAAAAAAGATTGCATTGATTAATAAATCCCCTGAATTTCTCACGTTCACCGCCAAAACGAAAAGGGAGCAACTTGGGAATCCCAGCACTCGGGGCTACGGCAGGAGCCTGGACTCGCCCCTCTAGAACCTCAATCCTGGCTCGCAAATCCTGGGTAGTCTGTCCAACCACTTGCAAATTGTGATTATTGAGGTCCTGTAGATTTGTAAAACGGGTCTTTATATTCTGCAAATCTGCAAGGATATTATCAGTCACTCCGCAAAGTTCCTTTATGCGGGCCTCCATTTTCCAGATCTTTTAAGACAGGATTACTGGAAGAAGAGGAGAGAAAAAAAAACAATAGTGTTCACTTGTGGCAACACTGCAGAGAGAAAAAAAAATTAAGGGAACTGCTCACCTGGAATGGTTGTGAGAAGTCACAACCACTATCATCACAGAAAGTTTCAACCAGACATCTGATATCCAGAGTTACAGCAGACAAAAAAGAGAAAAGAAAGGAAAAAAAAAAAAACAATAGTGTTTACCTGTGGTAACACTGCAAAAAGAAAAAACTTAAGGGAATTGCTCACCTGGAATGGTTGTGAGAAGTCACAACCACTGTCATCACAGAAAGTACAACCGGACGTCTGATATCCACAGTACAGCAGACACAACCTTCCAGACCCAGCAGACACTAACGTTTTGGCTTCAGAATCTTGTAATGTATGTAGTACAGTTCATATAGCGTCTTGTGCGTAAGTCCATGCAAACGTGGGTCTTTCAAAGAGCAGGGTTCAGAGTCCACAAGTGCTTCAGAGTTCCTCAGTAGGAATAGCTGGAGTACAAGGTCCAAGGCTTACAGGAGTCAAGTCACAGGTTCACTGCAGGCTAGATTCTGAAGCACTGATTGCTCAGCTGTGGCTGCTTAAGAAGCAAAGGAGAGAATCAGGGCGGGAACATGCAAGCTGGAAACTCCATTTTGACTGAGGGCAAGATAGCTGCAGCAAGACAGAAAGTAAAATGGCTGACGAACAAACTGAGTTTCAGGAATATATACATAGAACCTTACAACGGGCTCCGTAAATGTAGTACTAAAGTTAAAAAAATAAGCAACTTTTCCACTGTTTGGTGGCTACAGTTCCTGCTCAAGTAGTCATACACCCATCATCCATGCGCCCTCTAATTCTACCCAACATACATCTTAAAGGGAACCTGTCAGCAGGATTGCGCACAGTAACCTACACACAGTGTCAGGTCGGCGCCGTTATACTGATTACAATGATACCTTGGTTGATTAAATCCATCTTTGGTTGTTGTTTAATCTTTATTTTTAGTTTTGAATTAATGATATGCTCGTGCTCCGATTATGCAGCATAATCGCATATGTACTGTGTATATAATCAATGTGTTTTAGAATATTTTGATATTCTATTGCTAGAGAAAAAGATCACAGATAGCTGCTATTGCGCAGGCAGCACCATCTTGTAGGAGGAATTTTTTTTTTCTTTAGCAAGATGGCACCGTCGGTGCATGCACAGTAGCAGCTAGCCGATCACCAATAGCTGCTACTGCGCAGGTGCGGCGGGCGCTATTTTCAAATGGATTTTTTTGTGGGAATATCAGGATAGCCTCAAACATATTAATTATATACACAGTACATATGCGATTATGCTGCAGCACAGACGACACGGCTTGTGCTTGCCTGCAGAAGGGTTTTTTTTTTTTCAATATGTGTATATATAATATTCATTATGTAAACTAGGGGGCCAGTCAGTGAGGGATTTCATCAACCAAGGTATCATTTTAATTAGTATAACGGCGCCGACCTGACAGTGTCTGTAGGTTACTGTGCACAATCCTGCTGACAGGTTCCTTTTAAGGGTCTTGGACTAGTAGATTAGTATGTAGCTAAAGGGAATCTGTCACCCCAAAAATGCCATATCAAGTAAAGATATGGCTGAATAGAGCGTCCCATAACTAAGCTAACGGTGGGTATCATATATCATGATACCACCGTTTTCATAGCAAAATACCTTTGTAAAGTTGGTGATTGAACGTGTCAATCACTGCAGTCAGGTCAGGAGGGCGGCGGTTTTCATGTCCTCCCCCGCCCCCGCTCCTCGTCATATGTTTCGTATCGCCGTCTGTGAATACCACAGACGGCGTTAGTTTCCCGCAATTGCGCAATTCAAAATTCTGCCGGCGCATGCGCAGTATGCTTTGCCCAGCAGTGGGCAAAGCATAAAATTACTACAGCGCATGCGCTAGTATTTCCTTGCCCCGGAAAATCCTGCTTGCCTTGGACGACTTCCGGGGCAAGGAAATACTAGCGCATGCGCTGTAGTAATTTTATGCTTTGCCCATACTGCGCATGCGCCGGCAGAATTTTGAATTGCGCAATTGCGGGAAACTAACACCGTCTGTGGTATTCACAGATGGCGATACGAAACATGACGAGGAGCGGGGGCGGGGGAGGACATGAAAACCGCCGCCCTCCTGACCTGACTGCAGTGATTGACACGTTCAATCACCAACTTTACAAAGGTATTTTGCTATGAAAACGGGGGTATCATGATATATGATACCCACCGTTAGCTTAGTTATGGGACGCTCTTTTCAGCCATATCTTTACTTGATATGGCATTTTTGGGGTGACAGATTCCCTTTAACAGCTTCTTCTGACTTCTCAATTTGCCTCCCTGGCAGATGTGTTCTTGATTACTGTGCTCCTATGTATAGACTATATGCCAAGAGTTTTATTCTGAAGCAGTTGGGTACACAGAATGTAGCTGATTATTATTTTACATTGTGAAGGGTTTCATGTGTAAGGTGTAATTCCTAATACTGTTTCCATGTTGTCCAAATAGAGTGACAGTCACAGTCGTCTGCTGTTTGCTCATTAGTAATGCTCAGTTTTCACATGATTGCTTGCAAACGTGTCCCTTGTGTATACAGCAGCCATAGTACAGAGTCACAAGGTTAGGACTACATTACAATATAAACGATTTCCCCATACACATGAACGCTCGACTTGGCTGAGCCTTCATGTGTTCTCTATGGGCAGACGCCTCTCACAGTAGCTTATTTAGAGGAAAATTCAAACTGCCCGGTAGTTTCATCTTCTGTTAGGGAAGGAACCTGTCAGATCAATAATGTTATTACCCTGCAGATATATTGTTAATAGTGTTATGCCCGGCCACAGCACTCACCTCTCAACTGGATTGGCGATAACATTTTTTATTAATGGGGGTCCACCTGCTGGGACTCGCATCGTTAGGGTGAGCCAGGGCACTTTATCCTTGTTAAAATGGATCGGCACTGTGTGTGTTCGCCAGCCGTTCAATTCATTCCCTATGGGCTGCCGATTCAGCGCCGATACGATCAGTTCGGACTCCTCCTAATCAGTAAGTTATCGTATATCTTGCGCACAGGACAACCCCTTAAGGCCAATGCCCCCGTCTCACATAGCGATATCGCTAGCGAGATCGCTGCTGAGTCACTAGTTTTGTGATGCAGCAGCGAGCTCACCAGCGATATCGCTGTGTGTGACATTCAGCGACGATCAGCCCCCCCTGCCGGGTATCGCTGATCGTCGCTGAAAGGCCAGGACATTTTTTTGATCGCTGGTCTCCCGCTGACAAGGGTCTCACATAGCGATACACCAGCGATCCCGACAACGATCAGGATCGATGGTGTATCGCTACATTATCGCTGCTGAGCTGCCAAACAGGCAGCTCAGGCAGCGATCAGTACAAGCGACACTGCGGGTAACATCGCTTAGTTACCCGCAGTGTACCTTGGATACAGCGCCCTGATGCAGGGAGCTGGTAACCAAGGTACACATCGGGTTTCCAGGCGCTGCGTGGTGCCTGGAAACCCGCTGTGTACCTTGGTTACCAGCGGATCGCTGGTCTCCCGCCTGTCACACATAGCGATGCGTGCCTGTCAGCGGGAGACCAGCGATCAAAAAAATGTCCTGGCCTTTCAGCTACGATCAGCGATACCCGGCAGGGGGGCTGATCGTCGCTGAATGTCACAGCGATATCGCTGGTGAGCTCGCTTCTGCGTCACAAAACTAGTGACTCAGCAGCGATCTCGCTAGCGATATCGCTATGTGAGACGGGGGGCTTAAGTTTCCACGTCAAGTAATTGGTGAGTTTTTGATGTTGCAGAACTAGGTTACTATATTTTGCAAACTCTAAGAGACACCGGACCATAAGATGCACCCAAAATTTTGTGGATGAAAATGGGAATTTGTTTTTGTTTAAATAAAATGGTGGTGCATCTTATAATCTGATTTTACAATAGCTTACTGAGAGGGAGGGGGGTCGGAACCAGTAGATCGTGGTCACAGAAGGCATAGTTTCTGCTGCAGGAAGCCAGCAGTGGCACAAGTGAGGCAATGCTGCGGGCCCTGGGCTATCAGAAAATGTAGGTGTTGAGCGGTGTCCCCGCACTTTCCCATTGATTTTTCTTCGGTGGGCTCCGGGAAATTGGTAACCAGAGGCGGCACATGCACAGTTTGAGATATTGGCTCCCAAGACCTCGTCTCGCGATCAGCTACATTCGGATTATAAGACGCACCCACATTTTCCTCCTAAATTTTTTGGAGAAAAGCACATCTTGTGATCTGAAAAATATGGTACTTGTTGCAGATTTTTAAACATTATACATCAAAAACTCACCCAATACTCATCATAGGAATGTAGCCTAAAGGTGCCTTTACGATTATCTATTAAAACAGCCTTGATTGTAAGAAATGTAATGAATCGCTGTATCCTCAATAACCTTTTGGCTGTGCCACTAGCATTTATATCTTTGTACGCCATTCAATATGTGAACTTGTCTTTCAGCTTTATCCTTCATCATCTTCTGTCAGAGTATACATTACGCTTTCCTCTTGGTGATCGTGGGAATCTCCGCTTTCAGCAATACCAATCAATAGTGGAGGTGGTAGTGTGACACTACAGTCATGGCCAAAAGTTTTGAGAATGACACAAATATTATATTTTCACATGATCTGCTGCCCTCTGGATTTTATGTGTGTTTGACAGATGTTTTTATCACAGACAGAAATATAATAATTGCAAACATATGAGTAACAAAAGCTTATATTGACAGTTAGAATGAGTTAATGCAGCAAGTCAATATTTGCAGTGTTGACCCTTCTTCAGGACCTCTGCAATTCTCCCTGGCATGCTCTCAATCAACTTCTGGACCAAATCCTGACTGATAGCAGTCCATTCTTGCACAATCAATGCTTTCATTTTGTCAGAATTTTTAGGTTTTTGTTTGTCCACCCGTCTCTTGATGATTGACCACAAGTTCTCAATGGGATTAAGATCTGGGGAGTTTCCAGGCCATGGACCCAAAATCTCTATGTTTTGTTCCCTGAGCCATTTAGTTATCACCTTTGCTTTATGGCAAGGTGCTCCATCATGCTGGAAAAGGCATTGTTGATCGCCAAACTGCTCTTGGAGGGTTGGGAGAAGTTGCTCTTGGAGGACATTCTGGTACTATTCTTTATTCATGGCTGTGTTTTTAGGCAAGACTGTGAGAGAGCCGATTCCCTTAGCTGAGAAGCAACCCCACACATGAATGGTTTCAGGATGCTTAACAGTTGGCATGAGACAAGACTGGTGGTAGCGCTCACCTTGTCTTCTCCGAATGAGGCGTTTTCCTGATGTCCCAAACAATCGAAAAGGGGATTCATCAGAGAAAATAACTTTACCCCAGTCCTCAGCAGTTCACTGCCTGTACCTTTTGCAGAATATCAGTCTGTCCATGATGTTTTTTCTGGAGAGAAGTGGCTTCTTTGCTGCCCTCCTTGAGACCAGGCCTTGCTCCTAGAGTCTCCGCCTCACAGTGCGTGCAGATGCACTCACACCTGCCTGCTGCCATTCCTGAGCAAGCTCTGCACTGCTGGTAGCCCGATCCCGCAGCTGAAACACTTTTAAGAGACGGTCCTGGCGCTTGCTGGTCTTTCTTGGGCGCCCTGAAGCCTTTTTGACAACAATGGAACCTCTCTCCTTGAAGTTCTTGATGATGCGATAGATTGTTGACCGAGGTGCAATCTTTCTAGCTGCGATACTCTTCCCTGTTGGTATGCCACACTAAACAATATCGCTAACGGGATCGCTAAAAAACGTCACTATTTAGCGATCCCGTTAGCGATGTTGTTCAGTGCGGCAGCTTCCAGCGACGAGCTTCCTGCTGTGATCTCGCTCGTCGCTGGAATCGCTCCGGACCCTATTTTCTCGTCGGCGCTCCCGCTGGGTAAGTATATATCGCTAGTGTGGCACCTTTTCTTAGCGATTTAGCGGTACTTTTGTACCGCTAAAGTCGTTAAGAAGATCGCTAGCGGCGATAGCGTCGTTAACTATATCGCTAAATGTGGCCGCATTTAGCGATATAGAAACAATCCCGCTAGCTATCTCATTAGTATGCAACGCTAACGAGATCGCTAGCGGGATAGCTTAGTGTGGCAGTACCTTTAGGCCATTTTTGTGCTTTGCAATGATGACTGCACATGTTTCCTTAGAGATAACCGTGGTTAACAGAAGAGAAACAATGATGCCAAGCACCAGCCTCCTATTAAAGTGTCCAGTGGTGTCATTCTTACTTAATCATGACAGATTGATCTCCAGCCATGTCCTCATCAACACCCCAAAACTGTGTTAATGGAGCAATCACTGAAAAGAGGTTAGCTGGTCCTTTTAAGGCAGGGCTGCAATGATGTTAAAATGTGTTTTGGGGGATAAAGTTCATTTTCTAGCCAAATATTGACTTTGCAAGTAATTGCTGTTAAGCTGATCACTCTTTATAACATTCTGGAGTATATGCAAATTGCTATTAGAAAAAGTGAAGCAGTAGACTTTGTAAAAATTAATGTTTGTGTCATTCTCAAAACTTTTGGCCATGACTGTACTGTAAAATGGAGATGCATTCCATCACATTGCTGTTCATTACAGTTCTACAGGGATGTTGCATATTCAGATGGGAATGCAAATGGATGCACTCCATTGTTCAAGGGTCATCCAACATTTATAGAAGAGTCCATGTTATTTTGATGTGACAGCATATGTTCTGGAATATAGACTTCTATGTATATAGTCAGGAACCGAGCCACTGTTCCTAATCATATTGCTAATGATGAGATCAATAATGACTAGTGATGAGCGAGTATACTTGTTACTCGAGATCTTCGAGCATGCTCGGATGTTCTCTGAGTATCTTGGGCGTGCTCGTAGATAATGTTTGAGTTCCCGCAACTGCATGATTTGCGGCTGCTAGACAGCTTGAATACATGTGGGGACTGCCTGTTTGTTAGGAAATCCCTACATGTATACAGGCAGTCTAGCAGCCGCAAATCATGCAGCTGCGGAGACTCAAACTAAATCTCCGAGCACGCCCAAATACTTGGAAAACCCGAGTAACAAGCATACTCGCTCTTCACTAATAATGACTTTTCATCATGTCCTTTTCTATTACTATTTCGTTTGTGTACTGTACTAATTCCAAGTTGGAGAATAGGCTGGTGCTGCTCCCAACGTCTATGGAGAAGTGCCTGCTTGTAGACATTTCTGTAAGTCAATGAAAGTTACAAAATAAAAGCACAAGCCATTTTCTATGATCTGTCAGTACTTTTGTCCTTTTTTAGGGCAACCCTTGCAATTAATATAATACTTAAGGGTGACCTATATAGATATCTCCAAAATGAGTCAAAATTTTTCATTTTTCCTCCTCTCCTTCGGGGGGGGGGGAGGTGTGCATAGCGAATTTTTTTTTTTTTTTTTTAATTTTTCCAGTAACACAGCCATGTTAGGTCATTTTATTTTTTGCAGGTTGAGTTGTCATTTTGATGGATACCAAGTGGGGTGAATTGGTTAAAAATAAAACACAATTCTGCCTTTTTGTCTTTTGGGTTTAATTTTTACGGCATTCATTGTGATGTAAAAATGACTTGGAGATGTGATTATTTAGGTCAAAACGATTATGGCAATACCAAACTTATTTAGTCTTTTTTATAGTCTTTTTTTTTAACTTTTGATCTGGAAAAAAGGTGGTAATATAAAAAATATACATACAGTGACTTGCAAAAGTATTCCACCCCCCACCACACCTTGACATTTTTCGTGTTTTGCTACCTCACAACTTGGAACTTCACTGTTTTTTTTCTCTGCTGAACAGCCATCTTCAAATCTGACCTCAGATTCTCAATTGGATTAAGGTCTAAACTTTAACTAAGCCACTCCAAAACATTTACACGTTACCTCTTAAACCACTCGAGTGTTCCTTTAGCAGTATACTTTCAGTCATTGTCTTTTTGAAAGGTTAACCTCCGCTCCAATCTCAAATCACTGACATATTTTGCACTATCCAACTTCCCTTGTCTCAGATCATTTTCCCTGTCCCTGCTGTGGAAAAACATCCCCACAGTGAAACATGGTGGTAGCACCATCATGCTGTGGGGATGGTGTTCTTGGGGGATGAGCTGTATTTGTTTGGCTCCAGACATAGCATTTACCTTGATGGCCAAAAAGTTCAATATTGGGAGTCTATCATATGTCTTTTGGCAAACTCAAAATGAGCTTTACAATTTTTTTTGTGTGGAAATAGAGGCTTTTTTCTGTCCACTCTTCCATAAAGGCCACCTCTATAGAGTGTACAGTTATTGTGGTCGTATGTACAGATACTCCAATCTCTGCTTGGGAACTTTGCAGCTCCTTTAGGCTAAGTGCACACGATCAGGAATAATTGCGTTTTTTTCGCGGTTTTTCCGCGGTTTTCCGCGGTAAAAACGCGATAAAAACGCAAGCATTAAGCATCCTATACATGTTAATTGATTCCGCATGTTTTGGCCACATGTTGCGTTTTTTTCCGCGAAAAAAACGCTTTGCGGAAAAAATAGCAACATGTTCATTAATTTTGCGGAATGTAAGCGGTTCATGTGCGGTGGTACCCAGGGTCTGGAGGAGAGGAGACTCTCCTCCAGGCCCTGGGTACCATATCCCTGGTAAAACAATAATTAAAATAAAAAATAATGATATTCTCACCTTCCGGCGGCCCCCGCAGCCTTCCCGCGGCCCCCGCAGCCTTCCCGCCTTCAGCGACGCTCCCGGCAACTTCCGGTCCCAAGAGTCCTTTGCGAGAATCACCCAGATGGCATAGCGGTCTCGCGAGATGCTACGTCATCGGTGTGATTTGCCGCAAAGCATCCTTGGGACCGGAGTTGCCGGGAGCGTCGCTGAAGGCGGGAAGGCTGCGGGGGCCGCGGGAAGGCTGCGGGGGCCGCCGGAAGGTGAGAATATCATTATTTATTATTTTTACATTAGATCTTTTTACTATTGATGCGACATAGGCGGCATCAATAGTAAAAAGTTGGTCACACTTGTCAAACACTATGTTTGACTCGTGTGACCAACCTGTCAATCAGTTTTCCAAGCGATGCTACAGATCGCTAGGAAAACGCTAGCATTCTGCAAGCTAATTACGCTTGCAAAACGCTATTATTCTGGCGGGAATCAGCACACAAAAAACGTGCGTATTTCCTGCGGGAGAAGTGCGGGATTGCCGCGGAAATTTCCGCGGCAATTCCGCAACGTGTGAACTTAGCCTCAGGGTTATCTTTCTGATTAATGCCCTCTTTGCCCAGGCTGAGAGTTCTGGTGGGCGGCCCTCTCTTGGCAGGTTTGTTGTGGTACCATATTTTTTTCTTTGGATGATAATGGATTTGATGTTGCTCCGGGGAATCTTCAGATATTGGGATTTTTTTTTATAACCAACCCTGACTTGTACTTCTCAGCATTTGTCCCTGACTTGTTTGGATATTTCCTTGGTCTTCATGGTGTTGTTTGAATAGTGGTGCCTCTTAATGTTGTTGCAGCCTCTGTGGCCTTATAGAAAAGGTGTGTATATATTAGACAGACCATGTGACACTTAGATTGCACACAGGTGGACGTCCTTTCACTAAGCATGTGACTTATGAAGGTAGTTTCTTGCACTAAAAATTTTTAGGGGCTTCATAGCAAAAGGGGTGAATACATATGCACATGCCGATTTTCAATTATTTGAACCCATACATTTAATTTATTCCTATATTTTCTCACTTTACCAAATTAGACTATATAGTGCTGATGCATCACACACAAATCTGATTACAAAAAACATTTAAACACAGGTTGTAATGTTACAAAATACGTAAAAAGCCAAGGAGGTGAATACTTTCACAAGTGTATTTGTACACGTGTGTGTGTGTGTGTGTACATATATACACCACATTAATTTGACGTTTTCTTAGGGACTTGAATCTGTGATCCTATTGCAGTGTATGGAAGAAATGATGGCCTTTTATAAGCCACGACCTATGGTTGGATTTCTTGGGAGTTTGAAAATGATAATTGTCACAGGGAAGTATGATGGGTGCCCGAATCAACATCTCACTTAAATGCCATGGTCAGAGATTGAAAGAGGCATTTAAGTTGTTAACAACAATTGTTAGAGCCGGGTGCCGGCTGTAGTGCACAGTTGGCATCCTCCCATGAATGGAGCAGGCTTAACACCTGTGCCCACTATATACCTCCACCTAGGATAGGATTTACCAGTACATCCCGTGTCGGGAAGGAATTAAAAGGAGTTTCTACCCTCCTCACGTGTCTAAAGAATACTTTTATTCTTTAAAGAAATAATGCAACTTTTTTTCTCACAACTCTGTAGTGTACCATTCCTGTGTTCTGCCTAGAAATTATTGAGTACATGGACAACCGTTTGATACAGTCCAATCCACGTTGACAGTGCAGGAACATAACCCTGTGACGAGGGGTTTGGAAAAGCAGTTGTCAGAGTTATGAGAAAAGATTCCATAGAATTGTTAATTCATGTGGGATACAAAAATTTCAGGTGAGTTTACAGATCTTTATGTGTGTAAGATAATCTCTGGACACAAGCTGACCTCCCACTTTGAGTGGAAAAAAAGTAAAAGAAGCAGAATAAATAGTTTCCCACATGTGTGGGCACTTTCATTCTATTTGAGTAGACTAATTTTTAATGTGAAATTGAAGGGCTTGTCGCTGCAGATTGAATTACATAATATTTAAGGTGGACTGTGCAGGGCTGAGAATTTATTGCTGGATTAAAGCACCTGTCGAGTGTGTGACTTTTTCAATTATGAGAAATTTTACAGTTCATAAAGGTCTTTATTTGTTCTGCGTTCTTGTTTGTGTGTGTTTTTAAAATAATTAGTCATGGTACCTTAAATGTTTTTTGAAGATCGTTTATTATGAGTTGTGTATTTTGGACATTTCACTTTTATCTGCTTTTAGCAAAGCAAGCAATTAAGACATGGCCATATTCACAGAAAAATATCGGGGTTTTTTAAAGCCTCGTATCAAGTGTAAAAAAAATTTAAATCTCCAGCTCTTTAAGAAACTAAAACTCCCAGTGTGCCCCAACATTCATATCCTTGCAGGGCATGCTGGAACTTAAATGGGTTGTGAACTGCTCACTCCATACATCGCTTAGTTCTGGATGCCCCAGCGCAATACTGATCTGATCGGTGGGACTGGCAGGTTTGTGATTCCCACCGAATGCATTTTGATGACCTATCCTAAGGCTGGGATCACATGACAGTATTTTCTCTCATCCTACAGAATCGGGCTAATTATGGTAATCACAATTTGATCAAACTTTGATTTTGAGTTTGATCAGAGTCTGATCCGATTTTCTCGGATAACATGGAAAAAATAATTTCTCCCATTTTCTCCATTCTTTCAGTCCTTGAAGATCGGACTCAGATGTGATCCGAGTGCCATCTGAAGTTTTCCACATACTCATTGACTAGCATGGCTGAGTTCGATCCGAATATTGGACCAAACTCAGGCATGTTACACAGCCCCATAGAATGACATTGGTCCGAGTCTGAACCGATATTTTGTTGGATCGCACTCGAACGGAAAATGCTGTCATGTGCACAAGCCCTATGGCTAGGCCTCAATATAGTAGCCCTGGACAACCCTTTCTGATCTAAAAGTTTAAAATAAAAAAACCTATACTCCCCTCCCTCCCATGGCGATGCCGTTGCAGCGGTGACGGCACTTGCCGTCCCGGGGCTCTAATACTATTATTGTGACAAATGAGCCTGGCACCCAATCACTGGCCCTGGCAAGTCAGAGAGCAGCCCTGACTTCCTCTTCATCTTCAATATGTACGAAGGCGGGGCCATTGACTCCTGCGTTGATTGGGCGCCGGGGTCACGTGTCACAATAGCTGCACGAGAAACCCGGGGGCGCGAGTGCCGACATCGCTGGAACAGCGCCGACACGGTAAGTGAGTATAAACTTGTTTATTTTAGCGGGGCCAAACATTTAGCTCTAGAAGGGATTGTCCTAGTAGTGGACAACCACTTCATCATTTCCCCTAATGTTTTGGAACCTGTCTGCCACATGGAAAGAATAATTAAATGTCTTATGTTCATTTATTTTACTTGTTTGCTTTTACGGTTATTATTGAGCGATTCAGACGTCTGGTGTTATTATGTCCCAGAAATGAACATATATTAATTTAAAAAGGCAAATGCATTTCCTGTTGTAATTTTAGTAACATCCCTACTCGCTGTCTGCCACCCACTTATTCTATTGTTTGTATGTTTGAGGAGTGGGCAGCGGGCCAGACCAATAGATGGGGCTTTTCAGGTCTTTCCAGGTTTTCTGAGAGCATTGTGAATGCAGTGTGGAAATCCTGAATGGTTGTAAAGTTAACAAGTTGCCAGAAGAGACATTTTTGTATTGTGTAAAATAAGTATTGTCTGCTGCTTAGCTATACAATAGCTGGGTGATTTGTATATCTCTGTAGAGATATAAAGAGTTATGATATTTACATTAAAACTAACCAAGACCAAACCCTACTGCATGTTCTCAAGATTAAAGGTTATCTATGCCGTACATACAGCTACCACTATGTTTAGCACACAAATATCCATGTGTTCTGATTTTGATAATCCGTAAAGTTTAGTTTTTCAGTAAAGGCATTTACAATGCAACATAATATGGGGAATTACTATGCAGGGCTAATAAATCATCGGGAGAGCCAGCTCGTGGGAACAGAGTTTTATTGATAAAAGATGATTATTTTTAGGACTAGGGCGACATTTAACAGTCATTGGAATGATCATGATTGAGACAGACCAACTACATAGGGTAATAAAAAATAAAAAGAACTAAGCTTTATTGCTACTGTATTTCAGCATGTGTTGCTGGTGTTTTTTTCATATTATTTAAGTAGACTTTTGTTGAATTTCATGGAAGTAGCATTATGGAAGTTAAATGAGGAAGTCAATTAAGTTAGTTAATTTGTAAGTGCAGGAAATATAATTAAAAAATATATAATATTTTCACCATATATTTCATTTTTTATCTATAAAAGCATATATTTACACTATACTATATTACTTTATTAAAATTATCTGAGGTATGAAAGCTGGCAAGTGAAAGGCTAACCTGATTTTAAAAGAGCATTAACCTGGAGATGAATGATAAAAGTAAGCCAGCGTTACAGTTGCCTTCACTAACTAAGAAGCCAAACTAAACAATCCGTTTGCAGACGTATGTTTCGTGCTGTTAGCCCCTCATCATTGCAAAGCAGGAGATCTGATTTGGCTCAGTGAAAGGCCTCTGACCAGGGTTGGACTCGGGTGCTTGGGCCCACAGAAGGAATTGACTCTTGGGGCCCACCCTACAGCTTTATGCAAATACCTGTAAGCCGTTATCCCTGTTATAGTGGAGCGTCGACTCTAAAGCACAAGCGGCTCCAGCACACTACTGTGCGCCACCATAACTGGGATGTACAATTAAAAGGGGTTGCATTAAAGGGGTTCTTTGATGAAAACAAGTTATCACTGATCCACAGGTTAGGTACGGTAGGTGATGACTTACTGATCGGAGGAATCCGACCCTTCGGAAACCGCACTGATTGGAAAAATGGGGAGTTTTTATCCCGACAGGCAGGGCTGTGGAGTCGGTAAACCAAAAATCCGATTCAGATTCAGACTAACAACACCCAACTTCTCAGTTTCCCTAACTTCGACTCCAACTCCACAGCTCTGCCTCACTACTGAGCATGTACTTAAAGTGCTGCACAGATTCATCTCCACTAAAAGCTTAGATCAGGAAGAGAATATACATTTATAGGACATTTCATAACTTTCCAAAATTCTTAGGAAAAAAATGCATAGCACATACTGCGTTGAACTACTGTACTCAATTTCTTATATATTGTCTGAGTCGGTTCATTTTATACAAACTCCACCCAAAGGACACTGCCTCCACGACTCCGACTCCACAACCCTGGTGACAGGGCACTGTTATCATCATTTTGAAATGGAGTGGCAGGTCAGATATTTGACCGCAGATCCATTCATAATCTTTGGGTCTTCCAGAAAAAGACAAGTACAGCAAGCAGCCACTTAGGCAATGACTGGATCAGTGGTCGAGTCGTACATGCCGCTCCATAATAATGAGAATAAAAGCTGCATATTTTGCCAATCGGTGTGGGTCCCAGCAGTCGGACCTCACTAATCAATAACTTATCACTTATCCTTAGGCTATGTGGCCTAAAAATAGGTGATTACTTCACCGGAGAACTTCTGTAAGTGTATATTTGCTACTGTGTAATAGTCACAGGACAGGGAGGGGTTAAACGTCCAAGTATTTAAAGGGAATATGTCACCACTTCTAAACTTTGGGCATACAAATTAGAGAGTGCTGAGGAGAGTGAAACCTGTATGTCTCAGATCCCAATGCTTGTTGAGAAATCATCTTTTATCACTTTATGTAAATGACCTCTTCCAGGCTCTGGGGAGGACTCTGCCTGATATATCTGCCTCTAGAGATTACCAGTATTTTAAATATAAGGGGCACTTACCAGTGTGAGACATGGAACTAACACAAAACACGAGAAATTAAATTTGTCTTCAAACATATTTGTTGTCTTCTGGGAAGTCTGTGTTGTTTTCAGCATTGGGAACTATCCTAAGATCTTAAAAAAAAATAGGATCGTTAAACAAGTAGGCATCTTTTGTTTTTAAACAAACTTATGGTAGAATTATCTCTGCAAAACATTTTTTTAAGAGTTTGAAGTATTATTTGTGTAAAGTGCTTATCTTGCTACTTCTGCAGGCTTGGAGATAAATCATCATTGAAAACAAGGATGAGGCAAAAGAGAAGATAATGACTGTCTTAGCAGGAGCAGACAGAATAGTGTCTGGGCTTCTCTTCTTTTATGGCAACAAAGCTACATATTATAGGTGTGTGTGTGGCTTTAGTCCCTGTCCTGTGTCTCTTCCCCACCCATTCATTGGAATTCCCTGAAAGTGTCATAATGAATGAGGGGCTGGGAGGGGATGTTATTAGAGTCTTATAATGAATTGGGGTTAGGGGAGCATGCTATCAGGTACTTAGCAAAATTAATACCTGTTCCCCACCTGCATATTGGTCAGATGTATGAGTCCTTGTAGCATTCTAGATCCTGTAAAGTGAACATGTGTTCACTCCCCCCCCCCATATAATAATGTCCCCATCCTGAGCCTCTTCCAGTAATAATGTCTCCCATCTTGGCTTCCTTCATGGTAAAATGTGCCCCATCTTGGCTTCCTTCATGGTAAAATGTGCCCCTTCATGGTATAATTTCCCCCCTTCTTGGTATAATTTCTCCCATTCTGTCCCCCTTCCTGATATGTTTCCCATCCTGGGCTCCTTCTCTGTATAGTTAACCCCGTCTTGGACCGCTTTCATTAATATTATGTCCTCATCCTGGGCTCCTTCATGGTATAATGTCCCCAATTCTGGGCCCCTTTCAATAATAATGTCCCATGTTCTTCTTCAACACATTGTGACAAAATTAATGGGAAACGGATGGAGTGGAGATATGTTTCACTGGGGCTATTAGCTTCAGTGATTTGAAAACTGGAAATTTGCTCCAAACACTGTGTTGAGAGGGGTTTATCGGCCATGTTAAAGACTGGGTTTTTGTAGACAACAAAGGTGGATTGTCTGGAGCCGGTGGGAGGTTGAACACATCTCCACTTCAGGGTGTTGTCTGGGATATAAATAGCCAGCCTTTTGAGTCATTCGGGGTTCAGTGTGTTTGCAGAGACTAACTCCAGGAAAAATGCTTGTGTTGGTGCTAAACTGACCCATGTGTTTTTGCTAACCTTAGGGCCCCCGTCTCGCATAGCGAGATCGCTGCTAAACAGCGATCTCGCTATGTCTGACATGTACCAGCGATCAGGCCCCTGCTGTGAATCGCTGGTCGTGTCAGAAATGCCAGGACATTTTTTTGATCGCTGGTCTCCCGCTGGCCAGCACGCATCGCTGCGTGTGACAGGCAGGAGACCAGCGATCTCCTGGTAACCAAGGTACACATCGGGCGAACTTAATTTCTCCATCTTCTCCATTGTCTCTGTCCACGTAAATCTCATGACATCCGAGTGTAGTCCGATGTTTTACATGCACTCGGAACAATGTT
>JARQOD010000001.1:93074621-93096616 GCA_033576555.1 Oophaga sylvatica
TAAATCCCCACCCCATTGCAGGGGATAAAAAAAAAAAAAAAATAAAAATAAAAAAAAAAAATTTTTTTTGGTTGGTTAGTGTGGTTAGGTTAGGGTTTAGCTTTCCCACGGTTAGGGGGGGGGGGATGGTTAGTTGTTATGTTGGGTTTAATTAGTGTTGGTTTGTGGTTCCCGGTGGGTTAGCGTTGGGGTTAGCGCCACGGTTGGGGGTTTACTTTAAATCGTTGGGGTTTAGCGTTAGGGGAAAAAAAAAATACTAGGTTAAGTTGTTTTTTAGGCGGAAAAAAAAAAAAAAAAAAGGCCCCAAAACATCAGCGCGGAGCAAGCGTAACACCCCTGTTTTCTCCGGCAGCTCCGGCACGAAACGGAATCTGCCTCTGAAAGTTGAGCCTTTTTCAGAAGTGACGACGACTTTTCCCTCCAGGGGACCCCCCCGCCCGATGGAAAGCGGTCGGTCGTCATGCTGAGGTTCATTGGAGGCAGGCCAAGTACGCAGTCCCCCCATCGCTGTGGTATAATGACCCTCATTTTCCCCTCAAATTCCCCCTTTTTCTGCTGCCCCGGGAATTAGGAAATGCCCCAAAATTTTAAACCCCCAGGGGATTTTTTCCAAATTTTTTTTAGCCCCGAACCTAGAACCATCGCCCCCTCCAAACAATCATATGCCCACAATATTTTTTCCCAAAAACCCCCTGCTTTTTCATTCCCGTTCCCCGGGATGCCCACAAATGTCCCCGAAACAAAAAAAATTTTTTTGGCCCTTTCCCGAAAAGGGGATAGAAAAAAAACCCCCCATCCGCTCTTACTGGGCAACAAAAGCTGTCCACAAACCCTGTAATTTTTCAGCCGTCTGTCCCGACCCGCATGAAGCCCTGAGAATTTTTTCCACTTTAATGATAATTCCCAAACCCCCCCAAGAAAGATCCAACTATGATCGACAAAATAACTGAGACCCCTAATTTCCCCCTACAAAAAATTTTTTCCAAAATATATACCCCTAGCAAAATGTGGGGAGTGACGAGTCCTTGAGACACAGGGCCCCGAAAAAATAGGACAGCATCCAAACCAGGTGAAAAAACAAGTCTTTATTAGCCACCATAAAATACGACGTTTCGGCCATTTTCACCTTTTTCATACTTGATAAAAGGGCCTGAAAAAAAGGGCCCAAAAATTTGATTTTATGGTGGCTGAATAAGACTTGATATACTTCACCTGGATTTGGGTCTGTTCCATTTTTCGTTGGACTGTTGTTCATTCGTCCTAAAACCCGAACTCATCCCTGAACTCCGATGCTGCAGCTGCTTTAATACTTGGGGCTAAAGGGCCCTCTGTTTTCCCCCAATTCCCCCTCCAAAAAGTGCCAAATTGGCGTCAAACTTTAAAAATGTGTGAGAGCCATCAGGAAACATCCCCTTTCCCAAACTATGAAGGGAGGGGCCCCCCAAAAAACCCCCCAAACTGCCCCCAAACAATGGCATCCCAGGGAAAAATTTTGTTGGGACTAAAACGCCCTTTCCCAAAAAGGGACCACGTGTACACTGACAATTAAAACACGAGCATCCCCCATACAAATCCCCCCACGCTGCAAAAACAGGGGCCGTGGGACGGGAGGAAAAAAGAGTGGGGTTTTTCCCTCACAGTTGGTGCCAGACGGGTTTAGAAGGGGGCGTCATTCTCACTCGCAAGTGAAACCAACTTCTTGCAGTGAATGGGGTGAAGGGAAGGACCTCACATGCTGACCACACTGCATGGGAGGTCTATGTTCTGAAAGGTGGGGTTCTACAAGTGGTAATTCTGTCCTCTCAACCTAGGCTTCCCTGCCCCAAATGATCATTTCACCATTGGGGGGACACAATAGGTCCGAGCATGACCCTTCATTACCAATTTCGCCGCCCGTAAGCTTCGCTTTGCGAAACCCCCCAGGGCCCGGATCTCTTTTGGATATCCTCCGCCCTTGGGCGGGGAATTCCCCCGACTGTTGGAGCAAGAACACAACTCCCCAAACAATTTCCGATAATTTTATTTCCCCCAAAAATTTTAAATTTAAACCTTTCCCATTTACAGCTTACTACCCGAAAACCCCTTTGGGCTTTCCCAAATCCCCTGCCCACCTTTACTCTACCTTTTTTTTCCGAGACTTTTACAGGGGAAAACCCTTAGAAGCAACACAGTAAGCAAGGCTGGGGGTTTTTAAATGTCCATTGACCAGTACTTGGTAATAGGCATCCCGGTATAGGTCACCCGGACCCTTCTAACAATGCTGGAACAGCAATACCATCAGAATAAAAGACAGAGGTGCCCCCCCAACCGCAGCCCAGTCTAGGGGGCCTACGGGGATTCCCCCCTGGTGTTGGCCCTCGGGGCCCAGTTCTGCCCGTTTAAAAACACTGGGAGACAATGACCTTTCCGGTTGCTCGGTAAAGAAACTCTCGACGGGAGGGGGTTGATCAAGGTCGTCCGGGGGGGGCGTTTTCCCCTCCGGGGGGGGGACGTCTCTTTTTCTCCGGTGCATCCCCGGGACTCTTCTGGGCAGTTGTAAAAAGATTTTCCCTTCTTCCTTTTGGTTGAAGGGGGTTTAGAAGTTTTTAGTAGGGGGATTTGGGGGGGTAAAATTGGGGGGGGGGGGGGGGGGGGGGATTTGGGGTTGGGAAAATAACGGGAAAAGGGGTTTTTATCCGGGTTTCCCAAATGACTTCACCTGATGTTTGGGGTTCACCCTCAAGTTTCCCGGGGGCCGCACCCCCTTTTTTTGCCATTCCTTTAGGGGAATCAAAGGGAGCACCGGGTGGTCAAAGGGCCCCCTTTTTCAGTTCTGCGTTCCTCTTGGGATCCAAACCCTTATAAATTGTTTTTTCGATTTTATTCTGTCATAGCATTTTAAAATTTTTAATTTGCTTGGGGGCTCCAGGGCCCCCTTAGTCCCAAGCGTAGTCCGAGCGTCACCGGGTGTTGGAACGTGATAGAAGGGCATCCCCGGGATCCCTTTCTGTGCGGGCTTCAAATAGGAGCCTTAAGGAAATCGAGACCGACTCCTGTCAAGGATCCCCAAATCTCCACTTCCCTCTCTCAGCGCCAGTTACGCCCAAATTTAAAAGCAAAATTTTTGTTCTCAGGCATGGAAACATTTCTAGGATGCTGCTAACTTTCCCCTTGAAGCCCCCTAAATTTCCTGGGTCAAACCCCGTACTGGGGGAAACCATTTCGGCCCCCGGCAAAAGGGAGCGTAGGGGGCGGGATACCCGGGCTGGGGCAGGGCTGGCCCCCATCGGGGCTACAATTCAAGGGGCGGGATTGGGGCCTCCGGCCGGGGCCCACTGTCAGCCGGGGTTTTTGGACTTTTAGCGCCCCCTTTGGTTTAAAGGGGCCTACCCGGGTTTCAGACCGCATTTCAAGGGACCGCATGGGAACAGGACCTTTGTCGCAGGGGCTCTGATTCAAGGGGTTCACTTCCTGTTGCAGGACCCGCCCTGAGTCAGAGCCAGGGGGGTTTTCCAAGACTCTGCGCCTCTTTTAGGGACGCCCACCTTCTTTTCCGCGCCTTAGGGCGCAATCTGACGGGAAAATGGGGGTATTTGGCCCAAACAAAAGCAACAGTCTTTTTTCCCCCCAAAACACCCACAGGCAACAGGGCCGCAATGGAATTTTTTATCCTTTTGTTACGCCCAAATTTGTGCAACCCCCCACCCCAATTGTGGAATTACCGGGGAAGGGAAATCAGAGGGAGCCCCTGGAAATTTGGGTTTGTCAAGTACGGTGGCTCGGTCTGTGCCCCCGGGTCTGGGAAAAATGGGGGGGGAAATTTTACGGGATGATATTTTACAGTTCGTGACGCCCCCCGTAGTCTCTGGGAATTTTTACCAGCGCTCTGAGATCTCGGGGGATGGGGGGGGCCGCTAATGTCGGGGGCCCCCACAGGGGGGACCTTCCCTCAGGTCGAAGTTAAAGGGAGGGTTGTCAGGCAGCAATAAATAACCGTCTCACACGGTCCGCTTTCCATACCTTTACTTTAAGATGGTAAGGGAGGTCCCCGGGGCTGGGGGTTTATGGAGGATGACTTTGAGGAACGGCTAACAAGTTAGGGGCCTCCTTTACGCCCAAATTTATGACCCAAAAGCCGAACGTATTTCCCCCCTATAACTCCCGCTATTTCCCAAAGCTGTGCGCCCAGTCTTTTGTGGCGGGGCCTTCCCGTGAAAGGGGCTGGTTTTTATTCTTTGGACAGGGTCAAGGTTTTCACTCCCCTGACCCCCGTACTACTGACCTTCAGGAGCTTCCGCGACCTAAGGTCCCGGGGCCTCTGGGTTTTTTTACCACTAACGTGAAGCTTTTTGGATCCTTCGGTCTCCAGTGACCGGGAAAAATGTGCAGGATCCTATACTTTTGGGACTTCCTTGTTCTCTTCCCCTAGCCCTTCATATGCTCAAATCTTAATAGAAACCATCCGTCAAAGTGGGGGCACAGCTCTGACCGGCTGGGGAACTGGCTCACTTTTCGGGCTCCCCTTTTTAAAGCACAAAGACTGCACTTCCTGACCCTTCAGTCACTGATGAACTGAATCAGACTACTTAGCACTCCCCCGCCAACCCCTGGGGGTTTTGTCCGAAATTTACATAAACTGAAACCCCTTTAAACCCTTACTCTCCACTCATCCTCCTGGATTTTGTACCAGGGCTAAAAAAACATGCACATCACTGTCCGGTCAAGGAGGGGGGCCCCCAGGGGCAAGAAAAACCTGTTGGGTCCACAAAAAACAAAAATAGGGGGGGGTAATTTTTCCGACCAGGTTCTGCAGCCCTACCTGGTCAAGCGGGGAAAACCAGGGGATGGGGACAAAAAAGGGGCAAACTACTAATTCAAAGGGGCACTTTCCAAAATTTTTTTCCTCTACCCAAAAAATCCCAAGGCCCCTCACTTCCTCCGTACCGGAAACAATCAGAGGGCCTCTTTTTTGATCTGGGACCCGGGGGGTGCCCTTTTATCTGAGGATTCCCGGGGACTTTTTAGAGCCCTTTTTCCTCACCCTGTCCCCCGCACTCCCCCCCAAAGGTATCCCCAAAAAACGATGCCCTTTTTCAGGGAACATGGCAAAAGGAGTGATTCCCCGTTACATTGCCCACATGCCCTCCCAACCAGGCCTTTGTATCTCTCCCGCTTTGAGACCTACCCACCCACCCCAATTTTTTTTTTTTTTAAATTTTTTTTTCGCTTAAGGCCCCCGTAGAGTAATTTGGAACATGTAAAAGAAAATATTGTCAAAGAGATCCCATTTGACCCCATTCCCCAATTTTCCAAAACTGAACAAAACCCATAACCAAAATATATTTCCCAAAAAATTTTCCCTCCCAAATCACGTCTGACCCCCAGGGTGGACCCGCAAAAAGTTCCGAAAAGTCGGTCCTGAAAATTAATTCTAGACTTGTCAATCACATACCAAAAATTATTCCAACAAATTTTCGCCACGTACCCCCCCTCTGTAACCCCCCGAGGGGGGCCCCCAAATTTCCTGAAAAGTAGGGCATCTGAAAATTAATTCTAGGACTTGACAATCACAACCAAATACTATTCCAACAAATTTTTCGTCCACTACCCCCGCTGTAACCCCCGGGGGGACCCCCAAATTTCCTGAAAAGCAGTCTCGAAAATTAATTCTAGGACTTGATTATACAAACATTTTAACCTTTAATAACTTGACTATTTTTGGACTGCTTGCTACACAAAACTTTGGGTTCCATTTCTATTTCTTTATTTTCGTTTGTTGCGGCATATCTTTTTTTTGGAGGATTTCTAAAAATGAAAGTTCCGTACTTTTTCACTATGGGGGTTTACTTATGGTTCTTAACGAACCTCTGTTTTCCCCGACAAACTTGACAGATTCTGAGGGGATTGGGGTTTTTTTTGTGCATATACGGTTCTGACCTTGGGGGTGAGAGCTTGCTATGGGGCACCACGTCTGTTTGGCACATTCGTCTTCCCTATAGGGGTTGATGGGGCAAAAGGACGTTGTACACCAGTCTCTGAAGTGTTGCCATGCTACCCTGCTGATGTTCTTTTACTTTTGGGAAAAAACTCAGCTTTGCCCAAGTTGGCTGCAATTTTTCCCCCACATTTTGCCCATCATTTTCCCGTACGTTTATTCTTCCCGCACAATATAGCAAAACGGGACAACAGTTTGTTACAAGACCAAATTTTATAATCACCAATGTTTTTTTTGGAGCATGCCCCCTCGGAGTAAAAATTCCCGAAGGATTTTAAATAAAACCAAATTTTGTCACATTGTCCCCCCCTTTTGCGAGACGCATTTTTTCCAAAAAAAGAAATTTTTTTACAAAATGGGATATCGCCCCCCGCCATAAAAATTGGGAAACAAATTGGGGGGTCCCCTTTTTGGTGTAACTCTGACAAAAGTGGAAATTTAGGTCTAAAAAAAAAGATTTTTGTGGAAAAATGGGAATTTTTTCCTAGACGACCTAAAATTTATCAAATTCGTGTGTACCTGGGGTTTAAAAATTTCTCAAATCCCGGGAAAAATTTTGGGGGTCGTTTCCAAAACGGGTTCAGTTTTTGGGGGGTTTTGCTGTTTAGGGGACATGTCCAAACCCGCAAAGGGATGTCTCCAAAATTTTAGATAAAAAAAAACACGCCCTTCTCTTCCGAGCTCACCGTCACCCAAAAGGGTTTTCCCCACATATAAAGCATTCTCAGGACAAATTGAACAACAACTTTTGGGGTCCAATTCCTCTTGCTACCCTTGTTAAAATAAAAAATTGGGGGCAAAAAGATCACTTTTGTGAAAAAAATATGCTTTTTTATTTTTACGGCTCTACGTTCTAAACTTGTGTGAAGCACTTGGGTGTTCAACGTGCTGACCACACATCTAGATAAGTTCCTTAGGGGTCTAGTTACCAAAATGGTGTCACTTTGTGGGGGGTTTCCACTGTTTAGGCACATCAGGGCCTCTGCAAACGCAACATGGTGTCCAATCTCAATTTCAGCGAATTCTGCATTGAAAAAGTCAAACGGCGCTCCTTCTCTTCCGAGCTCTACCGTGCACCCAAACAGGTTTACCCCCACATATGGGGTATCAGCATGCTCAGACAAATTGAACAACAACTTTTGTGGTCCAATTCCTCTTGCTACCCTTGTTAAAATAAAAAATTGGGGCAAAAAGATCACTTTTGTGAAAAAAATATGCTTTTTTATTTTTACGGCTCTACGTTCTAAACTTGTGTGAAGCACTTGGGTGTTCAAAGTGCTGACCACACATCTAGATAAGTTCCTTAGGGGGTCTAGTTTCCAAAATTGTGTCACTTGTGGGGGTTTCCACTGTTTAGGCACATCAGGGCCTCTGCAAACGCAACATGGTGTCCAATCTCAATTCCAGCCAATTCTGCATTGAAAAAGTCAAACAGCGCTCCTTCTCTTCCGAGCTCTACCGTTCACCCAAACAGAGGTTTACCCCCACATATGGGGTATCAGCATTCTCAGGAAAAATTGAACAACAACTTTTGGGGTCCAATTCCTCTTTCTACCCTTGTTAAAATAAAAAATTGGGGGCAAAAAGATCACTTTTGTGAAAAAAATATGCTTTTTTTTTTACGGCTCTACGTTCTAAACTTGTGTGAAGCACTTGGGTGTTCAAAGTGCTGACCACACATCTAGATAAGTTCCTTAGGGGGTCTAGTTTCCAAAATGGTGTCACTTGTGGGGGGTTTCCACTGTTTAGGCACATCAGGGCCTCTGCAAACGCAACATGGTGTCCAATCTCAATTTCAGCGAATTCTGCATTGAAAAAGTCAAACGGCGCTCCTTCTCTTCCGAGCTCTACCGTTCACCCAAACAGAGGTTTACCCCCACATATGGGGTATCAGCATGCTCAGGACAAATTGAACAACAACTTTTGTGGTCCAATTCCTCTTGCTACCCTTGTTAAAATAAAAAATTGGGGGCAAAAAGATCACTTTTGTGAAAAAAATATGCTTTTTTATTTTTACGGCTCTACGTTCTAAACTTGTGTGAAGCACTTGGGTGTTCAAAGTGCTGACCACACATCTAGATAAGTTCCTTAGGGGGTCTAGTTTCCAAAATGGTGTCACTTGTGGGGGGTTTCCACTGTTTAGGCACATCAGGGCCTCTGCAAACGCAACATGGTGTCCAATCTCAATTCCAGCCAATTCTGCATTGAAAAAGTCAAACGGCACTCCTTCTCTTCCGAGCTCTACCGTGCACCCAAACAGAGGTTTACCCCCACATATGGGGTATCTGCTTATTCAGGAGAAATTGCACAACAAATGTTGTGTTTCATTTTTTCTTTCACACTTGTGAAAATTAAAAAAAAAAATGGTTCTGAAGTAAAATGTTGGTAAAAAAAAAAAAAAAAAGTTAAATGTTAATTTTTTCCTTCCACATTGATTCAGTTCCTGTGAAGCACGTAAAGGGTTAATAAACTTCTTCAATGTATATTTGAGTACCTTGAGGGGTCCAGTTTTTAGAATGGTGTCACTTTTGGGTAATTTCTGTCATGTACACACCCTAAAAGTGACTTTAAATATGATGTGGTCCCTAAAATAAATGGTTTTGTAAATTTTGTTGTAAAAATGAGAAATTGCTGGTCAACTTTTAACCCTTATAACTTCGTAACAAAAAAAAATGTTGTTTCCAAAATTGTGCTGATATAAAGTAGACATGTGGGAAATGTTATTTATTAAGTAATTTGTGTCACATATCTCTCTGATTTAAGGGCATAAAAATTTAAAATTTGAAAATTGCAAAATTTTAAAATTTTCGCCATATTTGCGTTTTTTTCATAAATAAACACTAGTCTTATCGAATAATTTTTACCACTATCATGAAGTACAATATGTCACAAAAAAACAATCTCAGAATCAGCAGGATCCGTTAAAGCGTTCCAGAGTATAACCTCATAAAGTGACAGTGGTCAGAATTGTAAAAATTGGCCCGGTCATTAAGCTGCAAAATGGCTCTGTCCTTAAGGGGTTAAAACATTTGTGCACAGCAAAGGGAGAGGTGTTTTCTTGGCATGCATTGTGCCTATATTCTTAGGCATCACCTAACTAAATTTTTTTGTAGCTCCCTTTGTTATTTATTGGCACTATTAGCACTTTATTAAAACATTTGCGCATAGCAAAGGAGAGGTGTTAACTGGGCATGCATTGTGCTCAGATATTTAGGCATATATACCTTATTGATTTTTTTTTTTTTTTGCAGCTCCCCTCGTTGTTTTTCTTGCCTTTTCATCTCTCCCCTCCATTTGGATGAGCCATCCATGTTATTTAATATTGGTTATATAGGCAATTTGTCTCATAAAACTATTATTCTCATAAACAATTTTTTCTGTGCCCACTAATCTCATTGTGGGTATGGTTTGGCTTGGGTCTGGATATATGTGGGGTCCTATATACTGTGATTTGCAATGCATTTGATGTAATTTCTGCTGCCACCTGTGTTATATGTCCTTTATGACTTATGTACAGATACACATTATTGTTGAATAAAAGATTTTGCATTTTCGGTAACCTATACGCTCCTTTTTTCTCCTGGTTTATATACTTGTTTGGAGCAGGTATTTGCTCTTTGCTTTTTTTCATGCTGACTATCATGGGTGTGTAATCACCCTCTGGTCGAATATGCAACTAAGTTGTGTGTTAGCATATATGTTAATGTGTATCACTTTTGGATATTCTATGACTAAGGCCGGCGTCACACTGCCGAGTTTGATGCGAGTAAGTCGCACGACTTTCTCGCATCAACACCCGGCACGGCCGCCCGCTCTCGGACAAGAGTGCGCGGCTGCATAGAAATACATGTATAGCAATACATGCAGCCGCACACTCGGGTCCGAGAGCGGGCGCCGTACCGGGTGTTGATGCGAGAAAGTTGTGCGACTAACTCGCATCAAACTCGGCAGTGTGACGCCAGTCTAAGGGCAGCCATGCCAGAACGCGTTAGAATCGCTTACTATTTTTTACATCATGGATTTCCCTGTTTTTAATGGATGAAATAAATGGTAGTTTTAATATTTAAGTACCCATCCCATTTCCTAGTTTTTTAACTAATAACTTTGCATAGTTGCTTTAAATTAACCCCTTCAAGACGTTGGATGTATCCATACGTCCAGGTCGGTAAGTATCTGACTTTGTGTGCACGGCTTGCCATCGGATGTTCAGTGATTCTGACAGCTCACATCCGGCATGCACTGTCTACCCGCACCGCTTCCGGCAGATTAACACCCTAAATGCTGCAATCAATATAGATTAACCTTCTCCCTGCCATTCTTTATAGGACTAAGATCTGGGAAATAAAGGCCAGGAAGGCAAGAAAAACTTGCTGTCATGTTCTTGAAACCAGTTTATGACTACATGAAACCTCCTGGGATGGTGCATTTCCCTGATTCAAGTTTAATTGTGTATTAGGATAAACAGCTGCCATAAAGGATGCTTAACCTCTTAAGGACCTGGCCACTTTTCATTTTTGCACTTTCATTTTTTCCTCCCCTTATTCCAAGAACCATAACTTTTTAATTTTTCCGCAGACATACCTGTGTGAGGGCTTGATGTTTGTGCTTTTGAATGACACCATCCATTTTATCATGTGTTCTACTGGAAAGCGGGAAAAAAATTCAGAGGATGTCAAAATGGCAAAGAAAACACAATTTTGCAATTGTGTTTTAAGTTTTTTATTTACACTGTTCATTTTACAGTAAAAATGACATGGCCGTATGATTACTGCATCCATCATCTGCCGACAAAAATGTGGGCTCGGCTGGTTTTCGTTCATTAGAGTTTTGCTTTTTTCTTTTCTCCTTAAACAGCAATGGCGCCTTTAACTGCTCATCTGCTGATGCAGCAGATGCATGCTAAGGAGCAATATGGTATGCATATGACCATGTCAGTTGAACTGGAATGAGATATGGAGGGTACCGCCAAATAATAATGAGAAAAGGGGATCTCCTAAAGCATGTTGACTAACAATTGATTAAACAGCAAGAGGGGAGAAAGATGCATACTCAAAGATAGGGATCACCCAAAATTTAGCAAAAAATATTAATTTTATTGACAACAATACATGCAGTTAGACGGACTAATAAAAACATTTAAAAAACAAAACATGTTTAGATACCAAGTTATGCCCATGATGTGGCAATAACAATCCTTCCCTAGTTTCAGTTGACAATTTAGTAATACATGGCTACCATAAAGTGATTAGAACATCAAAAATTGGACAAGATACCAGTTAGAAACATATAAATGCAGCTCTAATAAATTAATGTGTCAATAAACCCATTAATACGCAAAGAATGGACAAAATATTTTTAAAGACTATATAGCCAAACTGTAAAAATAAGAGTTCCTATTCACAGCACCATGCTATAAACTAACACCTTGATAGGTAGAAGAAAATGGAATTTGGGACAAAACAAGCAACTATAAAGTGCATAAGTACAGCTGGTATAAGCTGAGTAAAATTAGCCAGTCAAATGACCCTATAAGAAGATATCAGATGCGCAATAAAGCATGTTTATAACAGGAAGACGTTTCTTATAATTAGTTGCACCTGTAGGAATTCAAACCTGCTATTATCAGAGTAAAAGATTTAGAACTGGAGCCATGTGAGCAGGGTCTGCTCCTCCTTAAAGGGAATCTGTCACCCCATTTTTGTGATATCAGGTAAAGATATCACTCAATTGTGCGTCCCATAATTGATCTATTGGTACATATCATAGCCCCTGACACCCCAGCTATAATGTAAAAATACCTTTGTAAACTTTGTTTCTCTGTATGCAAATAGACGCGGTCCGGTCTAATGGGTGGGGCTTATTCTCATTCCCATCCATCTTGCCCTGCGCACTTGTTTTCTTCTTCTTAGTGCATTCACAGATGGTTTCCGCACTTGCGCTTTGAAAAGGGCCCTCACGCGTGCACAGTATGCTTTGCCCAACAAAGCATAAAATCAGTACTGCACATGCGCCAGTATTTTGCCTCACTTTCTATGCCCCGGAAGTCATCCACTGGCGCATGCGCAGAACTGATTTTACTCTTGGGCAAAGCATACTGCGCACGCGCAAGGGCCCTTTTCAACGCGCATGCGTGGAGATAGTATGGCGTCTGTGATATTCAGAGATGAAGATATGTCCAGCAAGCCGAGGGGGGGGGGGTGGAGAAGGAGAACAAGCCCCGACGAGCGGACCTGAATGCGTCTATTTGCATACAGAGAAACTAAGTTTACAAAGGTATTTTGACATCAAAGCTGGGATGTCAGGGTCTATGATAGGTACCAATAGATTACTTATAAGACGCACAATTGAGTGATATCTTTACCTGATATCACAAAAATGGGTGACAGATTCCCTTTAAGTCTCTTGTTAGCTCACATGGCTCCAAAGTGACTCCATCTGTCTCATAATTGAGTGCTTCCACAGAAACCCCAATGTATGCGCTCAGCGGAGAGCGCAGGATGAATGTGAACTTTATTCCTATTTTTGGGAGGCAGAATGAACAAATAAAAGTACAAGAATAGCTTTTATTTTTATTTTTTCACGGTTCATCGTGCAGTATAAGTGATAAGGCAGATTTATTCTTTGGGTCGGTGCGATTACAGCGATACCAGATTTATATATATATATATATATATATATATATATATTTTTTTTTTTAGTCTTTGCTGCTATCACTCAGTAAAAATGCTTTTTTATAAAAGATAGTTTTTTGTCACCATATTCTGAGATCTGTAAAGTTTACACTTTTTGGCGAACAGTGCTGTATGAAAGCTTATTTTTTGCGGGACGAGTTATATTTTTTGATGGCTTCTTATTCAGATTTTTCAGACACAGAATGAACAAAAACCAGCTATTCAGGTATTGTTTTCACTTTTTGCACCGCTCATCATGCGGTAAAAGTTATAAGACAGTTTTGTTCTTCGGGTCGGTACGACTACAGCGATACCAGATTTAGGCCTCATACTCACTGGCTGGAAAAAATCGGTCTGTTTTCTGCAGGAAAAAAACGGTACATTTGTTGTAAAAAGGCATGCGATTTTGATGCGATTTTAAATCGCACCATGCGTTTTCTGTCAGTTTTCCATCAGTTTTACATCTGTATGCAATGCGATTTTAACATGAAGTTTTACATAGAGCAGTTATCTCTATGTAAAAAGTCATGTAAAAATTACATTGTAACAAAAAAATTTACACAAAAAGCAAATAATTAATATATATATATATATATATATATATATATATATATAATATATATATAATGTATATATAGGTCATACACTTCTACATAGTATAATAGCCGCTAATTCATCCCTGGCATTACTGTAAAATCACACTGACAGCTTTAATAAAGAATAGAAACAATACATATACACACATAGAATACATATATATATATATATATATATGTAATTGTGACATGTATATATACATATATTTATAGTTCTTACACTTCTACATATTGTAATAGCCGCTAATTCAATTGCCGGCTTTTGTGAAATCACAGAAGCCGACATGAAATGATACATTGTTTCCAAACAGTTAACCATGTAATTTCCTGTATTTTGATATATGGTTTGAACTTACAATTACATGAGTGTATTTGTACAAAATTTCAGACATGTAGGGGTTAATTAAAGGTGTAAATTCGTTGAAAAAAAATGCGTGGGCTCCCGCTGTATTTTCTCCACCAGACAGACAAAGCAAGCGAGTGGGGGCAGATAATAATAGCCTAGGGAGGGTACATTTTTTTTGTGCCCCCCCTGGCTACTAACATCTGCCCCCAGACACCCCAGAAAGGGCAAATCTATAATTAGATTCGCCCTTTCTGGCACTTTGCCCGTCTATTCCCATTGCCCTGTAGCGGTGGCGAATGGGTTAATAAGGGGTTAATGTCACCTTGCTATTGAAAGGTGACCTTAAGCCATGTTAATAATTGAGAGCTGTCAATTAGACAACTATCAATTATTAATCCTATTGTATGATAGAAAAATCAAACACACACAGTTTAATAAAAAATAAGTTTAATGAAATAATCACACAGTTTTTGACCATATTTTATTTTCCTGCTAAAACCATTTCCTGTAATAAAAATAAAATAAAAAAGCAAAATTATTCTTACCAATCGGATGTACAGTCAGGTCCCACGGTGTAATCCATCAGAAAGGGTTAACAGGTTACAGCTTGCAGAGAGCTAATAATGCTGTCTCCGAGCTGTATTCCCATGAATGAATAAGTTACTCTCCCAGCGAAAGGAGAGGAATAGATTCATGAATGGAGCTTAATTGATTTATTGCCACTTTCACTTCAGTGACCTGACCTAAGGTGAAAGTGGGATACAATCAATTAAGCTTCATTCATGAATCACATCCTCTCCTGTCGGCAGGAGATAAGCTCATTCATTCAGGAGCTATCAGATGAGCACGCAGGATTACTTGCGCTGCTTATCTGATTGCTAGTTAACCCTTTGTGAAGGATAACATCGTGGGACGTGACAGATCGCCAGATAGGTAAGAATAATGTTGTTTTATTATTTTATATTTATTTTAGAAGAACAAGGGCTTCGAACGGATTAAGAGTTAAATAAAAGATGGTCAAAAATATGTGTTTTGATTTCATTAAAATTATTTATTCTTAAAGTGTGTTTGTGTTTTTTTATTTACTTCAATAGGATTAATAATTGATAGTTGTCTAATTGACAGCTCTCAATTATTAACATGGCTTAAGGTCACCTTTCAATAGCAAGGTGACATTAACCCCTTATTAAACCCATTCGCCACCGCTACAGGGCAATGGGAATAGACGGGCAAAGTGCCAGAAAGGGCGAATCTAATTATAGATTTGCCCTTTCTGGGGTGTCTGGGGGCAGATGTTAGTAGCCAGGGGGGCACAAAAAAAATGTACCCTCCCTAGGCTATTATTATCTGCCCCCACTCGCTTGCTTTCTCTGTCTGGTGGAGAAAATACAGCGGGAGCCCACGCATTTTTTTTCAACGAATTTACACCTTTAATTAACCCCTACATGTCTGAAATTTTGCACACATACACTTATGTAATTGTAAGTTCAAACCATATATCAAAATACAGGAAATGACATGGTTAACTGTGTGGAAACAATGTATCATTTCATGTCGGCTTCTGTGATTTCACAAAAGCCGGCAATTGAATTAGCGGCTATTACAGTATGTAGAAGTGTAAGAACTATAAATATATATATATATGTATGTGTTACAATGACATGTGTGTGTATATATAATATATATATGTATTCTATGTGTATGTATCTACTGTTTTGTGAGCTGTCAGTGTGATTTTACAGTAGCCGGGGATGAATTACCGGCTTTTCAAAGGAGACTGGTGCATATAAATCGGACAGCACGTGCATGGTGCGAGTGCTGTTCGTTTTTTAATCGCACCCATTGACTTGCATTAGCGATTTTCATCCCAAAATCGCATCAAATCGCAGCATGCTGCGATTTTTTTCTCACAACAATATCTGATGAGAAAAAAATCGCAAATGAGAATTCACCCATTGACTAACATTGCTCAGATTTGCATCCGATTTTTTTTTCCTCTGATTATCATCCGTTTTCGGCGCCAGTGAGTATGAGGCCTTATACTGTTTTTATGCTTTGCTATTTTTACACACTAGAAGCATTAATTTATAAAAATGAATTTGTTTTTGCATTGTCATATTTTGAAAGCTGCAACATTTTTATTTTTTTGCCAATTGAGCCTTATTAGGGCTTGTTTTTTGTGGGACGGTATACTGTTTTCATTTATACCATTTTTATTTACATATGCTTTTTATTCACTTTTTTGTGAGTCAGTATGACGAAAAAGTGACATTTTTGGCATGTTTTTTATTTATTTTTTATTTGCGGTTGCCACGCGGAATAAATAACATAACAGTTTTATAGATCTGGTCATTCCAATCGCAGTGATAACATTTTGTACTTTTCTTTGTTTATTTTTGTTTTATCACAAAAACTGCATTTTGAGTGGCGAAACGGCTGTGATTCGTGTGCGCTTTTTTTTTTTGTTTACTTTTTTACATATTTTAAGTTACTTTTTTTTAACTTTTCCACTTAGTTCCACTGTGGGACAGGTATACTTGTTGCTTTGATCTCTCTTCTCGTACACTGCAGTACTCGTGTACTGCATTGCATGAGACCTGCCAATGACACAGTGACTGTGCTTGTAAGGCCCTGCTTATAGCAGAATCTTACAGGCCACCGTATCATAGGGTCATCACATGGCCTCAAGGTACCATGTTGACCCTCAGCATCCGAGATTCTCATTGCGGGGGTCCGATGATTACAAAGAGGGTCTTTTAACCCCTTTTCACCAATTAAATAATGCTATCTCAATTGACAGCTTTATTTAAGGGGTTAATTGGCTGCGATCGATTACAAAACTGGCTAGGGCCAATACTGCAGGGTGCCAGTTGTCATTTTGTCGGGCTGTGCTGTAGACTTATTCCCAATTGTCATTTTAGCGATGAGGGAATAAGGCCTCTAAACGACCGCCATATTTATTGCATTTTCTGATGTTTGTTTGTATAAAATGAAAAAAATTGTCAATAAAAACACGATTAAAAAAAAAAATTCCTAGATGCGCAGAATTATGACAGATTTGACATTAGGGGGTCAGTCTGGGTAATGCCCATGTGATGATACCATCCATTATTCTCAGAATTAGATATAACTAAGAAATGGCTTATAATATACATAATATCACAGGAGATGACTTTACTTACTTTAGTATTTTTTTAGAAGGTAATGGCCTTCAACTTCATGTTGAAAGTAGTGAAGGCAAGAAACAGTCTTTACTATGCTTCAGGCTCTTTTCACATGACATTAGAGTAGGGGATCCACAGCCTGCCTGTGTGTGCCTGATGGCAGCTCTTACACTATCACGTCAGAGAAGAGGCACACAGCGTAGGAACAGGGGACATGCAAGTACTAATGGTCCACTGTGTGGCAATGTTGAGAGAATGGGATCATTTGACCTCTGTATAACACCTTAGAAATTAACAGAGCAGGTACCACAATGTTGTTCGTCTTTACAGTGCTAAATGAAGAAGGGAGATCCGTATTCTGATAGGCAAAGAAGCTTGTGCAACCTGTATTGTGTTTCTATTCATAGTTTTGCTGCAAGAACAAGGAAAACCACTGCATGAACAGGAATGTCCAAACTTTTGACCGTTGATATATAAAATCCTACCCCTCACGATGCAGTCTGCCTTTGCTAACATTTGAGAAAGAATGGCTCATTCCATAGAGCTCACCGAATTCGAGTTTGGTACCGTAATAAGATGTCACTAAAGTAACAAGTCAGGTGGTGAAATTTTTTCCTTTCTAAATATTCCACTGTTAATGTCATTCAATCATTTTTGAATTGCGGAGACAATTAAGAACCACAGCAACTCAGCCACAAACTGAAGACCACATAAAAGTAGAGAGCGGGGTCACCTAGTACTGAGGAGCATAGTGCATAAAAGTAATTAGCATGCTAGTCACTCAATAACTGCAGAGGCCAAACCTTGTTTTGGCATTAACCTCAGCACAAAAACTGTGTCATGGAAGCTTCATGGCATGGGTTTTCATTCCCAAAAATTGGAATGCAATATTTTCATAACCAAGCAAAATGCCAAGCTTCGGATGGACTGGTGTAATGTATGCTGCTACTGAACTCTTACCATTGTGCCAGCTGCAAAGTTTTGGGTCAGGAAGGCTAATGCTTTAGGGTGGTTTTTCAGGGGTTTTTATAGTCAGGTCTTCTTGTCCATCATCAATGTCTAACCTCAGCAATGCTTTTTCTAGATAAATAGGCACCTCCAAAATCATCTGAAAAGCCTTCTCCAAACTGTTATAACTGCTAAGGGGGACCAACTATGGGTTTATGGGTTTTAGAATGGGCAGTTTTAAAAGCTCCTGTAGCAGTAATTTGTAGGTGTCTGAGTATTCTGTTCATACAGTTGTGCTCAAAAGTTTACATACACTGGCAGATTTTTTCTTTCTTGGCCAATTTTCAGAGAATATGAATAATAACACCAAAACGTCCACTTATGATTAGTGGTTTGGTGAAGCCATTTAAATTATAATGACAACCCAAAACATCCAAATGACCCTGATCAAAAGTTCACGTACCCTGGTGATTTTGGCCTGATAATATGCACAGAAGTTGACATAAATAGGTTTGAATGGCTACTAAAGGTAACATCCTCACCTGTGACCTGTTTGCTTGTAATCAGTGTGTGTGCATAAAAGCTGAGTAAGTTTCTGGGATCCAGACAGACTGTGCATTTTCATCCAGCCACTGACGTGTCTAGATTGTGAGTCATGGGGGAAAGCAAAAGAATTGTCAACGGATCTACGGGAAAAGGTAGTTGAACTGTTTAAATCTAAGCAATTGATAATGCCAGTTAGCAGCGTTAAAACTGTGAATAACAAATGGAAAATCAGGAGCTCTGTAAAAACAAAACCACGGTCAGGTAGACCAATAAAAATTTCATCCACAACTGCCAGGAAAATTGTTTGGGATGCAAAGAAAAACCCACAAATAACATCAGCTGAAATACTGGACTCTCTGAAAACTATCGGTGTGGCTGTTTCAAGATGCACAATAAGGAGGCACTTGAAGAAAAATGGGCTGCATGATCGAGTCGCCAGAAGAAAGCAATTACTGCGCAAATGCCACAAAGTATCTCGCCTACAATACACAAAACAGCACAGACATATTTAGTATCGCCGCCACATCCGTAATGACCTGCCCTATAAAACTGTCCCACTAGTTGACCCCTTTAGTGAACCCCTTAAAAAAAACTAACAAAAAAGCTATGCTTTATCATCATACCACCGAACAAAAAGTGGAATAACACGTGATCAAAAAGATGGATATAAATAAACATGGCACCGATGGAAACGTCATCTTGTCCTGCAAAAAACGACTTGCCATACAGCATCATCAGCGAAAAAAAAAAAAGTTATAGCTTTCAGAATAAAGCGATGCAAAAATAATTATTTTTTTTATAAAATAGTTTTTATTGCATAAAAGCGACAAAACATAAAAAAATTATATAAATGAGGTATCGCTGTAATCGTAATGACCCGACGAATAAAACTGCCTTATCAATTTTATCTAAAGTGGAACGGTATAGACGACCCCACTAAAAGAAATTCATGAACTTCTGTTTTTTGTTCATTCTGCCTCCCAAAAATCGGAATAAAAGTGATCAAAAAATGTCATGTGCCTGAAATTAGTACCAATAAAACCGTCAACTCGTCCTGCAAAAAACAAGACCTCACATGACTCTGTGGGCCAAAATATGGAAAAATTATAGCTCTCAGAATGTGGTGATGCAAAAACTATTTTTTGCAAAAAGCGTCTTTTAGTGTGTGACAGCTGCCAAACATAAAAACCCACTGTAAAAACACGCTAAGAAAATGAAAAAAATGTATTTATTTCCATTTTCCAATTGGGTTTAGGGTTAGGGTTGGGGCTAAAGTTAGTTTTAGGGTTAAGGCTAAAGTTAGGGTTAGGGTTGGGGCTAAAGTTAGAGTTTTGGTTTGGGCTAAAGTTAGTGTTGGGGTTAGGTTTGAATTAGGATTAGGGTTGGGATTAGGGTTAGGGTTGGGATTAGGGTTAGGGGTGTGTTGGGGGTTAGGGTTGGAGTTAGAATTGAGGGTTTCCACTGTTTAGGCACATCAGGGGCCCTCGAAATGCGACATGGCGTCATATCTCAATCCCGCCAATTTTGGTATAAAAATGTCAAATGGCGCTTCTTCCCTTCCGAACTAACAGTGGTTCCCCCCACATATGGGGTATCAGCGTACTCAGGACAAATTGGACAACAAATTTTGGGGTCCAGTTTCTCCTCTTACCCTTGGGAAAATAAAAAATTGGGGACAAAAAGATCATGTTTGTGGAAAAAATATGATTTTTTTTCACGGTTCTACGTTATAAACCTGTGTGAAGCACGTGGGGGTTCAAAGTGCTCACCACACATCTAGATAAGTTCCCTAGGGGGTCTAGTTTCCAAAATGATGTCACTTGTGGGGTTTCCACTGTTTAGTCACATCAGGGGCTCTCCAAACTCAACATGACGTCCGATCTTAATTCCAGCCAATTTTGGTTTGAAAAAGTTAAACGGCGCTCCCTCCCTTCCGAGCCCTGGCATGCCCCCAAACAGTGGTATTCCCGCACATATGGGGTATCGGTGTCCTCAGGAGAAATTGCACAACAACTTTAAGATTAATTTGTAGATGTATATGATAGTGCCCCTATTGCCGGAATGGCAATAGTTAAAGGGAAGGGGAATGTAAGGAGGTGAAGGGTATTAACTCTTTAAGGTTTCATCCCCTTTAAATGTACTTACTTGTATATATGTATGCCTTGTATGATGTTATGTATATATATATATGTAGGGTCGTGTTATAGGTAGATAGTGCATCCTTGGGGTCACTAGAGGAGGGCACTAGAAGAGTAGTGTATATATTTATGGGTTAAGTGTAGCTTGTGAGGGATCACTAATGGGGGCACGTTAGAGATTTAGTTAGAACGTTATAAAAAATATGTCAATACAGTAATTGGGTTTGGTCACTAGAGGGTGGCATTGAGCACATCCAGTCCTATAGGGACAATAGTTAGGGACTTGTTGCTAGGGAAAGATTGAAAGCAGGAATCTGTCAGGAAGACTTCCTCTTAGTGGGAGTCAGTCGGGGGTGGACCTTGCTAGTGGGAGGACATCCACATTCCTGGGCCCTGAGCATAGGGTAGGAAGAAGAGGGGTCCAGCAATCCCTGAAGAAGCCGGTGAAGGATTCACTGTGGGAAACGTGAGCCCAAAGAGAGCGGGTTTACGTAGCAGTAGTCCAGTGGAAAAACCACTGTGGGAACTCTCAGCAGAAGAGGTCGTGCATGAGCGTAGAAGCGAGTGGGCCATCAGAAGTATCCGGGCAGGATAACCAGAAAGGGGTGGACGACCTAGTAAATGTGTCTTTCTTATACTGGATTGAAGTGTCTCCAGGGGAAGAGATCGAAGTGCCATTTTCACCGGGCTCCTCGTCCCGTCAATACTTAGTGGTCCGTTCTGGTGTAGCAGAGAAGAAGAGGCAGAATTGTGAAGAATGTATTGCTGGTATCGATTAAGACGTGCTATGGTGTCTTGGATGTGCTGTGTCCAAGAAAAATAAAGCAGAACTGTTTGACGTGACTCTAATTGCTCTGGAGAACACCCCAGGCGAATGGAGACTACAGAGGTAAAATACGTAGCAGCTTCCAGTGCATCGGCCCCTTGGCCGTCCCTTTACAAGTGGCGGTATTAGGGGAGGTAATTTATTTAAAATTTTATCTCAAGTTTGAAAGCCGTTGGATTCATCGTCTTAATACTTTGGTACCGTTTGGCCTAAATAAAAATCATGGATTTAGCTCCTTCTTATAATTTTTTTACCATTCTTACAGGGATTTGGATCTATATAATATCACTCTGTGTTTTTATGTTTTTATTTTTTGTATTCTCTATTTTCACCAAAATAAAATAATTAGTTATATGTCATGCTTGATTTTAACTGATAATTTTGTATTTACAGTCTGCAATTTACAGTTCACCTCTTACCTGTTGAGTAGTTCCTTCTTTTGTCGATTGGCTGATTCCTTGGGGGAGGAGAAGTCTTGGGTGATGGACGTCTGGCCTTCTTGATTTACCCGGATTCCGGAGCCGAAGACGTTCTAGGAGAATGAAGATAGCTTTGGAAAATTGATAATAATTAGGCTTTTATTGTAAAAAACTATATTTTTTATATAAAAAAATATTTTTCACTATTAACCACCTGTTTATTTATCTACTGTGTTTGAAGATGTCATATCATATGAGATCACCTATTGGGTTATGGTCAAATAATTAATTAGTTAAAAATCTATCACAATTATGCGTATTAATGCTCATTATTACTAGGGCACTTGATTATTATATTATTAAATAA
>JARQOD010000001.1:93096716-93135816 GCA_033576555.1 Oophaga sylvatica
CTGCATGGAACCTATGAATCCTCTTTTCAGACTAAAATCTACATCTCTGTGGAGGGGTGATGAACCTGCTGTAATTAAAAGGCCTGTGACCACCAGGTGGAGTGCTCAGGCAGAAGGTAAATGAATACATATCAAAAAACTGACCGGCACATCCAAACTTAGATTCAGTGTGAACAGGTGCTAAACCTAGAGTCACCAACTCATATACATACAAGAAGAAAAGGTAGCACACTGTAGCGCTATAGCTTGCAAACACGAAATATGAAAAATATGAAAAATGAATTACATCATTACCTTAGAAATATGAAAAATTGAGAAGTCTTAGCGCATAAGATGGCCAAATTATGTGAGCCTGATAGCCACGTCAAGGCTCTTCTCGTATATCAGGTCCCTAACTAATGCCTATCCTCGCTTTAGAAAAGTCTGTCTGCATGGGAACCTATGAATCCTCTTGTAAGGTTCTGTGTATCTGTTTCTGAAACTAAGTTTGTTCGTCGGCCATTTTGCTTTCTGTTTTGCTGCAGCTATCTTGCCCTCAGTCAAAATGGAGTTTTCCAGCTTGCATGTTCCCGCCCTGATTCTCTCCGTTTGCTTCTTAAACAGCCACACCTGAGCAATCAGTGCTTCAGAATCTAGCCTGCAGTGAACCTGTGTTCTGACTCCTGAAGCCTTGGACCTTGTACTCCAGCCATTCCTACTGAGAAACTCTGAAGCACTTGTGGACTCTGAACTCTGCTCTTGAGAGCCTCACGTTTGCATGGACTTGCGGTAACAGAGAAGAAGATCTGAATCTGTTGTGGAGAGTTATTGCTGAGCTTAGATTACTCTGGCCTGCTGTGTCTCCTGCTTCTGTGTTTGCAACCTGTGTGTTTATTTTTGCCAATTTGTATGAAGCAATACAAGACTTTCTTTATCAACCTGTGTCTCAAGTATTTTCATCGCACCCAAGCACAAGACGCTATATGAACTGTACCACATACATTACAAGATTCTGAAGCCAAACGTTAGTGTCTGCTGGGTCTGGAAAGGCTTGTCTGCTGTACTGTGGATATCGGATGTCCGGTTGTACTTTCTGTGATGACAGTGGTTGTGACTTCTCACAACCATTCCAGGTGAGCAATTCCCTTAAGTTTTTTTTTTTTCTGCAGTGTTATCACAGGTAAACACTATTGTTTTTTTTTTTCTCTTCTCTTTTTGTCTGCTGAAACTCTGGATATCAGATGTCTGGTTGAAAGCTTTCTGTGATGATAGTGGTTGTGACTTCTCACAACCATTCCAGGTGAGCAGTTCCCTTAAAGTTTTTTCTTTCTTCAGTGTTGCCACAGGTGAACACTATTGTTTTTTTTTTCTCTCCTCTTCTTCCAGTATCCTGTCTTAAAAGATCTGGAAAATGGAGGCCCGCATAAAGGAACTTTGTGGAGTGACTGATAATATCCTTGCAGATTTGCAGAATATAAAGACCCGTTTTACAAATCTTCAGGACCTAAATAATCACAATTTGCAAGTGGTTGGACAGACTACCCAGGATTTGCGAGCCAGGATTGAGGTTCTGGAGGGGCGAGTCCAGGCTCCTGCCGTGGCCCCGAGTTCTGGGATTCCCAAGTTGCCCCCTTTTCGTTTTGGTGGTGAACGTGAAAAATTCAGGGATTTGTTAATCAATGTAATCTTTTTTTTTCTGCACATGCTTCACAATTTCCTACTGAACGATCTAAGGTGCTTACTATAATTATGTTGCTTACCAACAAGGCTTTGATATGGGCAAACCCTCTGATTGAGACTGAGGATGATTGTTTGAATCACCTTGATGATTTTATTTCAGCCATGGGGCAGGTGTTTGATGACCCCAATCGAGGTGCAACAGCTGAAGCAGCCATGTTAGCTTTGCGCCAAGGTAAGCACTCGGTAGCTGAATATGCCTTGGATTTCAGGAGATGGGCCCTTGATACCACCTGGGACAATTCCGCCAAAAAATCTATTTTTCGAAAGGGGTTATCCCCACTGATTAAGGATGAACTTGCTCGTGCCGACCCTCCCACTGCGTTAGGTGACTTTATTAACTACTGCATCCGTATTGATACTCGTTTAACTGAACGCAGGCAAGAGAGATGGTTCGAAAGCAATCGTACTAACCTTTTCCTACCTTCCTCTCCAGCTAAGGAACCTTTGAATAGGATTACACGGGAACCTGAACCTGAACCCATGCAGGTAGACTCTTTACTACGACGGGTTAGTGATGCACGCAAGGAACATCGTTTTAAGGAGAATCTATGTTTTATTGTGGTAAGTCAGGGCACTTTATTATTAACTGTCCCAGCCGTTCTCGCAAGACTACTGCAGCACTCATTCATTGTGAGTGTTGCGAGAGGGGATCTGTCAGGTCCGAGCCTCAGGCTCCAGAGAGAGCTGCAGCAACAGATCTTGATTTCTCGGACTTAAACTCCGTTACCTCTGAGGACGTTGACTGTGTAAATGCTGCCATCTTTCAAGTTTCCTCAGCGGTGTCCCAGCTGCGTTGTAAGAAAAACAATTCTCACTGTTTTCTTTCCATCAAACTCTGGGTTGACTCAGCCTGGGTGTCTAGCTCTGCTATGATCGACTCAGGTGCAAGTGGAAATTTTATGGATGTCTCCTTTGCTCTAAAACAGGGAATACGTTCAGTGAAGAAGGCTACTCCAGTACAGATGGAAACTGTGGATGGCTCCCTGCTGACCTCTGGACCAGTGGATCAGGAAACAGAGCCTTTAAAGGTTCTTATGGGTAAAGATCATCAAGAGAAACTGTCCTTTATGCTTATCTCTTCTCCTCACTTTCCCATTATTCTAGGGCTACCATGGCTGCAGGCTCAGAATCCTACCATTAACTGGGAGACCAAGGAATTACACTTTCCAGAGAAACAGATGAGTCCAAAAGTTTCAGCTTGCTCTGTTCCTAAAGGAACCATGTCAGTCCCTGAACTACCAGCTGTATACCAGGACTATGTGGATTTATGTGACAAGAAGAACGCTGACCAGCTTCCTCCTCACCGTCCATATGATTGTCCAATTGAATTATTGCCTGGAGCAGAGATACCTTTTGGTAAGATCTACCCCCTGGCGGGGCCCGAGCTGAAGGCTTTAAAAGAGTACATAGACGAAAATCTAGCCAAGGGCTTCATACGCCCCTCTTCATCTCCTGCAGGGGCACCCATATTCTTTGTAAAGAAGAAAGATGGATCCCTGAGACCATGCGTAGACTATAGGGAACTCAATAAGGTTACTATTAGAAACCGTTATCCATTGCCTTTAATCCCTGAGTTATTGGAGAGAGTGCGACATGCCAAAATTTTTTCTAAACTAGATCTTCGTGGGGCCTATAACTTAGTCCGTATTAGACCTGGGGATGAATGGAAGACTGCATTCAGGTCACGCTATGGACACTTTGAATATCTGGTTATGCCTTTTGGTCTGAGTACCGCCCCAGCCACTTTCCAACACTTGGTGAATGACATCTTCAGGGATCTCCTAGATACATTCGTGGTAATTTATTTGGATGATATTTTAATTTTTTCTAACTCCACAGAGGAACATCATGGACATGTGAGAATGGTCTTGGAACGTCTAAGACAAAATCATCTTTACATCAAGCTTGAAAAGTGTGAATTCCATAAGACCGAAATTCAGTTTCTGGGGTATGTACTGTCTACACAAGGAATTAGTATGGATGGAAGTAAAACCCAAGCCATCAATGATTGGCCAAGTCCTAGAAATGTGAAGGAGGTACAGCGCTTCATCGGGTTTGCAAACTTCTATAGACGTTTCATTAGAAATTTCTCTGAGGTAGTGTCACCTATCACCCAACTTACCCGGAAAGAGTCTAAGTTCTCCTGGACTCCCCAAGCCCAGGAAGCATTTTCCCGTCTAAAGATAAATTTACCACTGCACCTATCCTAGTACATCCCAACCCAGAGCTTGCCTTCATAATAGAGGTGGATGCTTCAGACTGTGCCGTGGGAGCTATACTCTCTCAGAGAACAGGTGAGAAGAATGTCTTGCATCCCTGTGCCTTCTTTTCCCAGCAGTTGTCTTCGGCTGAGAAGAACTACGATGTGGGCAATAGAGAGTTGTTGGCCATTATTGCCGCCTTCAAAGAATGGAGACACCTTCTTCAAGGAGCTTCACAGCAAATAGTCGTTCTGACAGACCATCGTAATCTTGAGTTTATCAGGTCGGCTAAGTGTCTGACTCCTCGCCAGGCTCGCTGGAATCTTTTCTTAAACCAATTTAATTTTATTATTTCTTATAGACCAGGATCGCGCAATGGAAAGGCTGATGCACTCTCTAGGATTTACTCAGCAGAGACACGTCCAATTACTCCTCCTAAGACTATTCTTCCTGACTCTAGATTCCTAGGAGTGATTCATCATCAAGACCTAATTAAAGACATCAAGGAAGCATACCATGCGGATTCTTTTTTGGCTCAACCCCCAAGGGACGTAAGTCTTGTCTTTAAGAATGGTGTGTGGATTCTGGGACAACGTCTGTATATACCTGAAACAGTCAGATTGAGAGTATTGCAACTCATTCACGATTCCAAAATAGCCGGGCATAGAGGAATTCTAAAGACACAGGAATTTCTTTCTCGTTTCTTTTGGTGGCCCACTTGTAGGAAGGATGTTTTGGACTATGTCACTTCGTGTGAGGTTTGTGCAAGATGCAAAACACCTCGCTCTTCACCAACTGGTCTGTTACAGCCTCTTCCCACCCCGTCCCGCCCGTGGGGATCCATTTCTATGGACTTCATTGTGGAATTACCAACCTCTCAAGGGAAGAACACTATTCTAGTGGTGGTTGACCGTTTAACAAAGGCAGCTCATTTTATCCCTTGTGTCGGCTTACCCACTGCAAAACAGACATCAGATTTGATGATTAAAGATGTGTTTCGTTTACATGGAGTACCGGATGAGGTTATTTCGGATCGAGGGGTGCAATTCACTTCTAGGTTTTGGCAAAATTTCTGTGCAGCATTGGACATTAAAGTAAACCTTTCTTCTGCTTTTCATCCCCAGACTAATGGACAAACCGAACGAACCAATCAAACCCTGGAGCAGTATCTCCGCTGCTTTATCTGCCACCTACAGGATGATTGGGTGGATCTACTTCCATTGGCTGAGTTCTCTTACAACAACTCTCAGAGTGCCTCCACTAAACAGTCTCCTTTTTACTCTAATCTAGGTTATCATCCTAACATTCTACCACGATTTCCCATACAGACGCCTTTGCCAGCAGTGGCTGAAAGAGTCACGACTTTACAGAAGAATATGGATCTTCTAAAGGAGAATCTGGAATCGGCTCAGGAAAGGTACAAGAAGGCAGCAGATAAATTTCGTAAACCTGCACCAGCTTTTAAGGTAGGAGACCTGGTCTGGCTGTCAACCAGAAATCTTAAGTTAAGGATTCCATCGTCTAAGTTGGGACATAAGTACATTGGACCCTATAAAATCAGTAAGATTATAAGTGCCGTTGCTTGTCGTCTTCAATTGCCCAGAACTATGAGAATCCACCCTGTCTTTCATGTATCCCTACTAAAGGCTGCGACACCCAATACGTTTCCTGGACGTTCTTCTCCTTGCCCTGACCCAGTGCTAGTCGATGGTCAGGAAGAATTTGTGGTGGAAAGGATTTTAGATTCCAGGTTGTATAGAAATCAGTTACAATATCTGATTAAATGGCAGCGCTACCCAGTGGAGGACAACTCATGGGAGCCAGTCAATAACGTTAATGCTCCTCGCTTGCTCCGTCAGTTTCATCAGAGGTACCCACACAAGCCTGGTCTGAGGTCATCCGGAGGTTGTCCCTAAGGGGGGAGTAATGTAAGGTTCTGTGTATCTGTTTCTGAAACTCAGTTTGTTCGTCGGCCATTTTGCTTTCTGTTTTGCTGCAGCTATCTTGCCCTCAGTCAAAATGGAGTTTTCCAGCTTGCATGTTCCCGCCCTGATTCTCTCCGTTTGCTTCTTAAACAGCCACACCTGAGCAATCAGTGCTTCAGAATCTAGCCTGCAGTGAACCTGTGTTCTGACTCCTGAAGCCTTGGACCTTGTACTCCAGCCATTCCTACTGAGAAACTCTGAAGCACTTGTGGACTCTGAACTCTGCTCTTGAGAGCCTCACGTTTGCATGGACTTGCGGTAACAGAGAAGAAGATCTGAATCTGTTGTGGAGAGTTATTGCTGAGCTTAGATTACTCTGGCCTGCTGTGTCTCCTGCTTCTGTGTTTGCAACCTGTGTGTTTATTTTTGCCAATTTGTATGAAGCAATACAAGACTTTCTTTATCAACCTGTGTCTCAAGTATTTTCATCGCACCCAAGCACAAGACGCTATATGAACTGTACCACATACATTACACCTCTTTTCAGACTAAAATCTACATCTCTGTGGAGGGGTGATGAACCTGCTGTAATTAAAAGGCCTGTGACCACCAGGTGGAGTGCTCAGGCAGAAGGTAAATGAATACATATCAAAAAACTGACCGGCACATCCAAACTTAGATTCAGTGTGAACAGGTGCTAAACCTAGAGTCACCAACTCATATACATACAAGAAGAAAAGGTAGCACACTGTAGCGCTATAGCTTGCAAACACGAAATATGAAAAATATGAAAAATGAATTACATCATTACCTTAGAAATATGAAAAATTGAGAAGTCTTAGCGCATAAGATGGCCAAATTATGTGAGCCTGATAGCCACGTCAAGGCTCTTCTCGTATATCAGGTCCCTAACTAATGCCTATCCTCGCTTTAGAAAAGTCTGTCTGCATGGGAACCTATGAATCCTCTTTTCAGACTAAAATCTACATCTCTGTGGAGGGGTGATGAACCTGCTGTAATTAAAAGGCCTGTGACCACCAGGTGGAGTGCTCAGGCAGAAGGTAAATGAATACATATCAAAAAACTGACCGGCACATCCAAACTTAGATTCAGTGTGAACAGGTGCTAAACCTAGAGTCACCAACTCATATACATACAAGAAGAAAAGGTAGCACACTGTAGCGCTATAGCTTGCAAACACGAAATATGCGCTAAGACTTCTCAATTTTTCATATTTCTAAGGTAATGATGTAATTCATTTTTCATATTTTTCATATTTCGTGTTTGCAAGCTATAGCGCTACAGTGTGCTACCTTTTCTTCTTGTATGTATATGAGTTGGTGACTCTAGGTTTAGCACCTGTTCACACTGAATCTAAGTTTGGATGTGCCGGTCAGTTTTTTGATATGTATTCATTTACCTTCTGCCTGAGCACTCCACCTGGTGGTCACAGGCCTTTTAATTACAGCAGGTTCATCACCCCTCCACAGAGATGTAGATTTTAGTCTGAAAAGAGGATTCATAGGTTCCCATGCAGACAGACTTTTCTAAAGCGAGGATAGGCATTAGTTAGGGACCTGATATACGAGAAGAGCCTTGACGTGGCTATCAGGCTCACATAATTTGGCCATCTTATGCGCTAAGACTTCTCAATTTTTCATATTTCTAAGGTAATGATGTAATTCATTTTTCATATTTTTCATATTTCGTGTTTGCAAGCTATAGCGCTACAGTGTGCTACCTTTTCTTCTTGTATGTATATGAGTTGGTGACTCTAGGTTTAGCACCTGTTCACACTGAATCTAAGTTTGGATGTGCCGGTCAGTTTTTTGATATGTATTCATTTACCTTCTGCCTGAGCACTCCACCTGGTGGTCACAGGCCTTTTAATTACAGCAGGTTCATCACCCCTCCACAGAGATGTAGATTTTAGTCTGAAAAGAGGATTCATAGGTTCCCATGCAGACAGACTTTTCTAAAGCGAGGATAGGCATTAGTTAGGGACCTGATATACGAGAAGAGCCTTGACGTGGCTATCAGGCTCACATAATTTGGCCATCTTATGCGCTAAGACTTCTCAATTTTTCATATTTCTAAGGTAATGATGTAATTCATTTTTCATATTTTTCATATTTCGTGTTTGCAAGCTATAGCGCTACAGTGTGCTACCTTTTCTTCTTGTATGTATATGAGTTGGTGACTCTAGGTTTAGCACCTGTTCACACTGAATCTAAGTTTGGATGTGCCGGTCAGTTTTTTGATATGTATTCATTTACCTTCTGCCTGAGCACTCCACCTGGTGGTCACAGGCCTTTTAATTACAGCAGGTTCATCACCCCTCCACAGAGATGTAGATTTTAGTCTGAAAAGAGGATTCATAGGTTCCCATGCAGACAGACTTTTCTAAAGCGAGGATAGGCATTAGTTAGGGACCTGATATACGAGAAGAGCCTTGACGTGGCTATCAGGCTCACATAATTTGGCCATCTTATGCGCTAAGACTTCTCAATTTTTCATATTTCTAAGGTAATGATGTAATTCATTTTTCATATTTTTCATATTTCGTGTTTGCAAGCTATAGCGCTACAGTGTGCTACCTTTTCTTCTTGTATGTCTAAAGAGAAAAGGCAATAATTTCTGCTGCTCTGCTTGAAGCACTGGCCAGCATATAGAACATGAGTGCTCAAGAAATGAACAGTGATGTGCAGTGCAGGTCTCTCAAGTATTTGGGAAAGAAATGCAAGTGCAGGATCCAGATGAATGGACAGCCTATCAGTGGCGACTCCTCAATCCGACACGTATATTCACGAAGTAAAAACGCATCAAGATGTGAAATCAGAAACTGCGGTTGGTATATATAGGGAAAATATACAGAGATAAATGAAACCAAGATTAACATATATAAAAACAATTCAATAAATGAACATCGTGTCATTTCTGAAATTCATGCCTTTTCGTATCTAGCTTCATAATCCGGAAGGCTTCTCTGCAGGGGCGGAACTATCGTGGAAGCAGGGGAAGCAGCTGCCATAGGGCCCGGGCTAGCAGGGGGCCCGTCCCTGCTGCAGCTGTCTCCCCTGCGGCTGTGTTCCGCCGCCCATGGCCTGAGAGTCGGCGGTTCCCTGTGCTGGCTGTCATGCTGACAGCCGGCGCAGAGAAGCTGCTGCGTGCCGTCTCCCAGGAATCAATTGCACTGGTGTCTATACAGACGCCAGTACAATTGAAGCTCTGACCGCCGGGTCAGAGCGACGTCTGCAGCGTGATCATGTCATGTGATCACGCTGCTGACGTCACTCGTCGGCGGCGCCCAGAAGGGTGAACACTGGTGGTGAGTGTGCTCCACTGTGGAGCTGAAGATACCACCGAAGATTAACGGGGGCACATACTGTGTGAGTGATAACTCTGCATTCTTGGCTGCATTACTACTTGAGGGGCACATTACTACTGATGGGAGAATAAGAGGGCTTATTACTAGTTATGGGGGCATAATGTGCCTGCATTAATAGTTATGCGGGACATGGTTACTAGTAATGGTAGCATAAGGGGGCTGCATTGCTACCAGTCCATTATATTATATTGTGTTTCCATAATGTCTGCTTTAAATACAGCTCTGATTTGGGCAAAAAGCTGGCCGTTATGAGACTGAAGAGTATTTTTTGGGCCTAGAGAATTGCTGTGATTTGCTCCGCCCACTGCTATTGGCTCCGCCCACTATCAGAACCCCGCCGCCCGTTTGGGAGAGGGGGCCCCGTTCAAAATTTTGCTGTGGGGCCCCGCCATTTCTAGTTACGCCACTGCTTCTCTGAGAATAACTTCTTTTTTCAATTTCCTCCTCTATAAGGTGAAAAAACCTTTTCTAAACTAAAAAAGAAAAAACTATTAGTATTGCCATTGTACATATTAATAAAATGCATTGTAGCACCTGAATATCTATTATTGTTATTGATGTTCTGTATGTGTTCAGAAATGGTTTTCTTCAATTTTCGGCCAGTGCATCCAACATATTTGGCATTACAGATCTCACAACCTGTACAATAGACCACATATTGTGTATTACAATTAATAATGGAATTTATTTTGATCTGATCTGAAATATATTTTGTTTTCCTTGTGTATTTGCACATATCAGACTTATTGATTGAGCAATTGTAATAGCCTTTGACAGAGAGCCAGTTGTTGTTGTCAGGCGTTCTAAGATGTAAGCTGGGTGATAGAGATGAGCGAAACCGAACTGGAAAGTTCAGGGTTCGTACCAGACACCTAAAATGTCTCCCTCTGCTTGTGGAAGTAGTGTCCTTTAAGCTTGTTTCCGATACTGAAAACCAAACACAGACTTTTTACTGTATGTCCGGTTTCCTGTTCAGGTTCCCACTCTAATAAAGTTTGTTGAAAGGCTGCACCGCAGCAGATCAACAAGCTTTTAGACTGCGGGCACTCCTGGAGCCATCAAAACCATGCCAAGTATTGTCATGATTGTGATTGGCTGGCGCAACACGTTACCCGGCCTGTATAAAGGCCGGATCACGAGTGCCGCCACCAATATGCTCTCATTATTTATTATTATTAATTATGCTTTACTTATATAGCACTATCATATTCCACAGCGCTTTACATACATTATCATTGCTGTCCCTAATGGGGCTCACAATCTACATTCCCTATCAGTGTGTCTTCGGAGTGTGGGAGGAAACCAGAGTACCCAGAGGAAACCCACACAAACCTGGTGAGAATATACAAACTCCTTGCAGATGTTGTCCTTGGTGGGATTTGAACCCAGGACCCCAGCACTGCAGTGCTAACCACTGAGACACCGTGCTCATTAGTGTTGGATGCAGCAGGAGTGAGGAACAGATAGTGACTGCATACTCTGCCAAAAAAACGCTGTGTGTACTCTGCGACCCATATCTGTAGTAATGTGCTAAAAGCTGCTGTGTGTACACTGCACGCCCTGCCTCTGGTAGTACTGTCTTTGAGCCACTGTGTGTACTCTGCAACCCCCTGCCTGTGGGAGTCCTGTCCTTCAAGCAACTGTGTGTATTCTGCACTCTCCACCTGTGTGAGTAATGTCCTTTAAGCCTCTGTTTGTACAGTGCACCCCCCCATGGGAGTACTATATTTTAAGCTGCTGTGTGTACAGTGCATCCCCCGCTTGTGGAAGTACTGTCCTTTAAGGCCCCGTTTCATATAGCGAGATCGCTGCTAAACAGTGATCTCAGCAGCGATCTCGCTATGTCTGACACGTACCAGCGATCAGGCCCCTGCTGTGAATCGCTGGTCGTGTCAGAAATGCCTGGACTTTTTTTTTTGATCGCTGGTCTCCCGCTGGCCAGCACGTATCGCTGCGTGTGGCAGGCAAGAGACCAGCGATCAGCTGGTAACAAAGGTACACTTCGGGTTTCCAGGCGCGGGGCTGTGCCTGGAAACCCGACGTGTACGTTGGATACCAGCGTTCTGCTGCAGGGGAGCTGGTAACCAAGGTACACATCGGGTTTCCTGGCACCGCGCAGCACCTGGAAACCCGAAGTGTACCTTGGTTACCAGCTCCCTGCATCAGCGGTCTGGTATCCAACGTACACTGTGGGTAACTAGGCGACGTTACCCGCAGTGTCGTTGTCCTGATCGCTGCCTGAGCTGCCTGTTTGGCAGCTCAGCAGCAATCATGTAGCGACACACCAGCGATCCTGATCGTTGTCAGGATCGCTGGTGTGTCGCTATGTGAGACGGGGCCCTTAGGCTGCTGTGTGTACTCTGCACCTATAATTGTGGGAGTACTGTTCTTTAATGCGCTATGTGTACTCTGCGCTCCACCACCTGTGGAAGTACTGTCTTTTAAGCCACTGTGCATAGTCTGCACCCCCCGCCTGTGGGATTGCTGTCCTTTAAGCTGCTGTGTGTACTCGGAACCCCACCCTTGTGGGAGTACTGTCCTTTAAGCTGCGTGTGTACTCTGCATGCCCTTGCCTCTGGGAGTAGCATTCTTTAGGCCGCTGTGTGTACTCTGCACTCCCTGCCTGTAGGAGTACTGTTACTTTAAGCTACTGTGTGCTTTCTACCAACCTGAGAAATAACTAATTGGCATCAACGGTCTCATTGCTATTAGTAGGCCGAACAAATAATTTTTCAGGAACGGTGTGTGTTTTATAGTTGTCTGAAAAATAAATAATTGGCATCAGCTGTCTCATTGCTATTAGTAGGCCAAATAAATGATTTTTCAGGACCATTGTGTGTTTTCTAGTAGTCTGGGAAAAAAATAATTGACATCAGCCATCTTGTTGCCATTTATAGGCCAAATAAATATTTTTTCTAGACCGATGTGTGTTATTTAGTAGTCTGGGAAGTAAACCATTGGCAACAGTGAGGGTGATCAATGAGTGTAACAGGTTGCCACAAGAGGTTGTGAGTAGGGTTGAGCATTCCGATACCGAAACCCGGTTCCGATACCTGAAATCCAATGTAAGTCTATGGGAACAAAATATCGGAATATTTTTACTTCCGATATTTTGTTCCCATAGACTTACATTGGATTTCAGGTATCGGAACCGGGTTTCGGTATCGGAATGCTCAACCCTAGTTGTGAGTTCTCCTTCAATGGAAGTCTTCAAACAGAGGCTGGACAGACATCTGTCTGTTTAGTAAACCCTGCATGGAGCAGGAGGTTGGACACGATGACCCTTGAGATACCTTCCAACGCTTACATTGTATAATTCTACGATTCTCTGATCATCCGTCTTGTTGCCATTTCTTGGCCAAACCAATAATTTTACTGTAGTGCTGTGTCTGAATGAGTAGTGTGTGTAAAAAATAATTGTACTCTGCAGCAGTTTTTACAAATAGTGTTTCAAAAAAGTTACTCTACTTTGCAGCAGTCTTTTTGTGAGTAGTGTGTCTAAAGAAAATTTTCCTCTACCGCTGTATTTGTGCAAGTTGTAGCTGGGCCTAAAAGAATAACTATGCCTTTAAGCCTGCAACCCTGCCTCTGGGAGTTCTGTGCACAAAACCTCTAGCAGTACTGAGTGTGAACTGTGCCAAAAAACCTCTAGCAGTACTATGCCAAAAAACCTCTCCATGTTCTCTGCAGCTGTGTGTATGCGAGAAGTGTGCCTTAAAAAATTAATTATGCTCTTCCGCCGTGTCTGTACAAGTTGCGTCCCTAAAAAATAGTTATACTATGCATCCGTGTCTGTGGGAGTACTGTGCGTAAAAACAAATTTTTCTACTCTGCTACCATGTCTGTGGGAATACCGTGCCAGAAAAACGTATGTGTGTACGCTGCACATGTCTCTTTGTGAGTACTCTGAAAAAGCCTTTGTGGGGATGCTTTGCAAAACAGCCTGTGTAAGACTACTCTGCAAAACACCTTCTTTTTTTAAATTTGGGTAGGCCAAAAAACATTGTGAATGGAAAATAGAACAAAACAAACTGTGGTGCAGTGTAACAATGCCTGGGTGCAGCTGGTATAATCAGCCAAAGGTACAAACAAGTCCTGTGGGATCCACACCTGGGTTACTTTAATGAATGTGAGCTTGCCCACATTGGTTGTGGACAGGCATCTCCTGCTAAACACACGTTTTGACAGTGTACTTTCCACAGGGCAGGCCTGCACCTCTGAGGCATAAAGGGCAAGCTGAAGCCATGTGTCCAATTTGTAGATCCAGACGTTAAATGGGACAGACCCATCGATCAGTATGTGGAGATGTGTGGACATATACTTTTCCACCTTGTTGTTGAAACTGTCATGCTCATGGATTTGATTCCTTGAGCTTGTGTTTTGTGGTTGGCTTCTCTTTCTGCCATGCCACAGGAGACACACCTTTTGTCTGAGTGTTTAGATTCTGCTTTCTGGCTGCATTTTGTCTAGCTTATGTAAGCTTTTCAGGGGATATAGCTCTGGGATCGCCGTCTTGGGAAGACGGAGTGGCATAAAGAGACCATTCACAGACAGTGGTTCTGTTAAAAACTGGCCGCAACCAGTTTTATTAAAGTCCACAGCAAACAGAACATAAATTAAAACAAAATCATAAACATAAAGCCTAGGCGTGTCCCGCCACTAATTACACTTAGATAGATTTTCCCTTTCTATCCGGGTCCAGACTCTAATAGCCTGTGCCCAAAACAACACATATGTTCAGTAGTTACCAGTGTGCAGCTCACATGAGGCTCCAATGGCGTCTGAAGTCAGATCCAGACTGAGAGAGAGCCTCTTCTGAACTTCTCAAGCAGGTACTTATGGCTGCCTAATTAAGCAGCTGTGTTCACTCCGGGTTGCACTGCAAACCTGTCCCAGATAGGAATGGAATGAACACCGCACTGACAACCTATTTTATGCGCCCCAGCTAAGAAACCTGGGCGAGATATACACGCCGTCCAGCACACACCCCTTCACTGTCTCACATATCCCCCCCTCTTCTCCAGACTGGAGGACTGGTCAGAAACTCCGAAGAGACAGTGAACTCTGGACAAGGCATCAGCATTACCCTGTAATTTCCCAGGTCTATGCTCAACCGAGAAATTGAACTCTTGAAGTGAAAGGAACCACCTTGTCACCCTGGCATTCCTTTCCTTGTTCTGCTTCATCCATGCCAGAGGAGCATGGTCTGATTGCAATTTAAATCTCCTACCCAAGAGGTAATACCGTAGGGAGTCCAGCGCCCATTTGATTGCGAGGCACTCTCGCTCCACAATGGCATAATTTTGTTCAGCCGGTGTCATTTTTCGACTTAAATACAGGACTGGGTGTTCTTCACCCTTCACGACCTGTGATAACACCGCCCCTAACCCCACATTAGAGGCATCAGTTTGAACAAGAAACTCTTCCCTGAAATTAGGGGTGACCAGAACTGGTCTTTGACACAAAGCCATTTTCAACGACAGAAATGCTTTTTCTGCCTCCGGATTCCAATTTATCATTTTGGACTTCCCCCCTTTTGTCAGGTCAGTCAATGGGGCAGCAATGGAGGCATAATTTGGTACGAATCTGCGATAGTACCCAGTGATGCCCAAAAATGCTTTGACCTGTCGTTTTGTGAGGGGTACAGGTCAGTTTCGAATTGCCTCTACTTTATCGATTTGTGGCTTGATCAGCCCTCTGCCAATCACATAGCCCAAGTACTTGGCCTCTTCTAGACCAATTGCACATTTCTCTGGGTTTATGTTCAGCCCAGCTCCGCCTATCAAGTCTAAGACGGCTTGTACCTTAGCGAGGTGGCTCTCCCAATCAGAACTGAAAATTACCACATCATCCAGGTAGGCAGCTGCATAGGCTTGATGCGGGCGTAGGATCTGGTCCATAAGCCTCTGAAAGGTAGCTGGGGCTCCATGCAACCCGAAGGGCATCACCAGATACTGAAACAAACCTTCCGGGGTTGCAAAGGCCGTTTTTTCTTTTGCCTCCTCAGACAGGGGTATCTGCCAGTACCCTTTTGTCAGATCGAGGGTTGTAATATAACGGGCACCCCCTAACCTCTCGATTAGCTCGTCTACCCGTGGCATTGGGTATGCGTCAAACTTTGATACCTCGTTCAACTTTCTGAAATCATTACAGAACCTCCAGGGTCCATTAGGTTTTGGGATGAGTACAATCGGGCTACACCACTCGCTTTGGGCCTCCTCAATGACCCCGAGGTCTAACATGCGTTTAATTTCAGCAGAGACTATCTTTCTGCGGGCTTCTGGAAGTCTGTACGGTTTTATCTTGACCTTAGTACCGGGCTCGGTCTCGACATGGTGTTTTATTAGAGAAGTCCGGCCGGGCAAGTCAGAAAATCTTTTCTGATTTTTCTGCAGAAACTCCCGCACTTCCTGTTTTTGGTGCATGGACAACGTCTCTCCTATGATCACAGGAGGGGTAGAGATGGTTTTACCCCTTTCTCTATTTCACCCGAGGCCAACAATGCCTCTCTGTCCCTCCAGGGCTTGATCAGATTGATATGATATACCTGGTAGGGCTTCCGTCTCCCGGGTTGGTGTACTTTGTAAGTAACCTCGCTCACTTTTTGTACGACCTCGTATGGACCATGCCACTTGGCCAAAAACTTACTTTCCACCGTGGGAATTAGAATTAGGACTCGATCCCCGGGGTTGAAAGACCTAATTTTTGCTGACCGATTATAGACTCTGCTTTGAGCTTCTTGGGCTCTCTGCAGATGATTCTTCACCAATGGCATAATTTTAGCCATCCTCTCTTGCATCTGGGCAATATGCTCTATAACACTCTTGTATGGAGTTGTCTCGGTTTCCCAAACCTCCTTGGCTATGTCCAGCAAGCCCCGCGGATGCCGACCATACACCAACTCAAAGGGAGAAAATCCCGTAGAGGCCTGGGGAACCTCTCTGACCGAAAACAATAAGTAGGGTAACAGGTAGTCCCAATCCCTCCCATCTTTCTCTACTGCTTTCTTTAACATATGTTTTAATGTTTTATTAAAACGTTCAACCAACCCATCCGTCTGGGGGTGATACACAGATGTCCGAATGTGCGAGATTTTAAGCAACTTACACAGTTCCTTCATCACTTTGGACATAAAAGGTGTGCCTTGGTCCGTGAGGATCTCTTTAGGAATTCCTGTCCTGGAAAACATATGAAAAAGTTCCCGTGCAATATTTTTAGATGCCATATTTCTTAAAGGGACCGCCTCGGGGTACCGGGTTGCATAATCAAGGACAACTAAGATGTATTGGTGTCCCCTGGCTGATTTTACAATAGGACCTACCAAGTCCATTGCTACCCTTTCAAAGGGTATTTCTATAACCGGCAGCGGGATTAATGGACTCCGGAAGTGAGACACCGGAGCATTTATCTGACACGAGGGGCAGGTTTTACAATAATCCTCCACATCTCGATAAACCCCGGGCCAGTAAAACCTCTGAAGAATTCTTTCCTGGGTTTTGTCCATCCCCAGGTGCCCACCCAGCACGTGGTTATGGGACAAACCTAACACCATACTTCTATATGGCTTAGGTACTAGGAGCTGACTCACGGCCTCTCCCTTTACTTTAGTGACCCTATATAGCAGGTCATTGTTCATGGCAAAATGGGGAAATTTTTCATCAGAGCCGGGCTCTTGTGGGATCTCATTCAGAACAGTTATATTCTCCCTGGCATGTTTAAGAGTGGGGTCTTGCAATTGCTCACTCCCAAAATTGCCACGGGACACCGGTAGGTCAGGGACATTCTGTTCTAGAGAAACATCCTCCCCCTCCCCCAACATCACCTGAAATGGAAATTCATTTTTTTTACAGTCATCATCATCAACAATATCATTATCGTGACCACTATCAGCATCAGCATCACTATCATGGCCATCATCATTATCATGATCACCATCATTATCATGGTCATCATCATTATTATCACATAAGTTTAACGGCCCACTAGCATTGTGTTCCGCCCCTCGGGACTGCGCACCCTCAGTAGGAGCTTCATCACACTGTCCATCAGAAACATTTTTTTTCCAAAGACCCCAAAACAGGGGAAAGTCACGACCCAATATGGGGGATGCATCAGGTTCTTCACTACCCCCACTTCATATGAGATCTCCCCGAGTTTTGTGACGAAGTCTGAGGAGGTTACTGGGTAGACTTTGACGTCTCCATGTATGCACACCACGCTTAGGTACCTATCTGTGACGAAGTCCCCATCAGCCAGACTAGCATGTATCAGAGTCACTCGACTTCCTGAGTCGAGTAGGGCCTGTACTGGGCAACCATTTATCACGACCTGACACAGCTGTGGGCCAGTCTCCTCGACTAGGGGGCCACGCACACGGGCTCGGCGAGGAACGAGAGAGACTGTCCAGCGTCACAGTCCATAGGCTCCCCCACTAGTGGACAATTGGCTGAAATATGACCTTGTTCACGGCATCTCCAACACTGTCTCAGGTCAGGGTGTTCAGACGGGGAGACCTTCCTAGGTCTGGGTTCTCCTGGTAGGTAAGTATCACCCTTCCGCTCATACATGTCCCCTCGGGACTGACCCGGACTATCACCAGCCCCCCTTGCCCCCACAGCTGGAACCCTCTTACCGGGAGATGACGGAGGCCGGTATTCCGAACTGATGATCACTCGGACGGCTGGTCACGTAGATAGTCTTTGGTGGCGAAATACCTTTCTATTAGGCTGACCAGTTGATCGGCATCTTTGGGTCTCCCTGTCCGACCCAGAGCTGGACCTCAGGGGGAAGGGCCCAGATGTACCGGTCCAGCACCACCTTTTCAACCATTTGGGCAGGGGTGCTGACGTCAGGTTCCAACCACTTCTTTACCAAAGAAATCAAGTCATACATTTGTGAGCGAGCAGGCTTGTCTCGCCTGTATCTCCAGTTATGGACTCTCCTGGCACGGACTGCCCTCGTCACACCCAGGCGGGCAAGAATCTCCGCTTTCAACTTAGTATAGTCTTTGCTGTCCTGCTCGCTGAGATCAAAATAGGCTTTTTGGGGTTCCCCAGTCAAATAGGGCGTGACCACCATAGCCCATTCAGATTGTGGCAGATTCTCCTTCTCTGCCAGTCTTTCAAATATAGCCAGATATGCCTCCACATTGTCATGAGGCGTCATCTTCTGCAGAGTCTGTTTTACCGCCTTCTTTACAGCGGATAATGCCGGTAACCCGGCGTCTTCATTCGGGGACGAGGTGCTAGGAGTTTTTTTTAGTGCTGCAACCTGCTCCAGTAACAACCGGTTGGTTTCCTGCTGTTGCTGCTGGCTCCGCTGGGCCTCTAGGTGTTGTTGCTGCATGGCCTGCTGTTGTTGCTGCATGGCCTGCTGATGTTGCTGCTGCATGGCCGATGGAGCTCCTCCATACTGCCGGACATCTTGGGCTGGCTGACAGCCTTCACCCAAGACATATACACTCCACAGTCTTCTCCACAATAAGTTCAGTTTTGCGGTGCAGACACCTTTTTTTTTTTTTTTTTCAAAGTCTTCAGCCACTGTGCTGCCCCAGCATTCAAGCACCAATTGTAAGCTTTTCAGGGGATATAGCTCTGGGATCGCCGTCTTGGGAAGACGGAGTGGCATAAAGAGACCATTCACAGACAGTGGTTCTGTTAAAAACTGGCCGCAACCAGTTTTATTAAAGTCCACAGCAAACAGAACATAAATTAAAACAAAATCATAAACATAAAGCCTAGGCGTGTCCCGCCACTAATTACACTTAGATAGATTTTCCCTTTCTATCCGGGTCCAGACTCTAATAGCCTGTGCCCAAAACAACACATATGTTCAGTAGTTACCAGTGTGCAGCTCACATGAGGCTCCAATGGCGTCTGAAGTCAGATCCAGACTGAGAGAGAGCCTCTTCTGAACTTCTCAAGCAGGTACTTATGGCTGCCTAATTAAGCAGCTGTGTTCACTCCGGGTTGCACTGCAAACCTGTCCCAGATAGGAATGGAATGAACACCGCACTGACAACCTATTTTATGCGCCCCAGCTAAGAAACCTGGGCGAGATATACACGCCGTCCAGCACACACCCCTTCACTGTCTCACACTTAACACAGGTGTTTTCCTTTGTCCACCTATCACCTTTTGGGTGCAGCTTTATATTCTGTACCCCAGCTGTTGTTTTCTACTGGTGATATATTCATTTAAATGTTTTGACATTGTATTGACATTTTGAGCCAGTCTGTGAGCTTTGAGCTAAGGATTTTCACCTTTTTCTTTCCTTGCTATACTTTGCACCTCTCTTCTGTTTAACTTTCGTAAGAAGGCTGTATATTTGTTAAGAGTAATTGAATTATTCTTTTATTGGTATTTCGTTATTTGCTTTACTCATTGTAACAACTTTCCTTTTTCCTTTTTTCAGCACACTTCTCTTATAGTTAATTCACATTATGCTTTGCCCACTGGTTCTTTAGGAGGAATGTGAAGCAACTCGAAGCACGTTAAGTGAGTTTAGGTCAACAATTGCCATCTAATAATTCTTTGGTTAGGGCTATCTCTGTACCCACATGCACGACTAGGGGCTGTGGTGTCAGCATTTCTAGTCTGTACAGGTGCCAGCAGGCTCAGTTGGGATTAATACGTAGGCACTAAAAAAAACCAGAGTGAGTTGTTACATAGGCATAACATAAACGCTGCCTCCTGCTAATATGAACCATATCAGATAGTGGTATTGGATGTTGCTACATGCTGAGTAAGGTTTTACACATTTCTGCCATACTAGAAATCCCTTCCACGGTGGTGATGGTGCCCCAGCTGTGTTGATGACACCTATTCTGTTAACAACATAGCAGACAAGGTGGCCCACGACCAGACAGGCCCTTCTGGCATTTGCCAGAATTGTCAGATGGCCAGTCAGGCCCTGGATGTGGACCAATGGAAAAAAAGAAGAAAAAGAGATCACTTATGGAGTATGCACACCACCAGTATAATTATATATAAAAAAGGAAAAGCTTTATTGACAACAATGATTAAAACAAGCTAAAAACAGTGATATCAAAAACCCTCATCCACCCTGCTTCTGTACAAGCCAATAGATATGCAATGACTCACAGCTGTATAAAATACATAGCAGCATACATAAGCACAGAGTGATACATATGACAACCCCGTGTCAAAAATATGCACAACACTTACATGATAATGGAAATGATAACACCTGAGAACAAGAAGGTGGACAGCCTTAAATCATAAGGGAGTATCTAATCAACTGTGGCAAGGTATAAATGAGACCTGCCACACAGAATGTGTGTGCAAAGTAAAATGCTTATGTGTGAAGCTGCATACGCAACAACACCTTCAGTAGTGCGTCTATCAGCGTGCGCTTGTAGTCCCGCATTTTTCAGTCCCACTCTAGTGACTGAAGTAAGGCTTGTAGTGGGGATACAGCAGGGTGGCCACACAGTAATCATCACTTGTAATAATCCCGCCAACTAGGTGGTCGTTGTGCAGGCACAGCAGCATGTATTGCCTCATGTGTGCCAGGCTGCCCAGAGGCAAGGACAAGCTGTCCTCGGTGGAAGGTTTATCGTCTGGGTGTCTGCATCGTCTGTATCCCCCCAGCCACGCTCCAGTGAATTGGGATAGTGACCCTGAAGATGCCATTATCAGAGCTGGCCATGTTCGTGGAGTATTCGAAGCAGCGCAAGACAGCACACACGTTCCACATGAAGGTCCACTCATTGTTCGAGAAGTGGTGTTGTTCCACAGAGCGACTCATCAGTTGGGCCCATACTGCAAGTCACAGGCTGTAGAGGGAAGGGCCTCATGGCCAGGATGTATGCCAGGCCCTAATAGGGGTTTAAGCAGAAGTAAACTAAAATGGAGTTTTGGGGGGCTAGGATTTAAAATGGTGGAATAAGGGAAGGTAGGAGGGGTTTCGGTTCAAATTATGGTGGAAGTTAGTAAAACGGGGTGTGAATGGGGCCATTTGATTGGTTAAAGGGACTAGGTATATAAGGGGGGATTGGAAGGGGCAGGGAGAGTCTGTTAGTACATCTGAGTCAGGGACACAGCACCGTGATGGAGGCTCTTTTACAGGACTTTAAGAAGCTGGCAGCGACAAAGAGCACAGCGTGGCTGCAGGAGCAGTTGCAGCTGTTGAGTGGCAGCAGCGACGGGAAAGACAGAGAGGGCGCCTGCAGTACTGCGCAGGGCCAACAAAAGAACAAGAAGCAGACGAGCTGTAGGTCCTAGGGACGACATATCGGAAGGGGAGGATGAAGGCATTCGGAGGATTGCTGGCTGCATACGTACAGCTGAAGTGCCTTCCACCACCGTAGGGACTATGGACATTCGCAACAAGGGCTAAGGGGTTCTTGTTTGCTGGGGTGTCGCCAGTGGAGTCTGAGGAGGAGGGCCTGGCATCTAGAGGAGACAAATCAGAGGAGGACCAGCGGGGAGATATGCAGCGGCCTTTCCGAGGGGGACTCAAAGTCGGCCCAGTAAGCATTGTGGTCACTGTAATGCAGCAAGTGGTTGTGATGTGGGTGGTGTGTGGCATGTTGTGTCTGAGGGGTCGGCAGGTAGTGAGATGTCGCAGTTGTTGGGAATGATGCATGAATTGATGGGCATGGCTAGGTCTTCCCCAGCTGCGGTGCGGCAAGGGAGTGGGGCGCACACAGCGCAAACGGCTGCGGTGGTTTCAGCCATGGTAGGGGTGGGCAAGTGATACTCAAGGTGGGGCCCCGCTTGAGGGGGGCCCCCTGGAATCAGAGAGTGCAGTGAGTGTTGACACAGTGAGACTGGATGATAAGGTTTGTGGGGAAGTATATGTGTGTTTTAATGGGCCGTTGGGTGCGCATTTAAAACCGGAGGTGATAGAGAAGATATGGAGGGATGAATATGTAGGGATTTTTTCACTTTTGCCATTGGAGAAGTTTAATTTGGACAGGATGAAGTTGACGGAGTGTAAAAAAGAGGAAGAGGAAAGGCGTAGGTATCGGTTGATTCCCCGAACTTTTGCCAACTGGCTGCAGGCGTTCTCTATATTGGCTCATGTGGTGGGGGAAAAGGCCCCAGAAAGTGTTCTCTTTTTTGCTATCTGGATAGCATCGGGAGGCATGTCGTACATATGGTGGGACTGGTTGGTTGCGGTACGACAAACAGTGTAGGCAAAGGAAGGAGGTGGGATAACAAGGACATAAGTTTGTGGATGCGTTTAATGTCGGCACTGAGAACGTCGTCGTTTTCTTTTCTTGGGGTCGCCGGGGTACCCGCTAGTTCAAGGGCACCACCAGCGGGAGCAAAGAAGGGTCTGTGTTGGTGCTTTAATGAGAAGCAATGTACTTTTACGTCCTGTAGGTTTACGCACGAATGTTCTGGTTGCGGGGGACACCACAGCTTCGCAAAGTGTTTTAAGAGAGGAAATGGAAAGCCTGAGGAAGCTGCGGGTAAGAGGGACGACTCCAGTGAGGTAGGGCGGATGGAGCAGTATTTAGATAATTACACTGATAGGGAGGCAGCATGTTTGTTGAAGGAGAGTTTTCGTTACCATGAACGCATTTAAAATTTGTCCGTTGGGTTTGGTCCCAAAAGAAGGAACCAAAAAGTATCGGTTGACACACCATTTATCGTACCCAGAGTGGGAGTCGGTTAATGATGGCATTGATCCAGAGTTGGTCTCGGTGTCTTACGATAAGGCGGTGGAGTGGGAAAGGCGGTGTGGTCATGGTGCACTGTTGGCCAAGATGGACATAGAGGCGGCTTTTCGATTGTTGCCTGTTCATCCCGACACTTTTCACCTGTTGGGCTGTTTTTGGGAAGGACATTATTACGTTGATTGTTGTTTGCCCATGGGTTGTTCAACCTCATGTGCATGTATTGAGAAGTTTAGTTCCTTTTTGGAATGGTGTGGTTCATACTGAGGCAGACGCAGATTCTATTATTCACTATCTTGATGATTTTTTGTGTATTGGACCAGCTGGGTCTCCGGTGTGTGCAATATTATTGCGAACGATGGAACAAGTAGCGGAGAGGCTTGGGATTCCTTTGGCCGCAGAGAAGACTATGGGTCCAACCACCACGCTGTGTTTTCTGGGCATTGAGATAGATACGGTGTTGATGGAATGTCGTTTGCCAGTTGAGAAGCTGGAGGATTTGAAAATGGTTATACACGAGGTGTTGAGAGCCTGCAAGATTTGGCTGCACCAGTTGAAATCTTTATGGGTAAACTGAATTTTGCATGCAGGATATTACCCATGGGTAGAATATTTACCAGGAGATTGGCTGTCGCAACGGCAGATGCGACTCACCCACGGCATTTTATTCGGTTGAATGCAGGGCAGAAAGCGGATTTACACATGTGGGAGCAATTTTTGGGCAGTTATAATGGACGATTGGTGTGGATGGACGAGGTTGTTGACAATGTTGACTTGAAGTTGGTTACGGATGCAGCAGGATCATTGGGATTTGGAGCCTATTTTCAAGGCAAATGGTTGGCTGGGAAGTGGCCGGACAAGTGGAGAGTCAATGGGCTGACAAAGAATTTTAGTGGTCTTAGAGCTATTCCCCATTGTGGTAGCCGTGGAAGTGTGGGGGGGAGGCTTTGTGAAACAAGAAGGTGAGGTTTTTGTGTGATAACATGAGTGTGGTGCAGAGTATTAATCGCTTGTCAGTTCATTCTCCTCCTGTGGTGAATTTGATGCGTCATTTGGTACTTCGATGCTTGCATTTGAATGTATGGTTGAGGGCGAAGCATGTGCCAGGAGTCAAAAATTCCATTACTGATGCAATTTCTCGCTTTCAGTGGGGTCTGTTTCGAAAGCTGGCGCCGGAGTCGGAGCAACATGGAACACAATGGCCGGCGAGCTTATGGAATCTAGTATCGTATCAGCAATGATGTTGATTCTGGCATCGGTGGCTCCTGGGACATGGCATCAATATAATTTGGTGTGGGAATATTGGTATAGGTTGGAGTCGAGTACAGGGAGTTGTCAGTCGGATGAAAATAGAGTGGATCTATTGTAGGAGGATCGTGAGTCAGTCAGTACCCATACTGCTCAGGAACCAGTACCAGGCTCTCACACAGGAGAATGATGAAGAAATACATCAGGATAAGACTTTGCCCACAAAGAGCAACCTTGTAAGCCCTCAGAGTCCTCCTGAATGGAGAAACAAAAATGTTGTGAAGAAGAAATGGAGAGTTGTCGTCATGGGGGATTCCCTGTTGAGAGGAACAGAGGCCGCTATCTGCAGACCGGATATAACCTCAAGAGAAATGTGTTGTCTTCCAGGTGCAAAAATTAAAGATGTGTCTGACAGGATATCAGGACTCTTCAGACCTAAAGATGACTACCCATTCCTGCTAATACATGTGGGGACAAATGACACCACAAGAAGTGACCTGGAAACCATCTGCAGTGACTTTGAAAACTTAGGCAAGAAAGTGAAAGAACTGGGTACGCAGGTGGTCTTCTCTTCCATCCTCCCAGTGGATGGCCATGGAACAAGGAGGTGGAATAAGATTCTGCAGGTGAACAACTGGCTACATCGATGGTGCCGTCAGCAAGGATTTGGATTTCTGGATCACGGAGTGAATTACCTATACGATGGACTACTTGCTAGAGATGGGATGCACTTTACGAAGACTGGAAATCATGTATTTGGAAGTCGCCTTGCTACACTCATCAGGAGAGCTTTAAACTAGAACAATGTGGGAAGGGAAGCAAAAGGCCAGAAAAATCCATACACCTGACAAATGCTATTAAGAACTCGGCTATTAGAAGTGGAAAGGAAGAACGAAGACAAAAAAATCTAAATAATAAAATATTGGAGGAAGAGAAACCAATCACAAACTAAAATGTTTTTATACAAATGCACAAAGCATGGGCAACAAACAAGGAGAATTGGAACTACTAACGCAGGAGAAGAAGTATGATGTCATTGGAATCACTGAGACTTGGTGGGACGATACACATGATTGGAATACAAGGCTAGAAGGATACAACTTATTTGCAAGAAACAGACTTGATAAACGAGGAGGAGGTGTGGCATTGTATGTTAGAAAAGCGTATATCTGCACAGAGATTGACGCTTCAGAGACTGGGAGTTCTGTGGAAACTGTTTGGGTAAGAATACAAGGACAGAACAATGGAAAGGACACTATTGTAGGCATTTACTACAGGCTGCCTGTGCAAGCTGAAGATATGGATAAACTCTTTATGCATCAAATGGCCAAGTTCTCCAAAAAATATGACATAGTGGTCATGGGAGATTTCAACTATCCAGACATTTGTTGGGAATCTCTCTCAGGCAAAACTAACAGGTCCAGGAAATTCTTATCCTCTCTTGCTGACAACTTTATCTTCCAAAAGGTAGGGGAGAAAACAAGGGGATCTGCTACCTTGGATCTAATCCTTATAAACAGGAGGGAAATGGTTGAGGAGGTAAGAGTGGCTGGGACCCTAGGAGGAAGCGACCATGCTATTTTAGAATTTTGGATAACTAGAGGAGGAAGACCTGTGAAGACTCAGACTTCAAGGTTAGATTTCAGAAAGGCAGATTTTAAGGGACTCAGAAAGAGAATTGGAGGGATCCAATGGCTGGATATCCTTAAGGACAAAAATGTCCAGGAAGGATGGAGAATCTTGAAAAATGAGATTCTCAAAGCACAATCATTAACAATTCCGAAAAGAGGGAAGAATAGGAAGCATTTAACGAAACCAGGATGGATGAACACAGAACTTAAACACATGCTAAAAAGGAAGAAAGAAATGTATATCAAATGGAAAGAGGGAGGCATATCTAAAGAAGAATATAATGATGTCTGCAGAACCTGCAGGGCAAGAATCAGATTAGCTAAAGCTGACAATGAATTAAGGCTTGCAAGAGATGTCAAAATCAATAAAAAAGGATTTTGGGGATATGTCAAAAGTAAAAGAAAAGTCAAAGATGCTATAGGATTTTTACAGGATGAAAATTATGAAATGGTAAGAAAGGATGTTGAAAAGGCCGAACTTTTAAATTCTTATTTTGCATCTGTTTTCTCTCAGAAAGGAAATGTAACATCAACTGATCTTCTCTGTCCTATTAAAGGAATAGAAGAATCCAGGATATCTATAAACAGAAAAATAGTGAGGAAACACTTAGCTAACATAATTGAATTCAAGTCTCCAGGTCCAGATGAATTACACCCCAGAGTACTGAAGGAGATAGCAGAAGAAATTTTTGAACCACTCTCCATAATCTTTGAAAATTCTTGGAGAACAGGAGAAGTCCCAGAAGACTGGAGAAGAGCAAATGTTGTTCCTGTCTTCAAAAAGGTGAAGAAGGTGGACCCAGGGAACTATAGACCGGTGAGTCTGACATCTATACCAGGAAAGATCTTTGAACAAATTATTAAACAACATGTATGTAAGTACCTGGACAAGAATGAAGTGATTAACCAGAGTCAGCATGGGTTTGTAACTAATAAGTCATGTCAGACTAATTTAATTTCCTTCTATGACAGAATCACTGACTGGGTGGATCAGGGAAATGCTGTAGATATATTATATCTTGACTTCAGCAAAGCATTTGACAAAGTATCTCACACAATCCTTATTGAAAAAATGACTAAGTATGGAATGGACAAGGCAACTGTTAGGTGGATTCATAACTGGCTTAGTGATAGGACCCAAAGAGTGGTAGTAAATGGCTGCACATCGAGTTGGAGGAATATATCAAGTGGGGTACCATAGGGCTCTGTCTTGGGCCCTGTATTGTTCAACATCTTTATCAATGATTTAGATGAAGTAATTGAGGGTAAACTGATTAAATTTGCTGATGACACAAAGCTGGGAGGGATAGCTAATACTAGAGAAGAGAGAGAGAGGATTCAAAAAGATATAAATAAACTGGAGCAGTGGGCAACAACTAACAGAATGGTTTTTAACAGGGAAAAATGCAAAGTACTTCATCTGGGAAATAAAAATGAAAAAAGCATATACAGAATTGGAGAAATAGGGCTAAGCAATAGCACATGTGAAAAAGACTTGGGTATACTAATAGATCACAGACTGAACATGAGTCAACAGTGTGATGCAGCAGCAAAAAAGGCAAATACAATTCTGGGATGTATTAACAGAAGCATACAGTCTAGATCACGTAAAGTCATTATTGCCCTCTACTCCTCTTTGGTCAGACCTCATCTGGAATACTGTGTCCAATTTTGGGCACCACATTTTAAAAAAGACATCAACAAACTGGAGCAAGTTCAGAGAAGAGCGACCAGAATGGTGTTCGGTCTGCAAACCATGTCCTATGAGGAACGGTTACAGGATTTGGGAATGTTTAGCTTGCAAAAAAGAAGACTGAGAGGTGACTTAATAGCTGTATACAAATATCTCAAGGGCTGTCACATTGTAGAAGGATTATCTTTATTCTCATTTGCACACGGAAAGACTAGAAGCAATGGGATGAAACTGAATGGGAGGAGACACAGACTAGATATTAGAAAAAACTTTTTGACAGTTAGTGTGATCAATGAGTGGAACAGGCTGCCTCGAGAGGTGGTGAGTAGTGTTGAGCGATACTGCTCGATATCTAAAAATATCGGATCGGAATGGTAGCGCCGATATCACTAAATATCGTCGATATCCGATTCCGATACCGGAAGTCCATTGTAAGTCTATGGGAACAAAATATCGCAACTAAAAAAAACCTTTATTTCCTTGTAAACACTAAATATACACACATAGAATACATATATATATATATATATATATATTACATGTCATTGTGACATATATATACATATATGTATAGTTTATACACTTCTACATAGTAAAATATCCTCTGATTCAATTGCCGGGTAAAGCCGGCTTCTGTGAAAAGACAGAAGCACCAGACATGAAATGACACTTGGTGTACATAGGGTTAACCATGTCTTTTCATGTCCTTTGCTATCTGATTTGCACAAACAATTACATCAGTCTATGTGTGCAAAATTTCACACCTGTAGGGGTTAATTAAAGGTGTAAATTCGTTGTAAAAAAAAACGGACTTTTTTGCTACGAATTTACACCTTTAATTAACCCCTACAGGTGTGAAATTTTGCACACATAGACTGATGTAATTGTTTGTGCAAATCAGATAGCAAAGGACATGAAAAGACATGGTTAACTCTATGTACACCAAGTGTCATTTCATGTCGGGTTCTGCATTTTCACAAAAGCCTGCAATTGAATTAGCGGCTATTATACTATGTAGAAGTGTATGAACTATAAATATAAATATATATATATATGTGTCACAAATTCAATGACATGTATATATATATATATATAATATGAGGTGTAAAATTGTTTAAAAAAAATGCGTGGGCTCCCGCCCTATTTTCGCAACCAGACAGACAAAGCCAGCGAATGGGGGCAGATAATAATAGCCCAGAGAGGGACCATTATTTTTGGCCCCCCCTGGCTACTAACATCTGCCCCCAGACACCCCAGAAAAGACAAATCTATAATTAGATTCGCCCTTTCTGGCACTTTGCCCGTCTATTCCCATTGCCCTGTAGCGGTGGCGAATGGGTTAATATGGGGTTAAAGCCACATTGCAATTGAAAGGTGACCTTAAGCCAGGTTAATAATTGAGAGCTGTCAATTAGACAACTATCAATTATTAATCCTATTGCATGAAATAAAAATAAAACACACACACTTTAATTAAAAATCATTTTAATGAAATAAAGACACATGTTTTTGACCATCTTTTATTTGACTGCAAAAACCATTTCCTGTAATAAAAATAAAATAAAAAAGCAAAATTATTCTTACCTATCCCATGCACAGTCAGGTCCCACGGTGTAATCCTTCAGAAAGGGTTAATGTTTACTGCAGGGACCGCAGCTAATGCTGCAGCCTCACAGTAAACCCCCAAATGAATGAGTTCCTCTCCTGGCTGACAGGAGAGGAAGTGGAAAGCTTAATTGATTGCTTTCCACTTTCACTTCAGGTCAGCCAGGGACACAATCAGTGACGTCAAAGGGAACTGATTAACAAAAATAGGGGTTCCCTTCGAATAAAAAATGGCGTGGGGTCCCCCCTATTTTTGTTAACCAGCCAGATGAAGCAGACCGCTGAGGCCTGGATTTTCAGGCTGTTAAGGAGCCAAGATCCATGGACCTTGCCAGCCTGATAATACCAGGCCACAGCAGTCTGCATATCTTGGCTGATTAACAAAAATAGGGGATCCCCTCGAAAAAAATTGGCGTGGGGTCCCCCCTATTTTTGTTAACCAGCCAGATGAAGCAGACCGCTGAGGCCTGGTTTTTCAGGCTGGTAAGGATCCAATATCCATGGACCTTGCAAGCCTGATAATACCAGGCCACAGCAGTCTGCTTAGCTTGGCTGGTTAACAAAAATAGGGGATCCCCTCGAAAAAAAAACGGCGTAGGGGTCCCCCTATTTTTGTTAACCAGCCAAGTAAAATGCAGACTGCTGCGGCCTGGTATTAAAAGACTGTCAAGGCCCATGGATTTTGGCCCTCAACAGCCTGATAATACCAGGCTACAGCAGCCCCACATTTGGCGCATCAAAAGATGTGCCAATTGTGGCACTTTATCCGGCTCTTCCCACTGCCCTGTAGCGGTGGCAAGTGGGGTAATAAGGGGTTAATGTCACCGTTGATTGCACAGTGACAATAAGCCCAGTTAATAATGGAGAGGTGTCAATAAGACACCGATCCATTATTAATCCCAAAGTTATTAAATGCATAAAAAAAAAGACAAAGCAAGAAAAAAGTATTTTAATGAAATAAAAGAGACAACACAGTTTTCATTTCTTTTATTGTACTCTCATTCCTGCGACGCCATCGATCTCCTGTAAAAAAAGAAAAAAAACAAACCAACAGTATACCACCTGTCCGACGCAGTCCATAGTAACGACTGTCCCATGACGATCCAGCTCTGCTACATCGCAATGACAGGCAGAGCCTGTCATCGCGACGCAGCACAGCTGATTACCTGCTTCCCCAGCGGTGACGTTATCGGACTGACTGCTTTACGGCCGGGATTACCCAGCAGTCACTGCAGTTATCGCGAGAAACTGCATGTGACCGCCGGGGAAAGATGATGGCGGCCATGAAGCAGTCCAGGCCGTGACCGCCGGAGATCTTCTGCCAGGTAAGTGCCGCTGACTCCTGACAGACCCGACCGACGGACACTGACAGTGACAGACCCGACCGACGGACACTGACAGTGACAATCCCGATTCCGGTATCCGATATGACGAAAATATCGGTATTCGGAATCGAAAGCCCAATACAGCTAATATCAGCCGATACCCGATATTTGCAGTATCGTGTCGCTCAACACTAGTGGTGAGTTCTCCTTCAATGGAAGTCTTCAAACAGAGGCTGGACAGACATCTGTCTGGGATGATTTAGTGTATCCTGCTTTGAGCAGGGGGTTGGACCAGATGACCCAGGAGGTCCCTTCCAACTCTACCATTCTATGATTCTATGATTCTATAATACATGATCAGCAGGTCATGTGAGGAAGGGATGTCGGTGTCAGTGTTGAATGGTCGAATGGCAGCATTGGCATTTTTGTTCAAATTGTCTGGAGTGAAAGACGTTACCAAGGCTTTTGTAATAGGACAAGCATGGAAGGGTTACAGGAAAGGAAGGGTGGTTCGGGATTGGAGACATCCGATCTCATTTCATATGTTGGGTAGACTGTTAACAGCGTTGGAAAATGTGTCGGTCTAAATATGAGACCTTGTGGTTTCAGACTGCTTTTTAGTTTAGCTTTCTTTGGCGCATTTCGAATAAGCAAATTAGTGAGTAAGAATTGTTGTCATCAAGGGGGTTTGCAATTCCATGATGTGGTATGTGAACCCGGGGATATCCGTTGTATACTTCGGAGGTCGAAGACAGATATCTATAGCAAGGGTTGTATGGTGGAACTGTGGACGGTGGAAGGATTATTGCAGTGCCCGGTATATATAAAGTCTCAATTTTTGTTGGTAAGAGGTGGTGCCGGGGGTTCTTTGTTTATTCATCAGGATGGTTCGGCTTTGTCTAAATTTCAGTTTATAGCCAAATTCAGGAGGTGCTTAGGTTCGATTGGAATGGATGATTCTAAATTCGGGTCCCATTTGTTTCGTATAGGGGCAGCGACGGAAGCGGCCAGGTGGGGCCTTAGTGTAGCGGTGGTGCGCAAGATTGGGAGAAGGGAGTCATTACGTTTTGAGTCATATGTCCGTACAGGAATGCTGGATATTTAACAATGGCGAAGGGGGTTTGCCTGTGGGGTTGCAAGTTACAATTTTGGTTGTTTTCTTTTGCAGATGGTCCGCTGTTGGTCTGGATGTTAGGACACTCGTAAGTGGTGTGGGTAGCTTTACGGGCTGACGTCAGACCGTCCGTCCGGCAGCTTGGGTTAAGACAGGATGAGGCGACGGTCTGGTGGATTGGGATTAGTGGAATGCTATGGTCCAGGTTGGTTCCAGAATTTTATTTTCATGTGGCTTTGGATAGACCCCCGGATGTTTTATTGATTCATGCAGGGGGTAATGACTTGGGGATCCGCACTTCCAGGGATTTGGTTCGGGACAGTAAGTTTGACTGCTTGTGGCTCATGGCTGCTCACTCGGGGATGGTCATTGTTTCGCCCGATATTGTGGCTCGTTTGGCATGCAAATATGGTCGTTCAGTGGAACGCATAATTAAGGCCCGAATTAAGGTGAATTCGGAGGTGTCCCTTTTTTGGCTAGGAATGGGGCAGTTTAGTGCGGCAACGCAATCTGGAAGTGCCGTCCAGGGAGCATTTATGTCGGGATAGGGTACATTTGACACCTATTGGTATAGATATCTGGGCACTGGGTTTGAGATAGGGTTTAGAAAAGGCTGTTAAGGTGTGGAGGGACATTCATGCATAAGGTGTCATGCATGTCTGTTGTGGCGGGAACGGGTCTGTGGAGAGTCAGGTGATGGTAGCAGAGGGGGGGAGTAGGGGGCCTGTTTTGGTGTGGCAGTTACCTACCCTTCCCCTCTTTTGAATCATTTGGTGGTCAGAGTACAATTTAAATAAAAGGGGTACCTACTGGGCTGAGGTCTCAGCGGGACAAATTAATTGGAGGCGCCAATTAGTAGGGTCCTCGAACCGATGTGGTGCAGTTGAGGGCATCAGCAGGAGGGTCCTCGAACCTGTGTAGTGCGGTTGAGGCTTCAATAGACCCCATTCCTTATTTGTCAATGTTATATTGATATGTTCATTTTTGTAATGTAAATATGTTAATAAACAGGGCTGCTGTGGCCTATTTATCCAAAAGGTTCAGAATGTGTCTGTGGTTATTGTAGGTGTAGGGGTTACATAAGATGGATGTTGAAAGGGGTGGCCCCCTCAAGCGGGGCCCCACCCTGAGTATCACTTGCCACCCCTACCGAGGCTGAAACCACCGCAGCCGTTTGTGCCATGGTATCAAGAAAAATGACAGATCAGCACGCAAACAATAAGCCCCCACGCAGCCCCTTACCTCAAAAAATGGAAAAGCTACACTTCTCGGAAAATGGTGCCATTGTTGTTTTTTTCTTAACAATTTTTTTTTTTTTACCATTTAAATAAAAAAGAACCCATACATGTTTGGTATCTATGAACTCGTAATGACCTGGAGAACCATAATGGTAGGTCAGTTTTAGCAGATCATGAACATGGTAAAAAAAAAAAACATTGTGGAATTTCACCTTTTTTGCAATTTCACCTTTTTTGCAATTTCACTGCACTTGGAACTTTTTCCAGTACAACATATGGTAAAATCAATGGTGTTGTTCAAAAGAAAAAGTTATGGCTCTGGGAAGAAGGAGAGCAAAAAGAAAATACAAAAAGAAAATACAAAAACGGAAAAGAGTTAATAGCTAGAGCCCGGCCTTCGCGCTTTTGCACCTTTCTCCCTCATTTGCTGTGCTGCCCGGGGCAACACAGTCACAAGGGTGTCATGTGACCGCAAACCCCTCACCACATAGAGATACGGGAGCTGACAGAAAACGAGTGAATGCGTGCTCCTGCTCATTGTCATTGGAGTAAGGAAGAAACTATACGGAGGTTAATAGTTGCTATAAATATATAATATATAAGTTGTATACATATGTTTTTAAAGAAAAAGAAATGGTTATGTATGAAATATAAAACATGATAACAATAATAATAAAATCTGAAAACATGAATTAAAAAATTGTATACAAATATATTGATGTACAATAACAAATTATATTATGGTACCGTGTTAGCCAGAAAAATAGATGTGCCTAATGATGACAAAAATATTCTCGGAGTGATACCTTTATTGGCTAACCAGAAAATAATATGTTTGCAAGCTTTCAGAGCACAGAGACTCCTTCTTCAGGCAAGATTACAAATAGATTAATAAGAAAAAGCACATCATTTAAAGGATACTACAGTAGGACATTTGTTCATGAGGTGGGAGGTGTGATGCCTCCTAAAGATAAGCCAAGGAAATCAAATTAGGCATTTTCTTACAAATGGAGAGGCAGTGGGAATGTTCTTCTTAGTTATCTGGAGTCCGTCTGGTGGAGGTGTGAATTGTATCCATGTAGTCGTGAGTCATAAATCCAGTGTGGTGTCCGCCCACTGCAGGTCTGAACTGCAGGTAAGACAGCACCCCGAGAAACCCCGAGACCCTTTACCCCTATACAGGGATCTGGAATTATAGCAAAGCCCAGGGGGTTGCTGCCTATGAGAGCAGTGGACCGGAGTAGGAAGGACGGTAGGAAGGGAATAAAAAGCGAGACCAAATGCATAGTCAGAAGTCCAAGGGTCAAAACTAGGAGGGGAGCAAAGGTACAAAATCGGCAGGCAGTAGAACAGTCAGAAATCCAGGCAAAGGTCAGAAATACAATAGCAAAACAAACTAGCACACTGGGGAAACCAAGACTATATCTGGTGGCCTACAAGCCAGGCTCCAAGGCATTTGAAGAGCATGGCTACCTCTCACGGGCTCACAGTCTGATGACCTCATCTGGACCGCCCCCAGAACCAGGCCAGATGGTGATGCATGGCTGACACCAGCCCCTTCACCTCTGACAGAAGAGCGAACCCTACGCCCACCAGACGCCTGCGCAGGGACCCCTTCTCTGTCGCCAACATTACCCACAGGCGAAACATGGCGATGCGCAGCGACAGAGGCCGGCGTCAAAGGAGTGGAACCATATGAGGATACTGCTCTCCGATCACCGGCACCACCAGTCGAAGGAGTCCGGCGCTTCCCAGCGGCCGAGGCAGGAACACCAGCCACTGAATCCAACGGCGACGTGACAGTACCCCTCCCTCTAAGAGGAGCCTCTGGACCCTCAAAACCCGGTTTGTTGGGATGAAGGAGATGAAACTTCCTGATCAAACCCTTAGCATGGACATTACTGGCAGGCACCCAGGACCTTTCCTTCGGACCACAGCCTTTCCAATGCACCAGATACTGCACGGATCCTCTCACTAAACGGGAATCAAGGATCCTTTGGACTTCGTATTCCAAAGCATCCCCTACCAAAACTGGAGGAGGAGGGGACTGGACAGGTCGAATCAGAGAGCGGTATTATTTGAGAAGGGACTTATGGAATACATTGGGCAGTTTAAATGATTGAGGGAGCTTCAGACGAAAGGCTACTGGATTAATCACCTCAATAATTTCATGTGGACCAATAAACCTGGGACCTAGGTTGGCAGATGGCACTTTGAGCTTAATATTCCTGGTAGAAAGTCAAACTCTGTCCCCAACTTCCAGGTCCGGGCCCTTGGAGCGCCGTCTATTAGCAGACAAAGCTTGTCTAGTCTGAGCCCCTTTCAAGTTTACGTTGACTTCTGACCAGATAGTATTTAACTGGTCTATGGTCCTTTCTACTCCAGGGACATCTGACATCCTAGAAGAGAACGAACCAAAACGTGGGTGCAGCCAATGATTACAGTAGAAAGGGGTAGTCTTGATGGACTTCTGGTACTGATTATTCATGGCAAACTCTGCTAGCGGTAGGTGTTCCATCCAATCGGACTGATGCTCAGAGACATAACAACGTAGATTCTGCTCAAGTGCTTGGTTGGTGCGTTCGGTTTGACCATTGGTTTCAGGGTGATAGGCAGAGGAAAAGGACAATTCCATTCCAATTCGTTTACAGAATGCTCTCCAAAATTTCGAAACAAACTGGGTGCCCCTATCAGACATGATATTCACAGGAATACCATGCAATCGCACAACATGAGTAATGAATAATTTGCTCAGGGTCTCGGAATTAGGTAATCCGGACAGATTAACAAAATGACACTGCTTTCTGAATCTATCCACCACCACCCAGATACACGTCTTCCCTTCTGAGAGTGGCAGATCAGTAATAAAGTCCATGGAGATATGGGTCCAAGGACTCTCAGGGGCAGGCAGGGACTGGAGCCACCCGGCAGGGAGATTATGGGGAGACTTAGCACGAGCACAGGTTTCACAGGCCAGTACATAGTCCTTACAGTCCTTTACTACAGTTGGCCACCAAAAATTCCTAGTTACAAGTCTGATGGTGTTTTTGATGCCTGGATGCCCTGCAGAGTCCTCGACCTGTGAGGGGCAAAAAGTTCGAGAAAGTGCATCAGCCCTTACATTTTTAGTACCCGGTCGAAAAGTAATCACAAAATCAAACCTAGAAAAGAACAAGGCCCACCTTGCCTGTCTAGGATTCAGTCTTTTTGCTGACTCCAAGTAAGTCAGGTTCTTGTGGTCAGTAATTACAGTGATCTTATGTTTGGCACCTTCGAGGAAGTGGAGCCATTCCTCAAAGGCCCATTTGATTGCCAACAATTCCCGATTACCTATATCATAATTCCCCTCGGTGGAAGAGAATTTTCGGGAAAAGAAGGCACACGGACGAAGTTGAGTGAGGGATGAGTGCGATAGCACTGCTCCGACTCCAACTTCAGAGGCATCTACCGCTACAATAAAGGGGCGGTCCAGATCAGACTGAACCAATATCGGGTTAGAGGAAAAACATTTCTTTAAGGCAGAAAATGCATGAAGTGCTTCAGGCTTCCAGTTAACCACATCCGCCCCTTTCTGAGTCAAATCAGTGAGTGGTTTGGCTATCTCGGAAAAACCTTTAATAAATTTACGATAGTAGTTAGCGAAACCCAAAAATCGCTGCAGTGCCTTTAGAGACTGGGGTTGTACCCATTCCTTAATGGGTTGAATTTTAGAAGGATCCATGCGAAACCCTTTAGTGGACAAAATATACCCCAGAAACTGTATCTCCTGTGTCATGAAGACACATTTCTCTAGTTTGGCGAATAAAGAATGCTCTCTGAGTCTCTGGAGGACAGAGCAGACGTGTTGGACGTGCGTCACAATGTCAGAAGAGTAAATAAGGATGTCGTCCAAATAAACACCACTAATATCTCTGAAAATCTCCAGTTAATGAAACTAATAAGCGGGCACCATCAGGATCAATTGTAGTATGGGATCACCCACTGCATACCACTAAAGATTACCGATAAACTAAAGAAAAGAAAAAAGTGTATGCATATATCAGCAGGGATCACCTAAAGTCTTATATTTCCAATACAAAATCAATTTTATTAGACATGACACCACATTTAACAAAACACTGAGATTTAAAAACAATTAAAAAGTCTTAACAACCAAGAATGGGGTTACATCAATATTCAGTACAATACTGCAAAGTGTCCAAACGTCCGTAAACAAAGGTGTGCAGATTATTTAATATACACTGATGTTCCAAGTTGCACAAAATAACACCAAATAAAACCTTATATGCATGCTAATTATAGGCAGGACCATCAAAACACACTCAAAAGTTCTGGCATATGTATGTCAGCGGACTAAAAAGCCATATAGATGTGCTAGATGGATATATAAAGCCAGTTTACCCTGGAAAAATCCTTACCCCTACCGCATGCAAAATAACCACCGCACACCACGGACCACATGGACACAAGGACCCACGCGTATCTACACTACCCAAGTGTCTTCCTCAGGGTCAGTGAGTTGTGAGCATGAGGTGTCACATTATATACATATCTTAAAGTGATTAACCCCTTAACGACCAAGCCATTTTGTACGTTAATGACCAGGCCAATTTTTACATTTTTACATTTCTGATCACTGTCTCTTTATGTGCTTATAACTCTGGAACGCTTCAACGGATCTTGGCGATTCTGAGATTGTTTTCTCGTGACATATTGTACTTCATGATAGTGGTAAAATTTCTTCGATATAACTTGCGTTTATTTATGAAAAAAATGGAAATATGGCAAAAATTTTGAAAATTTAGCAATTTTCAAACTTTTAATTTTTATGCCATTAAATCAGAGAGATATCTCACAAAAAATAGTTAATAAATAACATTTCCTACATGTCTACTTTACATCAGCACAATTTTTGAACCAAAATTTTTTTTGTTAGGAAGTTAAAGTGTTAAAAGTTGACCAGCAATTTCTAATTTTTCCAACAAAATTTACAAAACCATTTTGTTTAGGGACCACCTCACATTTGAAGTGAATTTGAGGGGTCAATATGACAGAAAATACCCAAAAGTGACACCATTCTGAAAACTGCACCCCTGAAGGTGTTCAAAGCCACATTCAAGAAGTTTATTAACCCTTTAGGTACTTCACAAGAATTGAAGCAATGTGGAAGGAAAAAATGAACATTTAACTTTTTTTCCCAAAATTTTTCTTTCGACACAATTTTTTAAATTTTGTCAAGGGTATCAGGAGAAAATGAACCACAATATTTGTTGTACAATTTCTCCTGAGTACACCGATATCCCATGTGTGGGGGAAAACTAATCTTTAGGCGCACGGCAGTGCTCAGAAGGGAAGGAGCATCATTTGAGATTTTGAATGTCAAATTGGCTGGAATCGAGAGCGTACACCATGTTGCATTTGGAGAGTCCTTGATGTACCTACACAGTGGAAACCCCCCATAAGTGACCCCATTTTGGAAACTAGACCCCCCCAAGGAACTTATCTAGATCTGTGGTGAGCACTTTGAACCCCAAGGGCTTCACAGAAGGTTATAACGTAGCGCCGTAAAATTTAAAAATCATATTTTTTCCACAAAAATGATCTTTTCACCCCAATTTTTATTTTTCAAATGATAAAAGAATTCCAAAAGTTATTGTGCAATTTGTCCTGAGTACGCTGATACCCCATATGTGGGGGTAAACCACTATTTGGGCGCATGGCAGAGCTCGGAAGGGAAGCAGCGCCATTTGACTTTTTTGGCTGGAATTGAGATTGGACGCAATGTCGCATTTGGAGAGTCCCTGATGTGCCTAAAAAGTGGAAACCCCCACAAAGTGACCCCATTTTGGAACCTAGACCCTCTCAAGGAACTTATGTAAATGTGTTGTGAGAGCTTTGAACCCCCGAGGGCTTCACAGAAGGTTATAACGTAGAGTCGTAAAATTAAAAAATCATATTTTTTCCAAAAAAATGATCTTTTCATCCCAATTTTTATTTTCCAAAGGATAAAAGGACCCCAAAAGTTATTGTGCAATTTGTCCTGAGTACGCTGATATCCCACATGTGGGGGTAAACCACTATTTGGGCGCATGGCAGAGCTCGGAAGGGAAGCAGCGCCATTTGACTTTTTTGGCTGGAATTGAGATTGGACGCCATGTCGCATTTGGAGAGTCCCTGTGTGCCTAAACAGTGGAAACCCCATACAAGTGACCCCATTTTGGAAACTAGAACCCCCAAGGAACTTATCTAGATGTGTGGTGAGAGCTTTGAACCACCAAGGGCTTCACAGAAGGTTATAACGTAGAGCTGTAAAATTCAAAAATCATATCTTTTCCACAAAAATGATCTTTCCACCCCCAATTTTT
>JARQOD010000001.1:93135916-93164519 GCA_033576555.1 Oophaga sylvatica
AAAAAAAACCCCACGTTTTTGTCTCTCTTCTTTCTTCCTCTTCTTTTTCTTCTTCTTTTTCTCTTTTCCCTTTCCTCCTCTTCTTTTTCTCTCTTTTTTTCTTCAGCAGGGTTGTGGTGTCACCTACTGGGCACCACAAGGCCCGCAAGGAGGGTCTGGGGTTTGGGACCGCACGCAGGAATCCTCACAGTGGGAGGACCCCTGCAGTGCGGTCAGACAGGTCAGATCCATTTGCAGAAGGCACAGAGGGTCACATCGTGCTGTGACCTGTCTTTTGGTGGGATCGATATCAATCGATCCCCCTTAGAGGAGACCCTTTTTTTGCCGGTTGTAGGCAGGCCTAGTAATCGGAGCTCACTGTCCGATCCTAGGAGGTCACCGGCAGGTCGGAAGAGGGACAGGCGGTCCACCGTGCTTGCCCTGTGATTGGCGCGTCGTCGATGACATCGATCGCGCCAATCAGCACTGGGCCCTACTGGGCCTGTCCCAGGCTCCGGCCTAGGACGGTCTTTACGCAAGATAGGAGGTACAGGCAGGGACAGCGCGGATACACCGCGGCTGTGCCCTGCGATTGGCGCGATCGATGTGATCGGCGATGCGCCAATCCAGGGGGGTTGCTCCTTTCTTGCCCAGGCCTAGGACGGTACATCGGTACTCGTTCTAGCCTGGGTTCACTGTTTAGCCCACGGATTGGCTGAACAGTGGAAAGGCTGCGATTGGTGTTAGAATTGAACAGCCAATCCGCGATCGGGAGTGAGGGTGGGCGGTGACAGACCCCGGGGTGCCCGGCGCCTCTTCCTAGGTAAGATGGCGTCGGAATTTTAATCGATATTGCACTTAAGTCGCAATGTCGCATTAAAGGGCTGGAGTACTATCCCGTCCCCGGTATAGGGCCCAGGTACCAGGGACGGGATAGTACTCCGATGGCATAAGGGGTTAATACCGTAGGATAATTAATTGAATCCAGTCTATTTTTAAATGCTTATTTGAAGTGTTATATGCCACTGAAATTTTCACAGAAATCCCCTAATACTTTATGGGTGACTTTGAATGAAACAAATTTTTCAAAGCCTATTTTTGGAGTGTTAATACCACTGAAATGTCACAGAAAGCCCTAATATCTTGGATGACTAATTGAATACAGAATTTTTGAAGCTTTTTTTTTAGTGTTTATACTCCGAAATGTCACAGAAATCATTAATACCTATGGGTGCTAACTGAATACAAAAAAAATTTTTTAGAGGTTATAACCACTGAATTGTCAAGAAAGAACCTAATACTTTATGGTGGCTGATTGAAAACAAATTTTTCAATGTTTTTTTGGAGTTTTATGTATCACCGAAATGTAACAAAGAGCACCTTAATCTATTACTAATTGAATGCAGACACATTTTCAATGTTTTTTAGGTTCTATACCTCCGAAATGTCCGAAAGCACCTAATACTTATGGATGACTAATTGAATAAGACATTTTTGAACGCTTTTTTTTATAGTGTTCATACCTCCGAAATGTCACAGAAATCACCTAATACTTTGGGTACAACTAATACAAAAAAATTCTTTTAGAGTGTTATATACCACTGAATTGTCACAGAAAGAACCTAATACTTTATGGATGGCTGATTGAAAACAAATTTTTCAATGCTTTTTTGGAGTTTTATGTATCACCGAAATGAACAAAGAGCACCTAATACTCTATTACTAATTGAATGCAGACACATTTTTCAATGCTTTTTAGAGTGTCATATTACCTCCGAAATGTCACAGAAAGCACCTAATACTCTATGGATGACTAATTGAATCCAGACAAATTTTTAAATGTTTTTTTGGAGTGTTACCATATATACCATCTAAATTCAACAGAAAGCACCTAATACTGGTGACTAGTGAATTCAGACACAATTTTCCACCACTTTTTTGGAGTGTTATATTTCATCAAAATTTAAACAGAAATCACCTAATACTGTATGGATTATGGATGACTAATTGAATCAAGACTAGAGATGGGTGAACCTGAATAGTAAAGTTTGCGCCGTACCGAACACCTACTGTTTGGGCATGGACACTGAGCACGGACTTACATAGTAACATAGTTATTAGGTTGAAGGAAGACTTTAAGTCCATCTAGTTCAACCCATATCCTATTCCTAACTGCCCTAACATGTTGATCAAGGAAGGCAAAAAAACCCAAGTGGCAAAAGTAAGCTTCACATTGGGGAAAATAATCTTCCCGACTCCACATACGGCAATCAACTAGCTCCCTGGATCAACGCTGTATCTAGGAAACTAGTGAATATAGCCTGTAATATTATACTTTTCAAGAAAGGCATCCATCCCTTCTTAAATTTTAGTAAGGAATCACTCATTACAACATTAGACGGCAGAGAGTTCTATAGTCTCACTGCTCTTACAGTAAAGAATCTGCGTCTGTGATTATGGCTAAACCTTCTTTCCTCCAGGACGTAGAGGATGCCCCTTGTCCCCGTCACAGGTCTAAGAGTAAAAAGATCATTAGAAAGGTCTTTGTTCTGTCCCCTATATATTTATACATTGTAATAAGATCACCCCTAAGCCTTCGTTTTTTCAAACTAAATAACCCCAAGTGTAATAACCTGTCTTGGTATTGCAGACCCCCCATTTCTCTAATAACCTTGGTCCTCTTCTCTGCACCCGCTCCAGTTCAGCTATGTCTTTCTTATACACCGGAGACCAGAACTGCACACAGTATTCCAAGTGTGGTCGCACCAGTGACTTGTATAGAGGTAAAATTATGTTCTCCTCATGAGCATCTATGCCTCTTTTAATGCATCCCATTATTTTATTTGCCTTGGCAGCAGCTGCCTGACATTGGCCACTAAATGTGAGTTTGTCGTCCACCCATACACCCAGGTCTTTTTCAGTGACAGTTTTGCCCAGTGTTTTACTTTTAAGCACATAATTATACATCTTATTTGTTCTACCCAAGTGCATGACCTTACATTTATCTCCATTAAAGCTCATTTGCCATTTATCACCCAAGCTTCTAGTTTACATAAATCCTCCTGTAATATAAAATTATCTTCTCTGTATTTATTACCTGCAGAGTTTAGTGTCATCTGCAAATATTGAAATACTACTCTGTATGCCCCCTACAAGGTCATTAATAAATAGTTAAAGAGAAGCGGCCCCCAATACGACCCCTGTGGTACCCCACTGCTAACCGTGACCCAGTCCGAGTGTGCTCCATTAATAACCACCCTTTGTTTTCTATCCATGAGCCTTTCTTAACCCACTTACACATATTTTCCCCTATCCCCATTGTTCTCATTTTATGAATCAACCTTTTGTGTGGCACTGTATCAAAAGCCTTTGAGAAGTCCATGAACACCACGTCCACTGCATTCCCTTGGTCCAGTCCTGAACTTACCCCTTCATAAAAGCTTATCAGATTAGTCTGACAAGAACGGTCCCTCGTAAACCCATGCTGATACTGTTCATGAGGTTATTCAGCTTCAGATACTCCAATATAGTATCCCTTAAAAAACCCTCCAGGATTTTACCCACAGTAGATGTTAAGCTCACTGGCCTATAATTTCCAGGTTCAGTTTTTGCCCCCTTTTGAATATTGGCACCACATTTGCTATACGCCAGTCCTGTGGTACAGACCAGTTATTATGGAATCTTTAAAGATTAAAAATAATGGTCTATCTATAACTGTACTTAATTCCTGCAGTACTCGGGGTGTATCCCATCCGGGCCCGGGGATTTGTCAACTTTAGTGATTTTTAGACGCCGCCGTACTTCCTGCTGGGTTAAGCAGGTGACATTTAATGGAGAATTTTTTTTATCTCTGATCATTGTTATCTGTCATGGGATTTTCTTGTGTAAATACAGTTGAAAAAAAGTCATTTAGCATATTGGCTTTTTCCTCATCCTCATCCACCATTTCACCCAGACTATTTTTAAGGGGACCAACACTATCATTTTTTAGTTTCTTGCTATTTATGTAGTTAAAGAATATTTTGGGATTATTTTTACTTTCTCTGGCAATGAGTCTCTCTGCCTCAATCTTTGCTGTCTTGATTTGCTTTTTACAGAATTTATTCATCTTCTGTATTTATTTAATGCCTCTTCACTACCTACTTGCTTTAATTCCCTAAACGCTTTCTTTTTGTCCCTTATTGCGCCCCTTACAGCTCTATTTAGCCATAGTGGTTTCCTCCTAATTCTAGCATGTTTTATTCCCATAGGGTATATACTGTGCACAGGTCCTATTCAGGATACTAATAAACGTCTCCCATTTTCTTTGTGTATTTTTATGTCTCAGGATATCGTCCCAGTTTATTGCACCAAGATCATCTCTCATCCGTTGGAAATTTGCCTTCCTGAAGTTTAGTGTCCTTGTAACCCCTCGACTACACATCTTATTAAAGGATACATGAAAGCTTATTATTTTGTGATCACTATTACCCAAGTGACCCCCAACCCTTATATTTGATATGCGGTCTGGCCTGTTGGATAATATTAGGTCTAGCAGTGCCCCCCCTCTTGTTGGGTCCTGAACTAGTTGTGAAAGGTAATTGTCCTTCATAGTTGCCAAAAACTTATTACCTTTGCTGGAACTACAGGTTTTCTGTTCCCCAATGTATTTCAGGGTAGTTGAAGTCCCCATAATAATGACTTCTCCTTGAGTTGCTGCTTCATCTATTTGCTTTACGAGGATATTCTCTGTTGCGTTCCATTATTTTAGGAGACTTATAACAAACCCCTATCAGTAATTTATTATTTTTCCCCCCTCCCCTAATCTCCACCCACAGAGACTCTACATCTTCATTAGATTCACAGATATCACGCAGGATGGGTTTTAATGATGATTTTACATATAAACACACACCCCCACCTCGCTTATTTTTACGGTCATTTCTAAACAGACTATAGCCCTGTGAATTAACCGCCCAGTCGTGGCTCTCATCCAGCCAAGTCTCAGATATCCCCACCATGTCATAATTATGTTCCAACAAAATTAATTCTAATTCCGCCATTTTGTTGGTGAGGCTTCTGGCATTAGTATACATGCACTTTATGTATCTCTCTGAACCTCTATTCTTTCTTAAATTATTAACTGTTCTAACCCCACCCCCCATGCCACCCCCACCCCCAATTTCATTATTTGTGCCCAGGTCTCTATCTGCACTGCCTTCCCCTCCTATAAAATGAATACCCTCCCCCCAGTCCCTAGTTTAAAGACTCCTCCAACCTTCTAGCCATTTTCTCCCCCAGCACAGCTGCACCCTCCCCATTGAGGTGCAGCCCGTCCCTAGCATAGAATCTGTAGCCAACTGAGAAGTCGGCCAGTTCTCCAGGAACCCAAACCCCTCCTTCCTACACCAATTCTTGAGCCACTTATTAACCTCCCTAATCTCCCGTTGCCTCTCTGGTGTGGCACGTGGTACAGGCAGTATTTCAGAAAATACCACGTTGGAGGTCCTTGCTTTAAGCTTGCAGCCTAATTCCCTGAAATCATCTTTAAGGACCTTCCACCTACCTCTAACTTTGTCATTTGTGCCAATGTGCACCATGACCGCTGGGTCCTCACCAGCCCCTCCCAGTAATCTGTCAACCCGATCAGCGATGTGTCGGACTCGAGCGCCAGGTAGGCAGCACACTGTTCGACGATCCCTGTCTTTGTGACAGATTGCCCTATCTGTTCCCCTAATAATTGAGTCCCCCACTACCAGCACCTGTCTGGCCTGCCCTGCTCTCCTAATTCCCCCCTTACTGGAGCAGACACTCCCCCGGCTTTCAGAGGACATGCCTGGCTGCAGCAGTGCTACCCCTGTACTGACAACCCCCTCATCTGCCAACTTTGCAAACTTATTGGGGTGTGCCAGATCAGGACTAGCCTCCCTGGCGCTCTTCCCTCTACCCCGCTTTCTAACTGTCACCCAGCTTCCTACTTCAGTGTCCTGCAGCTCCACCCTAGCATCCCCCCCCTCATCTATCCCATTGAGCGTCTGCTCAGTGAGCAGAAGACTCCTTTCCATATTGTCTATGGATCTCAGTGTTGCCAGCTGCACATTTAGATCCAGGATTTGGGCTTCCAAATGCACAACGTGCTCACATCTCACGCAGCAGTATGCACCCTCGACCGCTGTTCAAGGACTGCATACATGTGGCAAGATGTACACTGGATGGCATTGGCAATAGTGGAGCACATATCTAATGGGGATTTCACCAGACAGCAAAGATAAGTAAAAATAAATAAAAAGTATTAATAAAATATACGGTAACAGCAATTCAGTAAATCCTCCCTTGGAAACTCCCTGAATCCAAAGTCACTGAATCTCAAGTCACACTTACCACCGTTCACACTTGCGCACCGGTCACACTCAGCTCGCTCACACTCGCTGAAGCAGAAGAATTAAAGAGAGATTTTTTTTTTTTCTCCTTCAGCAGCAAATCACCCTGCTGCTCAAATGCACTTCCAAAAAGACTTGAGCCCCAACCAGCTGGCCCTTATAAAACCTTAATTATGAACCCCCACCCTTAATTAACCCTTTGTGAATATAGCTACACCAAGATTTAAATGCAATATAGTTAACCTTTAAACCTTTAAACACACAGATAGTAAAATAAGAGATTAATCCTTTAAATAAGAGATTAATCCTTCACCAGGAAAACCTTGTTACTGTTCAGGTTCGGTCCCCTGAACACCGAGTGTTTGTCGTGCTGTTATGTGCATGACAGTGCGGCAAACTATGCTTCTAATCGGTGGTAAAATCATTACCGCCAGTCATACAGCGCTGGTTCCCATGCTGGCAAATGACAGCGTGAGCGCGCAGCTGTGATAGGAGGTAAAAAGTTTACCTCCGGTCACTTGCATCGACTGATTGGTCTACTGCTCCCATCAGCATACGTCTGCTGCCACTAATAACAGCAAGAGCAGGCAGCGGCTGATGGGAGTATTCATCAAACGGCACCTGTGCTCTAAGTAATTAATTTAAAAAAAAAACTGCATGGGTTCCCCAGCGGGCCTCAAAGGTTGCAAGAGCTGACGGTTGGAACTAGCTGTGGCCTGCAACCCTCAGCTGTCAACATTAAAAAGGTTGGTGATCAAGAATGGAGGAGTCCCCACACTGTTTTTTTTAAATTATTTAAGTTTTTGACAACTTGCCTTGCTAAAGCAAACAGCTGGGGGCTGGTATTCTCAGTCTGGTAAGGGGTCATGGATATTGCCCCCCCCAGCCTAAAAACAGCAGCCCACAGCCACCCAGAATAGTCACATCTATAAAATAAACACTCTGTGGGGACCCCTCTATTGTTGATAACCAACCTTGCTAATGCTGACAGCTGAGGGTTGCAGTCCGTTCTTGCAACCTTTGAGGCAAATGTGCCATCTCTACTGCCCGCTGGTTCAACAAGATGAGATGACAGATCCCAAACTCTCTGATAGACTCCCCATCTCCACTGCTGGTTGTACATAACAACCCCCCCACCCCGGATTCCAACTGTCGGTACTTTGCGGCTAGAGGGCCCGCTAGCATTTCTTCAGCCTTGGTCCTGATTCACCTCCTTGCCTTTTCCGACCAGCCTAGGCCCAGGAGTCCGCTCACCAGTTCCCGAATCCTGGCTCTCGTGTCTTCGAATGCAAGAACCCCAGCAGTGAAGACTGTGGCCTGGGTTCGGGCCTTGGTGGTTCTGGGAAAGCCAATGGTTTCGGACAACAGGCTTCTGCCACCTCCACAGTCGCGCCATTTTCCTCTGGCACTAATATTCCTCCAGTCACTCTTTATAGGGAGTCTCACATGATTCTGTGACTTTTGTCGCCCATAGAGCACGTAATAATCTATGGTTGAGTAATTCAATACTGAAAATTTTTTCAATGCTATTTTGGAGAATATATAACACCGAAATGTACCACAGACCATGTAATTGCATATGGATGAGTAATTGAATACAGAAAAATGTTTCAAAGTTTTTTGGGAGTGTTGTGTAACACCGAAATGTACCACAGAGAACTTAATAGTATATGGATGAGTAACTGAATACAGAAAACGCTTTTTTGGACTGTTAGATAACACCAAAATTTACCACAGAGAATAAAATAGTATATGGGTGAGTAATTGAATACAGAAATTGTTTCAATGCTTTTTTGGAGTTTTATATAACACAAATGTACCACAAAGCACCCAAAACTCAATGGATGACAATATAGTCAATTTTTTCAACCCCCAAAAAAATGTGGTCAACTGCACGGCTATAGATTTAGCAATGGACTTCAAAGCCCTAATCTTTGCCTAGAGACTGCATTCAGCCACTCTTCCTCCCTAGGCTAAATGCAAAATGTATCTGATACAAACAGCAAAGCACAAAATTAGCCATTACAAAGACTGTAAGTATGATGGTTCAGCTTCAGCACCATTATCAACACTAGAGGACGCTGATTCGTTAACCTGTGTACAGACAAGCCTGGACAAGCACTCGCTCCCTCCAATAACAACAGTCACAGATCTGCGCAATGGGGTCAGTGTGTCTAGCCTGGTGGAACCTGTCCTTTTATAACCCTGATGATATCAAATGGCCAGCCAATCACAGTAATGCCACTACCAAGATGTCTACGGTGTTATAACGACTCCCAGGCAATCCCCGCATGCTTATTAGCTGTGTACCAGGTGCCAAACATGCGAGGCGGGGATTCAAGTTTGAAATTGCACACCAGCTAATGCTCGACGAGTGGCGAGCACCCAGACACTCTACAGATATCCGAGTATCACCGAGAACGTTCATTCATTCCTAGTAATTATTATAAAGTATATGTCAATGTTTTATTTGGATTCTGAATTCACTGAATGGTTAGTTTTTCTAACTTTTTTTATCCATAGGGCTTTAGCTGTAGAAAATACCAATCTCAGCTGATCTCACCCACCCTAGGTCTAACACTGCCTCTCCACCACTGTTCTGGTGTTTGTTGGCAGGTTGCAGCAGTGATGTCACTCACAACTACAGCGGATGTAGTCAATGACTGGGATCAGTTACTTGTACTATCTACATCCAGCCAGTATAAGTGAGTTTGTGTTATTTTCTATAGCTGCAACCTAATGGATTTGAAAATAGACTGTATATCCCAGACAAACCCTTAAAAGGCCTCTAGATGGTAAAATCCCTATTGATCATTAAAATAAAAATGGCAATGCTTTTGGTTGATACAAGTTCCTTTATTCACTATCCTGTGTAGCCATTCTATATTTTCACTTTAGAAGTTACCTACAGCCATCATATAATCACTCATTTACACAGCTGAGCAGTGAGCACGAATCCTGTACAGTCAGAAAAATTTTCCTCTAAACACAAGGGGCTTGATCATGGGTGGATTATGAATAGCCAGGGCCCTGGACAGTGTAGAGGGCATGGGCCCCCTCCAGCATCCGATGTATCACGCGACGTCACATGATTCCCTTGAAAAATCATATGATAGGTCGCATGATTAAAACATAGGTGCTCTAGTGCACATCTGCAGATACAAAATGACCAAAATGACAGAGGCAGATTTGTAGAATTTTGGCAAATTTTGGCAAATTTTTTTCCCCTTATGTACATAGCGCTACACATAATAGAGAACATTATATAGTAAGAAACAGTGGTATATATACCAAGAGGACACTATATAATATGGAACAGTACTATACATAAAAAAAGTCGTTGCTATTAGTGTTGAGCGATACTGCCCAATATCCCTAAATATCGGATCGGATTGGATCGGCCCGATACTCAAAAAGTATCGGGTATCGCCGATCCGATACCGGAAACACAATGCAAGTCAATGGGACAGAAATATCTGAACTAAAAAAAACTCTTTCTTTCCTAGTAAACATTAGATATACACACATAGAATACATATATATATTGTAAGGCGGCGGTGTTCACACCGTGCAGTAACTGAGGCAGTGACCCAAGCAAGTCCAAATTAAACAGCTTTTATTCAGCAACTCACGGTTAAACAGAAAAGTCCTCCGGTACGCAGCCGGGGTAACATCAGTCCATAAACACTGGTTGCCGGGGACAACGGCCGCGCCGGGCCGAACAGAGCCTGACTGGTGCAGAGCCGTCCCAGGCCTGGGTTCAGCTACACACAGTCCTGTGGAGCTTTCCTGCTATGCTCCTTGCAGGATCCCAACATAGAACCACACTACACCTTAGTGCAGGAGTTTTAAAGACCTGTGGCAAAAGCCACTGGAAGACCCGGTTGGAGGGAGGAGGCCGCCCCACTGCCTCCTGTGATCTCCTCCAAGAAATGAAGGCCCTGCCGGATTTTACTTAATCTGCCTTAGCCAGGTAGTCTGACTAGGTCATTGCTCACCTTCATTCCTGCATTGCAGCCGCAGCTGTGTGTGTGACTGCAATGCACTCCAATGGCTTTAATAGGTCTCTGTACACATTCTGGGGGAAATATAACGTCCCTTGTAAACGATCCCGGTCACTGCCTCACAATATATATATATATATATATATATACATATGTCATTGTGACATATATATACATATATTTATAGTTCATACACTTCTACATAGTAAAATAGCCTCTGATTCAATTGCCGGGCAATGCCGGCTTTTGTGAAATTACAGAAGCACCCAACATGAAATGACACATTGTTTACATAGAGTTAACCATGTCTTTTCATGTAGTTTGATATATGGTTTTCACTAACAATTACATGAGTGTATGTGTGCAAAATTTGACACATGTAGGGTTAATTAAAGGTGTAAATTCGTTGTAAAAAAAACGCATTATTTTGCTACGAATTTACACCTTTAATTAACCCCTACATGTGTCAAATTTTGCACACATATACTCATGTAATTGTTAGTGAAAACCATATATCAAACTACATGAAATTACATGGTTAACTCTATGTAAACCATGTGTCATTTCATGTCGGGTTCTGTATTTTCACAAAAGCCGGCAATTGAATTAGCGGCTATTATACTATGTAGAAGTGTATTTAAACAACATCAGCAGCATGGAAGAAACAGAACAAAACCAAAATAAATTCAATTAAGTATATATCAAAAGAACACCACTCAAACTAAACATTTTTTAACGAAGAGACCAAGAGTCATCAGTGTTATATTAAAATAGAAAAGTTTTTATTAATATCTACAAAATAACATATGTAACACAGTAATAGGAAAACACAAACTAACGGTGCAGAAGGACAGGTGCAGATAATCTCCTGAATCAGCAGCAAAATATCAAAGAATTACAAAGTATATGGTGGCAGAAAAACCCAAGGGCAAAAAAAGGGGCCCAAATATTGCAGATAGAAGTCCATACGATGCCAGAGTAGGTAAAATAGTAAAACTGCCCTAAGGGTAAGTGGGTATAGGAACCAGGGTATAAGGCATAAGGCATCAAGACTAGCACAGCGACCTGCAAAGGAAAGGGGTAATGCTCACCGTGGGTAATGTGGAGAAACAGGAGAAAAGCGCACCAGAGAGGTGACATCTCTGGTGCGCTTTTCTCCTGTTTCTCCACATTACCCACGGTGAGCATTACCCCTTTCCTTTGCAGGTCGCTGTGCTAGTCTTGATGCCTTATGCCTTATACCCTGGTTCCTATACCCACTTACCCTTAGGGCAGTTTTTACTATTTTACCTACTCTGGCATCGTATGGACTTCTATCTGCAATATTTGGGCCCCTTTTTTTTGCCCTTGGGTTTTTCTGCCACCATATACTTTGTAATTCTTTGATATTTTGCTGCTGATTCGGGAGATTATCTGCACCTGTCCGTCTGCACCGTTAGTTTGTGTTTTCCTATTACTGTGTTACTTATGTTATTTTGTAGATATTAATAAAAACTTTTCTATTTTAATATAACACTGATGACTCTTGGTTCTCTTCGTTAAAATATGTAGAAGTGTATGTACTATAAATAGAAATATATATATATATATGTGTCACAAATTCAATGACATGTATATATATGAGGTGTAAAATTGTTGAAAAAAAATGCGTGGGCTCCCGCCCTATTTTCTCAACCAGACAGACAAAGCCAGCGAGTGGGGGCAGATAATAATAGCCCAGAGAGGGACCATTATTTTTGGTCCCCCACTGGCTACTAACATCTGCCCCCAGACACCCCAGAAAAGGCAAATCTATAATTAGATTCGCCCTTTCTGGCACTTTGCCCGTCTATTCCCATTGCCCTGTAGCGGTGGCGAATGGGTTAATAAGGGGTTAAAGCCACCTTGCTATTGAAAGGTGAGTTTAAGCCAGGTTAATAATTGAGAGCTGTCAATTAGACAACTATCAATTAATAATCCTAGTGTATGAAATAAAAATAAAACACACACTTTAATTAAAAATCATTTTAATGAAATAAACACACAGTTTTTGACAATATTTTATTTTACTGCTATTCCTTGCGAAGTCCTTATTCACCTGTAATAAAAATAAAATAATAAAGCAACATTACTCTTACCTATCCGATGTTCAGTCAGGTCCCCCGATGTAATCCTTCTGAAAGGGTTAATGTTTACTGCAGGGACCGCAGCTAATGCTGACAGCCTCACAGTAAACCCCTGACTGAATCATCTCCTCTCCTGGCTGACAGGAGAGAAAGTGGTTAGCATAATTGATTGCTTCCCACTTTCACTTCAGGTCAGCCAGGGACACCGCACTGCATCAGTGACGTTAGAGGGAATCCCGGCTGACCTGAAGTGAACTGATTAACAAAAATAGGGGATCCCCTCGAAAAAAAAATTGTGTGGGGTCCCCCCTATTTTTGTTAACCAGCCTGATAAAGCAGACTACTGAGGCCTGGTTTTTCAGGCTGTTAAGGAGCCAATATCCATGGACCTTGCAAGCCTGATAATACCAGGCCACAGCAGTCTGCTTATCTTGGCTGATTAACAAAAATAGGGGATCCCCTCGAAAAAAAATGGCGTGGGGTCCCCCCTATTTTTGTTAACCAGCCAGATGAAGCAGACTGCTGAGGCCTGTTTTTTCAGGCTGGTAAGGATCCAATATCCATGAACCTTGCAAGCCTGATAATACCAGGCCACAGCAGTCTGCTTAGCTTGGCTGGTTAACAAAAATAGGGGATCCCCTCAAAAAAAAAAATGGCGTGGGGGTCCCCCTATTTTTGTTAACCAGCCAAGTAAAAAGCAGACTGCTGCGGCCTGGTATTAAAAGACTGTCAAGGCCCATGGATTTTGGCCCTCAACAGCCTAAAAATACCAGGCTGCAGCAGCCCCACAGATGGCGCATCCAAAGAAAAAGTATTTTAATGAAATGAAACACCACACAGTTTTCATTATTTTTATTCCACGCTCATCCTGCGACGCCATTGTTCTCCTGTAAAAAAACAAAAATAACAAACCAACACAAATACTCCCTGTCCGACGCAGTCCAAAATCACGAGTGTCCCACGACGAGTCCAGCTCTGCTACATCTGGATGACAGGCTGAGCCTGACATTCACATAGAGCAGAGCTGCTTACCATTGCGGCTTCCCCGGCGGTGACGTCATCCGGACTGGTTTACGGCCAGCTGTCACGAGAGTACAGCTGGCCGAGATTACCCAGTACCGCAGCCGTGCAGTTATCGCGAGATGCTGCACGTGACCGCCAGGGAGAGGGTTAATCGCCGCCTGATGGACGGATGGACGTGACCGCCGGGATCTTCTGCCAGGTAAGTGCTGCTGACACCTGACAGACCGACTGACACTGACAGTGACAGTTTCATGAGTTCCTGTGTCACGTACTTCGTTCTGTGACACAGGAACTATCATAGACTTTGTCGGAAAACTCAGATTCGGTATCCGATATGACAAAAATATCGAACTCAGAATCGGAATTCCGATACAGCAAATATCGGCCGATACCCGATATTTGCAGTATCGGATGCTCAACATAGTTGCTATGTAACAAGGGGATGCTATAAATGGACGGATCGCTCAGTCCGTATCACTAAAAAGGCCTGTTTAAATAGACAGAACGCAGTAAGTGCGACTGCTGTTCGGTAATGGTTTACTGATTGTGGTCATTTAGTGCAGATCAGTACATGTAAACATACTACTATACAATACTCCTATACAGAATACATACACTGCTCAAAAAATAAAGGGAACACTTAAACAAAAGAATATAACTCCAAGTAAATCAATTTTGTGAAATCAAACTGTCACTTAGGCATGTTTCACACATCCGCGGGCTGCTAAACGGCCCCGGATTTAGCCGCAACGCCGCATGTGGAAAGCTTCGTCACATCAGCGGCAACAAAGCTGTTTTTTGCAGGATGATCTGATGCTTGAGAGATAAGAAACCATCGCAAAAAAACGTTACTCAGCGTTTTTTCGACCGAATGGTCATTTGCGCCGCATCGTACAAAACGATGCAACGCATTGACATGCGCGCCATCGGCGCAAATCATGTCAATCGAAAAAAGGCGCATGAACGCATCAGATTTCAGATCGCGCGCGGAAATTCGGGCCGCAAGGCGCTCTGTGTGAAACAGCCTTAGGAAGCAACACTGATTGACAATCAATTTCACATGCTGTTGTGCAAATGGAATAGAAAACAGGTGGAAATTATTGGCAATTATTAAGACATACCCAATAAAGGAGTGGTTCTGCAGGTGGGGACCACAGACCACTCAGTGTCCAGAGGCTGGAGGCGCTACCAGGAGACAGGCCAGTACACCAGGAGACATGGAGGGGGCTGTAGGAGGGCAACAACCCAGCAGCAGGACTGTTACCTCCGTCTTTGTGCAAGGAGGAACTGGAGGAGCACTGACAGAGCCCTGCAAAATGACCTCCAGCAGGCCACAAATGTGCACGTGTCTGCACAAACGTTTAGAAACCGATTCCATGAGGATGGTCTGAGTGCCCGACGTCTACAGATGGGGGTTGTGCTCACAGCCCAACACTGTGCAGGGCGCTTTACATTTGTCACAGAGCACCAGGATTGGCAAATTCGCCACTAGTGCCCTGTGCTCTTCACAGATGAAAGCAGTTTCACACGAGCACATGTGACAGACGTGACAGAGTCTGGAGACGCCGTGGAGTGCGATCTGCTGCCTGAAACATCCTTCAGCATGATCGGTTTGGCAGTGGGTCAGTAATGGTGTGGACTGGCATTTCTTTGGAGGGCCGCAGAGCCCTACATGTGCTCACCAGAGGTAGCCTGACTGCCATTAGGTACCGAGATGAGATCCTCAGATCCCTTGTGAGACCATATGCTGGTGCGGTTGGCCCTGGATTCCTCCTAATGCAGGACAATGCCAGACCTCATGTGGCTGGAGTGTGTCAGCAGCTCCTGCAAGATGAAGGCATTGAAGCTATGGACTGGCCCGCTCGTTCCCCAGACCTGAATCCGATTGAGCACATCTGGGACATCATGTCTCGCTCCATCCACCGTCACGTTGCACCACAGACTGTCCAAGAGTTGGCGGATGCTTTAGTCCAGGTCTGGGAGGAGATCCCTCAGGAGACCATCTGCTGTCTCATCAGGAGAATGCCCAGGCATTGTAGGGAGGTCATACAGGCACAGGGAGGTCATACAGGCATGTAGAGGCACACACACTACAGAGCATCATTCTGACTTGTTTTTAGGACATTACATTCCACTTTAATTTTGTCGGTGACTCCAAATCCAGGCCTCCATTGGTTAATAAATTTGATTTCCATTGATGATTTTTGTGTGATTTTGTTGTCAGCACATTCAACTTTGTACAGAACAAAGTATTCAATGAGAATATTTCATTCATTCAGATCTAGGATGTTTTATTTGAGTGTTCCCTTTATTTTTTTGAGCAGTGTATTTACATCCTGCAGCTTACCGCTGACATCTCGTCTGATTACAGCCTTTTTCTTCCTCATCTTATAAAATCTTCATGTCGATGTCCTAACTCCACGCCCCTGAAAAAAAACAAGGTTATATGTACACATTTCTTTCCTGAATAAGAAATCAGCCACACAGCACCACTGAATACAGACATACACTCACCCACCATTAATATATACCGTAATTAGCTATTATGCAACCCACCATCCAAATGCAAATTGATAATCACTGTGCCCCGTTAACTATAATTCGACACTTTTCCCCTCCCAATAAATATATAAATTAATTAACCACTGTAATCTTTCTACCAATTCATTACCAGTCACACTTCCGTGTCCTCAACGCCTCACAACCTTTTTTTTTAAAGAGGTTTAACGACACAAAGAAAATATCACAATAATGAAATAGAACATAATGATGAGCTCTGATGTGAACACAATTAATAACAGCTACAAAAATTATAAAAGTAGCACAAAAAAGGGCATCAAATTTGGCAGTGAAGAGTAATATTGATAGGTGCCCACCTCTTCATGAATCTGGAGCGGCTGACAAGTGACGTGTGCCTCTGTGCACTAAGCCAGAAATTTCACTCTAGTCAAGTTACTGGAGTGAGATTACTGCAGGGAGATTCTGGAGTACAAAACGGATCCCACCCCCACTACATCCCTATCCCACCCCAAGTGCAACTTTGAAATTTTGCAACTTTTCAAAGCTTTTAAAGTCCCCGTCTCACATAGCGACACAACAGCGATCCTGACAACGATCAGGATCGCTGGTGTGTCGCTACATGATCGCTGCTGAGCTGCCAAACAGGCAGCTCAGGCAGCGATCAGGACAGCGACACTGCGGGTAACAAGCGACGCACGTCACCTAGTTACCCACAGTGTACGTTGGATACCAGCGCACTGATGCAGGGAGCTGGTAACCAAGGTACGCGTACGGTTTCCAGGCGCTGCGCGGTGCCTGGAAACCCGACGTGTACCTTGGTTACCAGCTCCCCTGCAGCAGCGCGCTGGTATTCAAGGTACACGTTGGGTTTCCAGGCACAGCCCCGCGCCTGGAAACCCGATGTTTACCTTGGTTACCAGAGATCGCTGGTCTCCTGCCTGTCACACGCAGCGATGCATGCCTGCCAGCGGGAGACCAGCGATCAAAAAAATGTCCTGACATTTCTGACATGACCAGCGATTCACAGCAGGGGCCTGATCGCTGGTACGTGTCAGACATAGCGAGATCGCTGCTGAGATCGCTGTTTAGCAGCAATCTCGGTAGCGATCTCGCTATGTGAGACGGGCCCTTTAGCCAGAATTCTGTTGTGAAAGCTTTGACAAATATGGAGTAATGTTTCTAGAAAAAAATACAATGTAATATTGCAACGCACCATAGGGCAGTGGGGTACTCAGGCCCGGTCTAACAGTTCTCGAGAGAGTTTGTCACAGCAGCAGTGACCCGGTGCGGGGCCCTGGGTGTGCAATGAAAATGGTGAGGGATAGTTTAAAGGGGAGTTTCATGACTCCACCTGCGGTATTCGGCAAGGAATAGCCGACACTGCAGTTCAGATCCTCTGGGGCTGATGGAAATGCAGCAAAGATGTTACCACTCCCCACGGGTAGAGCAGGGCCCCAGGGCAGATATGACAGACTTGGAGGTAAAGAGGACGTTGGGATGCAGGACTGAGGATTTGAGGAATGACTGACGGGCACAAAGGCTGTTATTTCCTTTACCTTTAACTGGGTAGTGAAGGTACAGTCTGAGGCTCAGGTTACAGATGGTAATGGAGCAGGTCAGCCTGGAAGCAATTTGAAATCTCCCCAGCCAGGTGGGATGTGAGGCCTCCCTTTTGGCGCTCACCTCTGAGGTACTTGCTGCTGTAAGCTCTGTTCAAGCCCCTCTTCCTATCTGATGTTTAAGTAGAACCCCACTCGCATGACAGGCAGCTTGAGCCTGTTCCAGGGGTCGCTCGTGCCTGGCAGCTCCGGCTCACACGTGCGGCTGTGCCGTCGAGTGTCAATGGGGGGCAGGGGACTTGCAGTCTCCTGCCCTCCGGATTCAGCTGCCGGGAATTTAATACCCGCACAGCCTCGGGCTCCAGCGCCCGGTCACTAGCGCTCAGGCCTGGGTGAGCTTAGCTGCAGATCCACTCCCAGGTTCTCTCCACACATCCTCTCTCACCCTCTTCCAGGCTCAGACTCCAACTCCCTGACTCCACCTCCTGAAACCAGGTGATAGAGCTCCCCCTTCTGACCTGGAGTTGGGAAAGGTGTTGTATACTGGTTCTACCTGGTAAGGGGACTCCTTCTTGCTTCCAGGCATGACATCACCCCCTCCCCCTTTTGGAGGGAGGCAAGGCCATTGTGGCAACCGAACTCCTGGGGTGCCACATTATGCTTTCTGCCAGTGGCGTAACTAGAAATGGCGGGGCCCCACAGCAAAATTTTGAACGGGGCCCCCTCTCCCAAACGGGCGGCGGGGGGCGGGTTCTGATAGTGGGCGGAGCCAATAGCAGTGGGCGGAGCAAATCACAGCAATTCTCTAGGCCCAAAAAATACTCTTCAGTCTCATAACGGCCAGCTTTTTGCCCAAATCAGAGCTGTATTTAAAGCAGACATTATGGAAACACAATATAATATAATGGACTGGTAGCAATGCAGCCCCCTTATGCTACCATTACTAGTAACCATGTCCCGCATAACTATTAATGCAGGCACATTATGCCCCCATAACTAGTAATAAGCCCTCTTATTCTCCCATCAGTAGTAATGTGCCCCTCAAGTAGTAATGCAGCCAAGAATGCAGAGTTATCACTCACACAGTATGTGCCCCCGCTAATCTTCGGTGGTATCTTCAGCTCCACAGTGGAGCACACTCACCACCAGTCTTCACCCTTCTGGGCGCCGCCGACGAGTCACGTCAGCAGCGTGATCACATGACATGATCACGCTGCAGACGTCGCTCTGACCCGGCGGTCAGAGCTTCAATTGTACTGGCGTCTGTATAGACACCAGTGCAATTGATTCCTGGGAGACGGCACGCAGCAGCTTCTCTGCGCCGGCTGTCAGCATGACAGCCAGCTCAGGGAACCGCCGACTCTCAGGCCATGGGCGGCGGAACACAGCCGCAGGGGAGACAGCTGCAGCAGGGACGGGCCCCCTGCTAGCCCGGGCCCTATGGCAGCTGCTTCCCCTGCTTCCACGATAGTTCCGCCCCTGCTTTCTGCTCAAGATTGCTACAGCCATCAGTGAAGAGCAGAGAAGAGTTCTAGATCACTTACTGCAGATATTTCAGAGCACCTCAGGATTAGGGACTGCCAGAAAAATACTTTCCAATGTGACAAAGTTTAACTTTCTCATTAATGTTATTGCTAAAAATACATTAAAACGTATGTTTTAACAGTTCTACAAGTCTATGTAGAGCTGTCAGCAGTTTTTTAAGGTTAAGCAGTGTAAATTCACCATTAGTGCTCCATATTCCACGATGAAAATATAAAATCCCATAGCATGGACTCTGACTTCCATAACATTATATTTGCTATTACACTTTTCTCTTTACAAAGGGCTTACTTAATCATATTATTTAATATCTATAGCACCTGCATTCATCAGCGGAAATTGAGTTTTCATTGCCAATGTCTGTAGTCAAAATATTATCATTATACTGGCATAACAACCCTATGATTAATGTTCAACCCTTTGAAATGTGACCAGCCACCTCTAAGTCTATGTACTGATTGTGCAGTAGGAATGTTTGAAAATTTACATTTAAAGCCAGAAAATGATTTTAAAAACTTCTCAATAGTCAAAAGTGATTTTGACTCATAAATTAATTAGTGAAAACATTTTGCACCCTGCAATTAATTGCTGACCATCAAAGTCGAGCTTTTGTAGAAAACTGCTCTGCAAATAATAAATGGACTAGATCATGAATACATTGATGATCATTTGACCTGACCAAATTTTTACTAGGGCACAGCACAGGCAGAAATGCATTTGAAATGTAAAATGTTTGTACTAGATAAAAAAAATCATTTTTAACCATTGAGATTTTTTTTAAATGTATATTTACACAATATTTAAATTAATCAGAATATATTATTTCTTGTATTTACTTTTTGCCACCCACTCATACCAATAACTGTGAATCGTTAGCACATGTAAATTAATGTTAGAGTTTGGAAGCTCATGCTTGTTGACATAAGGAACAGGCCGTTTGACGAAACCAGACAAACAGAGGTAACTGGTTTAATGAACCACCTTTATTTTCTTAATCTCTATCTATACAGCTAAATCCATTGTGTGTTTCTCTGTAATACCACATGTATTCATTGGACCTGTAATCTTATTGTTCGCTGCATTTACTTGTCATTTTTTGTCATGGTCTGGATCAAGCTTGAGCCGCTGCAACTGTTTTATATTTTGACCTGTTGAATCAATGTGTGTGACATTAAGGACTTATTCACATAGAAGTCTTGCACCTGCATAAAGTACATTCCTCTCCTGCACTTTTAGATGAGGTTCTCACACAATGTGCCAAGAAAAGGAACTAGGGATCATTGACAGCTACAGGGTATCCTTGAATGCCTAGATGGACGTGTAAATGACAACCGATTATTGAAATACAGAATGTCAAAATATTTCTGAAGCCACTGAACACAACTTATTTTTTGTGTCTTCTTACACAGATGAACATGTAATACTTATCAATTTCTAAAACTACATTTAAAGATTATAACACTAGAGATACACATAGACCCTGATTCATCATTGCCTTTGTTCCTGTTTTTTGTCTCATTTTGTGCCTTTTTTTCTTTGCACCCAATTCATTATTGCATTTGTGTATTTTTATAGCTATTTTATGTGCTCATTTGTTTTTGGTTTTTTTCCACTTTGTGCGCGGAATTTAGTGATTCCAAATTGTTTTCACCTGATTCATCAATTGCTCATTTTGCCTTTCTACCCAGCTAATTCTTTTCTTTTACATTATGTCTTTGAGACTATGACATCACATGATTAAAAACTGACCAGTTGAATCCTTCTAAGCTCTATGTAAAAACAGGAGGTCAATTTTTCCTGTAGAGTCATAAGTCACTGCAAAAGTCCCTGGCAGGGGGAGGAGGAAGCAGATGAGTCAGGAGCTGAAGAGGGGAATGATAAGTGCAGGGACAAAAGACTTCCTGTTTCTCCATAGAGCAGAGAATAGAGAAGAATTACTTAGGAAGAAAGGCAAAATGAGAAATACACAGTGCTATATAATATGATGATTTCAATATATCAGAACAATAAAAACTTTGCTTGCACTGCTTCTTTAAGAAGGCAAAAAATTGCTGCAACTTCACCTTTGTCCCTGTGGAGTATTTTTGAGTACCTCAGGTTTTTTTCAATTTTTGTGCCAAATGTGTCACTTTTTGTTGTCAAAAGGTTGCAAAAACAGTTCCAAACACGAAAAAAAGACCATTTTTGATCTTACTGACAGATTCCCTTTAAATCATTTAATAATCAATAATTCTTAGTGGTACATCAATAAAAATTGCAATATACATAAAAAAGTTATATATTAGATACAGTACATTTGGGCACAACAACCATGTACACGTACAGCAGATGATTAATTTCAGGAGAACTACTAAGGCTGCGTGCCCACGATCAGGAATAGCAGAGTTCACAGCACTGCATTCTACATTAGAATCACAGTGGATAGGAGTTATCCCATGCCCACTGAGCTTCTATTTAACGCTGTGTAAACTCACTCATGGTTCGGGTTTACGAGCCACGGCATGTCAATTTCTGCTGCTGCGGATTTTGACCAATCAAATGTCGTAGCCTAAAGAGTATGGTGGCCTTCTGACCCTTTTCCCTCCAGTAGCTGTCAGGAGAGAAGATTTTAGCAGCAAGATTTTAACTATCCTATCTTCTGTTGTCAGGTGAGAAAAACTGTGCCTTATTCTCCTCTCACCACTAACTTGAGACTAAAGGTACTGTCACACTAAGCGATCGCACCAGCGATCACGGCAACGACACGACCTGGCAGAGATCGTTTGTACATCGCTATAAGGTTGCTGGTAGCTTCCAAACAGGAAGATCTCATAAACGACACATCAGCAATCAGCGATCTGTATAACGATCTCGGCGGTCGTTGGGACCTGTCACACAGCATGCATTGTTAAGGATTGAGCGCAACCTTTTCCACGCCCCTCAGCACTGATTGGTGGTCACTGTATTATTATTATTATTCATTTTTATAGCGCCATTTATTCCATGGTGCTTTACATGTGAGAGGGGGCGAATGTAGGCAAGTACAATAAATATGAGCAATACAGGACTCACATAAGTACAGATGGAGAGAGAACCCTGCCCGTGAAGGCTCACAGTCTACAGGGGATGGGTGAGGATACACTAGGAGAGGGTAGAACTGGTCGTGCGGTGGTTCAGTAGACTGAGGATCACTGCTGGTTGTAGGCTTGTCGGAAGAGGTAGGTCTTCAGGTTCTTTTTGAAGATTTCCATGGTAGGCGAGAGTCTGATGTGTTGGGGTAGAGAATTCCAGAGTATAGGGGAGGCACGGGAGAAGTCTTGTATGCGGTTGTGGGAAGAAGAGATAAGGGGAGAGTAGAGAAGGAGATCTTGAGAGGATCGAAGGTTGCGCGAGGGTAAGTAGCGGGAGACCATGTCACAGATGTATGGAGGAGACAGGTTGTGGATGGCTTTGTATGTCATAGTTAGGGTTTTGAACTGGAGCCTCTGGACAATAGGAAGCCAATGAAGGGCTTGGCATAGGGAGAGGCTGGGGAATAACGGGGAGACAGGTGGATTAGTCGGGCAGCAGAATGTAGGATGGATTGGAGTAGTGCCAGAGTGCTAGAGGGGAGGCCATATGTCATATGTCACAGCTCTCGCTTAGTGATTGGACGTCCGCGTCATAAATGACGACGCAAGTGGTTCATACGAATTTCCAGCATCGTTCCATACTGCGTCCTGCTAGCCTTCTGCTTTGCAGCTACTGCAATCCAGTCTGTGCCGCTATTGCGTTTGCCCTGGATTCATTTTTTCAGGATCCCAAAAATGTCTTGTATAATGGCAAAGATGAAGCTCTGTAGCGACTCTGACAGGATCACAAAACCCCCACACACGATAGTATCCTCACAACAACACACAAAGGACTAGATGTTGTGACAACCAATCGGAGCTGAGGGGCGTTAAAACCTAGTCCCACCTGCGCCGCTGACATATGAGTCGCCAACGAGGTCGATAGTCGTTCATAAAGGGTGTCAAACTCAGCATTCAGGCTCACCAGCGGGACGCCAACGATCAAAAACCGGTCCAGAACGTTTGTGCACGATCAGCGACATCGCAGCAGGGGCCACATTGCTGCTACATGTCACACACAGCGACATCGCTGATGACATCGCTGCTGCGTCATAAAATCGCTGTCGCTTAAGCGATATCGCTAGCGATCTCACTTAGTTTGACAGTACCTTTAGCCGAGCTGGACATTCATGTGGATAATGGTCAAGACAGATGTTGGCCCAGAAAGTATTTGGCTTACAGCAAGCTAAGGTTTATGGCTATTCTTCCACAATACTGAAGGGAACCTATCAGGCAATTCATGCTCTTCAAAATGCGGTCAGCATGATTTGTAGTCTGGTTGCACAATTGCAGTCAAGTATACTTTAAAAATCCAAAATGGGACCAAAGGCGGAGACCAGAGCTGCTGGAGATAATTGACAGGTCTCTCTCCATCATGTACATAAGCAGAGATCTGTCAATCAGTGCTGGGAAGTTAGCCGCACTAGTCTCATCTCTGGTCGAAGTGCTTCAAATTATATTTTATCGGAAACATTGGAGTGTTTCCAAGAATCATGTGCTTGGCTGCAATCATGCAGGCAGGCTGCAATTCATTGGGCCTCATGGATTACCTGACCGGTTTCCTTTCAGTTAAGAGAAAGTATGGTCCTCAAGGAGGCAGCTAGTACTGGATGTATGATAACTCTAGTTATGATATCTTCCACCAGTTTTACTACTAGACTTAAACGGATAATCCCATTTTAGACATTTATGGTGAATCCAAAAGACGTTCCATAAAAAAAAATTGCTGAGACCTGTGGCAATGGGTTTATTGCCGTGGTCACTGCAGTCTTAAAGGGTTGGCTATAATCCAGCAAGTTGCAGTGTAAGACTGTATCGTGAGATAATAGATCAGCACAAGCTCCGGCTCATGGTAATTTGCTGAAGTGCTTATGCATTATGAAAGCACCGTATGGCAGCATAAAGCCTGCCGATAACACATGTGTTGTCACAAAATAGTAGTGAATTGGCATGAGCCGTTTTTAGGACATCTGATCGATTTCTGAATTTAAAAGAAAGTCTGGTGACTTTTTCAAATACACGAGGAGGTTCAGTTGTTATCAAGGACTTTATGTATCATTTTGACATATCGTTCCTATTATCTCTCATGTTTTTCCGTTGTCATCTTCACATCATAATGCTACATCTGTCACATGTGGTCCTACTTCAGTAACATAATCATGTAAGTGAACAGTTTTCTGCGATTAGGTTTCTCTGGGCAAACCCACTTCATAATGTGTACACGCAAGCAGGAAATAAAATGCTAACCATCATTCAAGCATAATAAACCTAAATGTAATGTTCCCTTCTGTACATTTTATTTGATAATCTAAAGAGGTTCAAACCTGGGAAGAACAATTTTATATATATATATGTATATATATATATCGGTCTCACTTGGAGATTTTTACTGATGCAGCTCCAAGTCCGTGGCATTGATAGAAGAGATTAGAATTATACTGTACTTTGCACATTTAGACATTGCTCTCATAAACCAACAGTATGCAGTAAGTTTCCTCAGTTCGTGGCTACAGAGATCCAGAATTTAGTAATTTAAATGATTTGGCCACCAAATCGAGATATCACCTATACACAATATAGGCAAAAAGTTGCTGATTGCTGGTGATTAGAGATGAACGAATCCATATGCGGAGGATTGAGCTTGAGCTGAATTTCCTGAAATCCACAATTTCAAGCAAATTCAAACATTTTGAGATCTGATTCTACGTTCACAAAAAAAGTGCCTGACACCATTTCCCACACAGCTGAAGCATCGAAGCGTGATAGCGTCATTTTGCATTGCCGCACGGGCCTCCCCATCATGCCCTGCAGCTACGACATCTAATATTAATATTAATAATAATTTTATTTCTATAGCGCCAACATATTTCGCAGCACTTTACATTATAGCGGGGACTTATACAGACAATAGACATTACAGCATAACAATAAACACAGATAAAAGTAGATACCAAGAGGAATGAGGGCCCTGCTCGCAAGCTTACAATCTATGAGCATCTAGCAGATTATTATACCTTGTACAGTGGTGGTCAGTACCTGGGCCATCAGAGATCAGCGGTTCCCAGTGAAGCGCAGTTTGTACAGCAGAGTCATTTTCCATTTCCAAAGACACTGGGTAAGTCACTCTCTTTTGTAGAGAGAGCATAAAGTGTAAGCTCTAATAGATAGTGGGGTCCTCTCTATTATCTATAAAGTGTAAGCTGTTATGTTAAGTGTGGTCCTCTCTCTCTCCTGTAGAGTGTAAACTCCTAAAGTCAGCAGTGTTCCCTTGCTCTCTTCTACACATGTATTTTCCAAGTAATTACAAGCTTTACAGTATTGTAATTTTGGTGAAGATGAACTCAAATTTCAATAAGTCCAAAGGATCTAGATAAGCTGGAACAATGTGCAGTTACTAATAGCAAAGTATTTAACAGGGAAAAATGCAAGATTTCGCATCTGGGCAAGAAAATGAAAATTACATCTACAGAATGGGAGGAATAGAACTAAGCAACAGCACGTGTGAAAAATATTTGGATATACTAATATACTAACACAGACTGCACATGAGTCAGCAGTGTGATTCAGCAGCAAAAAGGCAAACACAGTTCTGGGATGTATTTAGAGAAGCATAGAGTATAGATCACGTGAAGTAATTATTCCCCTCTAGTCCTCCTTGGTCAGGCCTCATCTGGAATACTGTGTCCAACTCTGGGCACCACATTTTAAAAAGACATTGAAAAACTGAAGCAAGATCAGAAAAGAGCTACCAGGATGGTGTATGGACTGCATAGTATGTCCTACAAGGAATGGTTAAATGATCTGTGAATGTTTAGCTTACAAAAAAAGAAGGCTAAGAACAGACTTAATAGCTGTCTACAAGAAGCAATGGAATAAAAATAAAAGGAAGAAGATACAGATTAGATATTAGAAAAAACTTTTTGAAAGTGAAGGTGATCAATGAGTGGAACAGGCTGCCACGAGAGGTGGTGAGTTCTTCTTCAATGGAAATCGTCAGAAATCTGTGTGAGATGGTTTAGTGAATCCTACATTGTGCAGGGGGTTGGATATGATGACCCTGGTGGCCCCTTTCAACTCTAACATTCTATGATTGTGTGATTTCTACTGGGCATCCAACTGGTTGAAACAAGAAATGGTTGATTATGCACATCAACGCTCCACCCACTGTCTATGGAACTGGTAGTCTAGGTTTACACAAGCGTATACAAAATCATCTGAGTTTCATCCAATTTTTTTATCTGTTTTTATACAGCAGCAATTGGTAATAATTTACAGGACTGAACACAGTTTCCTGTATTAAAAAGCAATGTAATCTGTAAAAATCAGATGCAATAAAGTGGCTTCATATGGAATCCAATTTGCTTTCCACATTCATAGACTTGAATGAGCACATGTCTTTCAACAAATGGAAGAGTTCATTTCTTGCATTTCTTGCATTTGCAGATTCGGTCAGTGAAGTATAGCGAAAATATGCAGCATCAAAGAGCACCAAATATTGATTGTTTAAACTTAGCCTAAAACTTATTTTTACAGGTATGTATTGGATGGTAAACCTTCTTGTGCATTTTCTCACAGATCGCAATAGGTGTTGATATAGTTTTAAAATTTTCAAACAACCCAGCAAATTTCAGTGTGTGCATGATATGATTACAACTCCCATAAAGTCACGATTATTTATCCCATAGATCACACATTTGGCACTTTCTTCCCTTTTCAGTTCTGAGAATCCCCCTGTTCCTTTGCCAAACACCAAGATTACAACTGTTTTTACATATCTGGGATCTAAAAGGAACTGCTTTGCATACTTATGCACGCGCTGATCTTTAAAAGTAAACAGCAGAGTGCCAGCAAACAAGACAAAGCTGGCAATATGCTTTATGAAAACACGACGAGCACAATTTATTACTTTCCATTACTACTCTGCACAAATGTTCATTGTTTTAATGTGTGTTATTTACATTCTCTAAATGAACTGACAAAAGAACCATTTAATGTGACGACAGGAGGAAAGCAGAAAAAAATGACTGATGTTTATATTTTAAGTTAGTACCTTTACTGGTATTGACTTTTTAGCTGGAAATACTGTGTTTTCTGAAAATGCTTATGAATACTGTAAGTCATCCAGTTATTGTGTGTACAGTAAAATAATTAAACGCAATCTCCACCCGAAACCAAAAATTGGTTTCAGTTATTGAAGTTTGGTGAATATACCCAGATAAGAAAATATTGCCCACTTCCTGTCCCTTGTTTCTCAGTTCTCTTGGTGGTAACTTTAACGGACCCTGAAGAATGAGTGACATTTACAGATCTGTTTTGCTGAGGTTACCATTAAAAGTACATAGATAATGTTTTAAGGCACATAAGTATGCACATTTTTTGCTAAAATGTCTTATCACATCTTATCCACAACCCAAAAACATAACTGCTGCCTTGCATCACCGCAGTCTCAGGTTAGAGTTCATCTGAGGACAAGATTTTGTGTGTCCTGTGTCTCTGGGTTTCATCAGTGGTTAGCCGTTTCTTTCCACTTCTCAAAAAAGTAGTGAAAAGTAATTGTTTTTCCTTTAAATTTTCCCCAGTGTGTGTGTTTCCCTGTCTGATTGTTGTCCCATTGGGACAGGACTGATGAGTAATTATAATCTCTGTACCATGCTGCGGAATATGTTGGCATTGTATAACACATAAAATAACTAATCTGTATATTCAGCAGTCAGTACATATGACTCTTTGCTAACAACAGTCTTGAGTTTTCTATAAAGCAGAATACAGAAAGGTGAGTGTGTCCACATGGTTTCATATATGTACGGTATACCTACTTACTTACCGATCACTATTGCTGGCCAGGAGGTGGAGATGGTTGAGAGCTACAAATATTTGGGGGTTCACCTTGACAGCAAACTTGATTGGAGGTGTCATATAGAGAGGGTTCACAAGAAGGGAATGAGCAGACTGTACTTTCTGCGGAAGCTCAGGTCGTTCAATGTGTGCAGTAAAATGCTGGAGATGTTCTACCAGTCCGTTGTAGCAAGCGCCATCTTTTTTGCTATCATTTGCTGGGGCAGTAGTGTGCGAGTAGCTGACGCTAACAAACTCAACAAACTTATCAAGAAGGCAAGAGCGGCTGTTGGCCTCCATCTTGACTCTTTTGAGGAAGTAGTGGAGGATAGGATTCAAAAGAAGTGCAGGGCTGTAATGAACAATAATACACACCCACTATACGAGCTGTTCTTGAAGCAGAAGAGCACATTCAGCAGCCGTCTAATCCTTCCGAGGTGCAAGAAGGATGGAAGTGATTAGAGATTTGTGTACCTTTGTGTAAGGTTCTTTGTACATGTTTCTTGAAACTCAGTTTTTCCGTCAGCCATTTTGCTTTCTGTCTTGCTGCAGCTATCTTGCCCTCAGTCAATATGGAGTTTCCAGCTT
>JARQOD010000001.1:93164619-93204640 GCA_033576555.1 Oophaga sylvatica
CATTTAGCTCTTTCCTAGGAGGATCGGTAGCCAATTTACATTGCATACTGAGTGGCAAAGTATATATTTGCAGTGAAAATGCACCTTAAGAGGGTTATTGGTAAATTGATTAAGCCAAAATTGTGCTTAATCCTTATTTATTTCCTGATTGGACTTAATGGATATCAGTTGTAAATCCTTCCTTCATATGGTCAAACCTATTGATTTAAGTTTACAAAGTTGACTAGATAAAAGAGAATATAGCCCTCCATATACATTAGACTACTGTCGGCAAATCTGCCGATATCGACGGGCTTGGCCGACAATCTAATGCATATGGAACCTCTGGCCAATTAATCATGGGAGCCCTGGGAAAACTTAATTAGTCATGTCCGATTTCATATTGTCAATCGTATTGTCTCCTGGTGATGTCTAGCGACGGCTCTCCCACGGAGAACACAGCAGCTGAGTGAGCGCTCAGTGTGATGGGAAAGCTTGATAAGATGGCTGCCGACTGAATGATCTAATGTGTATGGTGGCCTTTAGTCATGTTGAGTTTTCATACAATAATCTTTGTGTTCCTGAGGAATGAGTGCTGGCTCCTCCTTTCTGTGTACAAATAACATGCATGTTTAGGGTACGGCAATATGTAGTGTTTCTGTTGCAGAAGTGGTGTGGGTGACATGCAAATGAAAACTTCAGTTGTCAACTGCCACCAGGGTTTCTTAATCGCCTATTTAATATTTTTTGATTTTGTGGGGGAACGATTTTCTCACCAGTAGAACAAAAGTTGTTACCCAGCAAAATCAAAGAATTGTTAGATAGACAATTTAAAAACCACGGTAGATCCTGGACGCATAACCGCCATGATGTGAATGCCACATTGGCCATACCCGTAGAACATATGAGCCAATGAGGCGATCAGTACATTGTGATACCTTCAAACTAAACTAGACAACCTTATATAGCTTACAAGTCTCCAATAGTAAGTTAGTCTTTTTTTCTATACTGTCATGATACAGAAGAAATGTATCCTTACAGAGTGCCCATTAAAATAAGAGAGAGAGATTTGCTATGCTTAATGCCACAAAACCTGGCTATCCTTGATCAATTTGTTCTAAAAACAGTCATACATACAAAGGGGCATAGTTTGTAGGAAAGGAAATGGCCTGAAATGTAACATGTGCCCAAAAAGTGCCAAAATCTTTGCACAAATTAGTGCAAAGATTTTGGCACTAATTAGTGGTTAAAGAAATACATCCAATAGATGGTGTAATGTTTTTAAAGATGCATCAAATCTAGCAAGTATATGGCTTTTAACAATTTGACATATTTTAAGTCTAGTCTAAGCCTTCTCTGTCTAAAAATTAGACAGTTTTAATATATCTGTCACAGTGTTTAATGCAATATTAATCTTGTGATGCTTATTTTTTGTGAACTTTTCCAAGTTACTTTACATGTTGTTTATTTTAGATTTTTTATATTTACTTTGTACCATTCGGAATCTATTATCTTTCTAGGCCGATTTTCCACCAGACTGTCTAGGCATTTAGATTTCTTTTGTAATATCCTCTGTTATCTTTTGTACTTTTTCATATTACTAGTTTTCCATAGTACTATTTTTTCCAGAACTTTCTCTTCTAAATTGATGACTACAGCAAAACTGCATCCAAACCATTACTACTCCCTATGAATTAATGTATCTGTAAGGTACAGTGACAGCCAACAAGCTGGGCAGGAACCATAACCCCTTTCATGACATATGATGTACTGTATATTTACTTCATATGTTGTGTCCCTGACTTTGATGTTGCTCCAGTACTGAGCCCACAAATTTCCCCACACATGACAGTTGATTTAATTAGCTGTCATTTGCCTTTAACAGCCAGGGGTGGAGTAGAGCTTCACCTGCAGCTATTAACTTGTTAAATCCCACTGTCAATCCCTGACAGCTGGATCTAACACACTTTGGCGGGTCGCGCATCATTCCACGTTCCCATCGGCGCGCCGTGAAGTGATCATGCTGTGCCGATAGGTTGAAATGACAGCTAAGGGTCTGCAGAAGACCCCTGTGCCTGTCATTGCGATACTTCTGTGAACTCATGGCTGGCATTCATAGGAGATTGTGATTTCTGCTGTATATAGCAGTGCTGTAGCACTGCTATGTATACCACAATCGATCGAACGGTCACAGCTTCAAGTCTCCTAAGGAACTATTGAAGTCAGTAAAAGGTTAAAAAAAAAATTTTTAAATATGAAAATTAAATAAATACAAAGGTTCAAATCACACCCCTTTTTGTCCCATTCAAAATAAAACAATAAAAAATACACGTATTTGGTATCTCTGAGTTCAAAAATGTCCGATCTATCAAAATCTAAAGTAAATTAATCAGATCGGTAAACAGCGTAACAAGAAGAAAAATCGAAACACCATTTTTTTGGTTGATGCAGCATTGCAATAAAATGCAATGAGAGGTAATCAAAACATTGTATCTACCCCAAAATGGTATCAACAGTAACAGACAAGACCAAGACTCATGGTACAAATTAATAACAATTATATTAGGTTTCCATGTGTCTAAAGGATTCAGGCCAATCATCAATTCAATACTAGAACAAACTCACAAAAAGATGATACCCAGACCAATAATTAACAATAGATGTACAAATTTTATTTGAACACTAAAATACAAATATCAAAATCTAAAGGGAGTTGATGTACACACAGGTAAATTGTACCATTAAAATGACGCCATCATCCAGGCATTGTGCATATTAACTGTGCATGAAATATATACAATTTGTACAGCAATAAAGGCCGCCATATGACACAAGGAGACAAAAAATCTACACAATATGTATATATATATATATTTTACCCACAATAATGAGAGTAGGCTATAATGCCCTGCTATTTTATCTCCAGTGTTCACCAGACGCCTGATATCAAAATGTGGCAAAACGCCACTAGTATATATATACTCACAATTGATGTCCGACCAATAAACTATAATGCCCTGCTATTTATCTCCAGTGTTTGCTAGGCGCCTGATATATATATATATATCTCACTGTGGCAAATGCCACTAGTGCCATAAGTGTCTGCACATAACCCTGCATAACTGTCACCATAAATTTTGCATCTACCCAAACAGGGCTACATAATTAGCAAAAGGTGACCAGCAGGGCGCCACGTATGCCAATGTCAGGATGAGCGCGTCCGCCCCTGTTTGGGTAGATGCAAAATTTGTGTGGAATAGCTAATCCGAGTTTGAACTCATCAGAAAACTAATTTCAAAATAAAATGAATGATGGTTCTGCGGCTATTCTGCTAGGTTCTCAAGCCAAGTTATGATCATTATAAGTTTTCAGAACCAAATCTGTAACTCTGAGCAAAGGGGAGGGTGGTGGTAACTCAGCCCCTTTAGTGATGTCACGACCAGAGGGCTATAAGGCAGGGCCAGGTCATTTTGCTTCAGATTTGTCCTGGAAACCAGACGCAGTGCACGTCTGTGATGCATTACGATGTCTCGCCCATCCCCCGGCCACATGATTTGCCTGCAATGATCTAAGTAACTGTAAGTTTCTGCCTTTCATCTTTTTATTTTATAATCATCTTGAACATATTTTTAATTGTCTCACTTTGTAAAATCTTTTTATATCTTCTGTAAACACTGCTTAGCTTTATGGAGTAAAATATAATATTACTTGTTCGTCTCTATGCTCTATAACGAATTTGCACGTGCCTGAAGTGAATTATGCTACTAAATTGGGGTGGCCTCTGCCCTACATTCTAGAACCAGAGGCTGGTGGCAGCGAGTGTGTGCTGGGCGTGGGGTATAGTTGGCAGTAATGGAGTGGGTTTTATAAGCGTATTGCCTGGCTGCAGCTAGGAGTAGCTATAATTCCCTCACTGCAGCGTGCCTAATAGCCAGTACACATCCAAGCAGGCCCATCCGGTGACTAATTATCCTAGATGCAGTTCCCTGACTGACCTGAGGGTAAGGGGGCGCCAGAGAGCTGCGAGTTCCAAAGCAGAACTGGCAAGTGGGATAAACATAAATCCCTGCAGTTCGTGACATATTGGTGGCAGCGGTGGGATCACAAACCGTGACCCCCCAGGCCTCTGTCCATCTGTCCGTGTGCCGTTCATGACAGTTTATATTGTGACAAATCTAAACTCATCTGTGCTTCCCTCTTCCCCACACTGACTACTATGACTTTTTATGAAAGGTGTTAGTTATCTGTGCTCTACTCCCAGCACTTTCTAATCATGCAAGAGGTTTGACCAGGAGATTGGGCTGTATGTCATAACATTGTAAACACTGAGTAACCTGCTCTAAGCTACTAAGATATGGTCTGGGTGTGTTCTTTTTCTCCTGTATCGTGTTGCCTGTTTATGATTGGAATAATTTCATGTCTCCAGTGAAAACTCTGAAAACGCCCTCTTGGATTTAAATAGAACTAACTGATTAGGTGTCAAATACATTGATTGTTAATATCAATGTAACAAAAAGGCAAAATAATAAAACAAAAAAAAACATTTTATTCTGTTCTGCTGCCATTACTTTGTGTGTCCAGTTGAAAAAAAAATGTGAAAAGTCAACTTTAAGAAAGGGATGAGGGTAATAAGGAGGACGTAGCCACAAAAATATCCAAAAGACATAAACATAGTTATAGGAGTTTTCCCATCTGTGAGGCAGTGACCCGTGTCACGGGTAATGGGTCACGGGGTGTGTTCTCCACAGGATACGCACAGAGACATATTGAGACCATGGGAGTGTATTGCAATCGTGGGAGTAGCTGTGATTGCGATGGTGAAGCAGTGACTGATGTCACAGGTAGGGGACACTGTATGTTCTACCCAGGATGTGCACGGAGGTATATGAAGGCCAAAGGAGTGCATGGCAGTCATGGGCATAGCTGTGACTGCAATGCAGACTAAAAATACTAAAAATAAGTGTTAGTCTTGGACATGCTAGTGTCCTATGCAGATGTAGGGAAAACCTGCTCTGGGATGTTGTGTTGTGAAACAGACTGCAGGATGGTAGTCGTGCAGTCCGTTTCATTCCAGGCCCGGGTTCTCCATGTGGCTGAAGGCCACCGGTTCCTTTGTTAAAAGCCCTGCAGGAAAGGGTATGGGTGTGTCAGGTCCAGTGTCAGTGTCAGTCTGGTATATGCTACTGTGCAGAGCAGTTGGCTTTGCAGAGCTATACCTGTGTGAGGCAACACAGGCCAGCGGAGCCAGCAGCCAGGGCAGCTGAATAGCCTGGCACCCACAGTGTACACAGTGGTGCTGCCATCCATGGTGACTGGTCTCAAATGTGGATGTCTTGTGCCTGTAGGTGAACCGGAAGCAGACAGTCCTGTGCCCGAAGGAGGACTGGCTTGTTTAATGGTTGCAAACAGGTGGATATGGTTACCGGCTGCAATGCAGAGGATATCTAGTACTGTGTATGGTTGTGAGTAAATAGATTTTAACACGGCGCTGCAGTCGCCCACGGCGAATGGTCAAAGGGAAGTCCAGTGTGTTTAGTGACTGTAAAAGGAAAGATGCCGTGTAGTATGTAGTGCGGTGAAATGGACACTGATACTATGCACTAATATTATATGCACTTGTGTGAAGTGGACACTGAGTTTATATGCACTCGTGTGAATTGGACTTTAATGCTGTGAAGAAACACATTAAAGGAGTTTTGTGTTTGAACTTTGTGGTTCACTGCCTCCTCAAGTGTGCTAGCGGTGCACTACACATCATATAAAGATCAATAACCGGTGGGTTCTACTAACATATACAACCAAAGTCAGTGTACAAAGTACCCAGAAAAACACCACTCAAAAGATTATAAGCTATAAAAATTTTCATTAAGGATTAAATGTAAAAAGACATGAACCAGAGAGTAAATGAGACCTGTATTCAAAAGGGGATAAAATCAAGTAGATAAAGGTGAGAGGGGGTTTTCACAAAAAGTAAAGGGTAGCAAGGTAGTCTATATCAGACAAAGCAGGGAATATTAATGAACTTCCATGATTCACGAAAGAATTTGCATGTAAGGCATGATGGCGTAAATCATAGTACAGACTATTAACCCCTTAGTGACAGAGCCAATTTGCAGCTTAATGACTGGGCCAATTTTTACAATTCTGACCACTGTCACTTTATGAGGTTATAACTCTGGAACTCTTTAACGGATCCTGCTGATTCTGACATTGTTTTTTCATGACATATTGTACTTCATGTTAGTGGTAAATTGTTTTTGATATGACTTGCGTTTATTTATGAAAAAAATGGAAATATGGCGAAAATTTTGAAAATTTAGCAATTTTCAAACTTTAAATTTATGCCCTTAAATCAGAGAGATATGTCACACAAATTTCTTAATAAATAACATTTCCCACATGTCTACTTTACATCAGCACAATTTTGGGATTATAAGGGTTAAAAGTTGACAAGCGATTTCTCATTTTTACAACACCATTTTTTTTAGGGACCACATCACATTTGAAGTCACTTTGAGGGGACTATATGGCAGAAAATACCCAAAAGTGACACCATTTTTAAAACTGCACCCCTCAAGGTGCTCAAAACCACATTCAAGAAGTTTATTAACCCTTTACGTGCTTCACAGGTACTGAACAAATGTAGAAGGAAAAATTAACATTTAACTTTTTTTGCAAAAAATTTACTTCAGAACCAATTTTTTTATTTTCACAAGTGTAAAAAAAAAGTAACCACAAAATTTGTTGTGCAATTTCTCCTGAATACGCCGATACCCCATATGTGGCAGTACACCACTTTTTGGGCGCACGGCAGAGGTCGCAAGGGATGGAGCCCGTTTGACTTTTTCAACGCAGAATTGGCTGCACGCCGTGTCACGTTTGGAGAGCCCCTGATGTGCCTAAATAGTGGAAACCCCCAACAAGTGACCCCATTTTGGAAACTAGACCCCCTAAGGAACTTATCTAGATGTGTTGTGAGCACTTTGAACCTCCAAGTGCTTCACAGAAGTTTATAACGTAGAGCCGTGAAAATAAAAAATCATTTTTTTGCTCAAAAATGATTTTTTAGCACGCTATTTTTTTATTTTCCCAAGGGTAACAAGGAAATTGGACAACAAAAGATGTTGTGCAATTTTTCTTGAGTACACCGATACCCCATATGTTGGGGTAAACCACTGTTTGGGCGCACGGCAAGGTTCGGAAGGGAGGGAGCGCCATTTGACTTTTTGAACACCACGTCGTGTTTGGAGATCCCCTGATGTGCCTAAATAATGGAAACCCTCAATTCTAGCTCCAACCCTAACCCCAACACACCTCTAACCCTAACCCTAATCCTAACTCTAATTCCAACCCTAATTGTATCCCTAACCCTAATTGTATACCTAACCCAAATTGTATCGCTAACCCTCATTGTAACCCTAACCCTAGCCCTAACTCTAACACTAACCCTAGCCCTAAGCCTAACCCTAACTCGAACCCTAACCCTAATGGAAAGATGAAAATAAATATAATTTCTTTATTTTATTATATGTCCCTAACTAAGGGGGTAATAAAGGGGGGTTTTATGTACTGTTTTTTTAATTTGATCACTGTGATTGTTTATCACAGTGATCAAAATGTACTTTCATTCATTTTTTGAATCTGCCGCCAGCAGCATGAAGACACCGGGAGGCCGGGAGCTGCAGGAGCACAGAAGGGACACTGGGAGGTACGGTTGGGGATCGGGGTCCTGGGGTCACTATTTCTCACCCCTCTGATGTGCGATCACATCAGAGGGGAGAGAAATCATTTTTTTTTTGCGGTCGCCGTTATACTGATATAACGGCTATCGCGACACCGGGGTCGGTAAACAACGACCCGGATCATGTTCTCTGGGGTATCGGCTACCCCCGGCAGCCGAGACCCCGGAGAAAATCGCCCAAACCCCCCGGCACATCGTGGCGGGCGCACTGCGCATGCGCCTGCCATTTTCTCGCAATTGCAGCATGGCGGCGCCCACCGGGGGACTCAGGAGGGTCCTAGGACCACCGGGGGCCACAAGGGGGGATCGGGGACCCTATTTCTCTCTCCTCTGATGTCCGATCACATCAGAGGAGAGAGAAATTAAATGGCACATCAGATTTATATTTTTTTGTTGCGATCGCCGTTATAGGGTTAATAACGCGATCGCAACATCAGGGTCGATAAAAACCGACCCGAATAATGTTCTCTGGGGTCTCAGCTACCCCCGGGAGCCAAGACCCCTTAGAAAATGCGACTGTGGGGGGCGCTATACACTTTTTCCACAGTGCCCTTAATTAACGGCGCTGTGGTTTAAGTACCCTTAACTACCGCCGTTAAAAGGCGTATCGGCGGTCGTTAAGGGGTTAAGACAGTATAGTGACAAAAATAATCAGTCTGTCTATTTGTATATCATGCAGTATAATATTGGAAGACAAGAAAGAAAAAGCTTAATCAGCCCATATCTAATATAAAGGTAGAATAGAGCTTACCCATATTTAGGTGAGGGGACCCCACATACAGCCACCAGTGCCCCGACACGCGTTTCGCTGTTACTCTTTCTCAAGAGGAGATATTATATATATATATATATATAAATTTATAACTTTAATATCTATATTAAAAGACCACAATAATTAATATAATAATATGGAGGTGTTTGAGAAAAAAATTGAAAAAACAGCAGAGAATCAATATGAGTTGAGCACTGCAAGTTGTAAATGTTTTCAAATATCACTTTTACTGTAAAATAATAATGTATAAGGACGTACAAAGTGCAAGTGGAGCAAAAGAGTTAGTGCTTCAATACAAATATATCATGATCAATAGTGTCAATGCATAATCACCATGTATTAAAAAATAACCATATACAAACATGATTTTTACCCATGATATGCAAGATGAAAGTCCATCATATGATCTCCACTACCCACACTAAAGTATTGCAGTATGTTGTGAAAGCATGGTCTCCTATGCCTTTGGCTGAGCATCACAGTTTGCGAATATGGCATCACCAAAGACTGCAGTAAGGATTTGATGGAAGTCTGTAGTGTGCGTGTGGAGAAAGCTCAGCACTAAGGAGTTAAAGAAGATCATTGATGTGGTAAAGTAGAATTTTATCTGTTTTTATTGTAAATCATGGTGAATTGTTTTATTGAACTTTTGCTTTGCATCGGTTAAATAATTATAGTGACATACTCTGACATGCTTGTCAGAACTTGCCACAACAGCTCTGCTGTTCAGCTGATTCTGCATGTCTTCTTTTTAAGTGGTCCATCATGTGCAAAAACTCACATGAATTGCCAACAATTTACACAGCGGTAAACATGTGGATGCAAGAGATGAGCAAATTTTTGGAAATTCACTTGCCCTGGCAAATAAAAACTTTTTACAATTCAATTTGTGCAAATTGTGATATTTTACAAATTGCAGAATATTTCATCAGCCAAAGAAGGCTCATATGATATCAGCCATGGCCGAGCGGGCTTCCACATAATGCCTTGCCGCTATAATATTAGGGGTGAACATACTACTGGTGCAACTGCATCGGGGCCCAAACGTGGAGGGGGACATTGAAGTGCAATAATAATGAGGGCAATCTTGCCTGTTGCTCGAAGCGCAAAGCTTTGGGAGGCCCATGGCCAGATTGCCGTTATCATTATTGACATGTCGGGCAGGAAACTATCCTGCAGCTCTGCAGCCTACAGGAGAAAATGGCAGAGAAGCTGTAGGATCCAAATCCTCAGCTTTCTGGCCAGCACTTTTTCTGTGACACAGGCACCCGTGGGTTGATGACGTCAGCATGCAGCGTGTGCCTATGTCATTTAGAAAGTCCTTGGTAAAGAAGAAAGAAGTGATGCCGCGTGGGAACATATGGATAGGTGAAAGATTTTTTTTTTGTTTTAATACACTGGGGAAAGGCCAATGATGAGAGGTGAGGGGAGGATTGGGATGGGAGTAAAGAGTTGTAGAGAGACTTCAGGGTCTTATAAGGAAAAGAGGGAGAGGGGGGAGGACGACGCTAGATATGGACTTAAAATGAATTGGGTGGTGGCAGAGGATTCTAAGTCCCTGATAGCGTCATCCCCATACCACAATTCATCATAAGGCCCCGATAGTGTCTACCCCCACCCTACAATTCATTACAACATTATCAGGGACTTAAAATGTATTGGGGAATGGGAGAGGAGGGAGTAAGGGGATAGTAGACTTTGTGTAACGCCGGTATGTCTGTACCTTGTTTCCCCGGCGTTACTTTGCATGTCTTTTCTTTAACCCTTTGCTCCTTTCCCCCTAACCAGCTGGGATACTGTTGTCTGTTACCTGTATGGATGCTGCTCAGTTCCCAGCTCCGCTGCGTAGCCGTACATGCGTGAGTGTCTCCGCCGCGCTCCATGACCACCCGCATGTGCAGTCCCTGGCTACCACTGTGGAAGCCACCCATAGGTTGCAAGGTCCTCTGCAGTGGTGCATGACTTACTATGTGTGTTTAGGCTGCAGCCATTGCCAGGTGTCCTTTACTGTGCTGATTTGTGTCTGGCTGTGCATAGGATCCACGTGCTGCACCTCCCCTGCTTTTATGAGGAATGGGTATGTGCTAGAATTGCTGTTCCAGCCTATCGCTGTGAGGCAGCTCCTATATAAAGTTCCCCTGCCCTGTGGGGCATTGCCAGAGCTTCGCATTGAGTTCCTGAACCTAGCCATGTGTGTTTGTGTGTTCAGCTCCTGCTCTGATTGCGATCAGTTCTGGGAGAGCTGATGCCCTTTGTCCTGTCTTGTGTTTTCCGCCTGCTCTGGGGGCAGAATACCCAGATCATCTTTCCTGGAGGCTGCATATCCAGGCCTGTTCTTGTTGTGTCTTGTTTCCTGAATCCTTGATCCTGAATCTGTTCCTGTACCTGACTTTGTCTGAACTGTGTCTGCTGTGTTATGTTCCTGAAGTCCTTCAGTGTCTTGAACCCTGTGCCCAGTGACTGTGACTCTTTGCTATCTGACTTTCGGTGACAGAACCTGAGTTCATCTTGGAAGTAGGAGTCCGGTGTGACTGCTGAGTTTCTGCTACTCTGTGCTCTGCTTGTTATTTGGTGCAATCCCCGGCCGGCTCCAGTTCAACCTGGCGGGGTTTGCACCAGACCGCTTGGGTTCCTTTTTAGGTCGCTGCCAGATGTTCGGAGTCCAATGACCGTGGCCTCTTGTCCGGAGCCTGATGACAGCAGCCTGATGTCCGATGTCTGAGGACCACTTCCAGATCTCCGGATCCTATCCTTCCCTGCCTGATGCCCAGAGCCTGCCGATCGTTGCCTGATGTCCGGAGCCTGATGACTGCGGCCTCATGTCCGGAGCCCGATGTCCGCAGCCCGATGTCCGGAACCTGTCGATCGTTGCCAGATGTCCGGAGTCCGATGCCAGTGTTCTGATGTTCTACCTGAGATCCGAGTCCTGATGTCCCGATGTCCTGATGTCCAGTCCGTGTTACCTGAGATCCGAGTCCTGATGTCCTGATGTCCAGTCCGTGTTCCAGATGTCCAGTCCATGTTCCAGATGTCCAGTCCGTGTTCCAGATGTCCAGTCCATGTTCCTGTTGTCCAGTCCGTGTTCCTGATGTCCAATCCATATTCCTGATGTCCAGTCCATGTTCCTGATGTCCAGTTCGTGTTCCTGATGTCCTGCCTGTGTTCCTGTTGTCCCGATGTCCTGCTGGTTCCCCCGTGGTCTACCCTGTGATGACGTCTGTCCTGGGTTGGTGTCTGATGTTCTCCTACTGAGCCTGTGCTATGCCTTAGGCCTGAGAGAGAGGCCGTCCTAGTATGCCCGTGCCAGAAGACCCTGGACTGCATCAACCCGTGATGACCCCTGCCTTTGTCTGAAGTCCGTCCGAGGTCGGTGTCTGATGTTCTCCTGCTGAGCCTGTGCTACGCCTGAGGCCTGAGAGAGAGGCTGCCCTAGTATGCCCGTGCCAGATAACCCTGGACTGCATCAACCGATGATGTCCTCTTGCCTTCGTCTGTTATCCTGAGACGTGTACCCTTCCCTGATGTGCGGAATCGGGAGCCTGGCATTATGTTCTGTTTATGCACTGTTTGTCTTCAAGTAAACTTTGTTTCTTCATACCTGAAGTTATGCAGTGTTGTTTAGTCCTGCAGGTCGCCATCTTGCCCACATGCTCACCTGCCACAGATCCCAGTCACTGCCCTCCCGGGCAGGCCTGGGTCCCCCTCTGTGGTTCAGTGGGTCCACATTCCCTTACCATCTGGGACGCATGCCCCACGTCGTCGTGGTCTGGCGGCGTGGGAGCACTGGCTGGCTAGGCAAGCTATGCCATGTCCCGACGCCCCGAAGCCGTGGAAGTGTAACACTTTGTATAGAATGAATTGAAAGTTGGGAGAAGACTCTGTCAAGCAGTTGTAGTTAATGGGTCTGCTCCAGACGTAGTCTGCTCCACATATTTCAAATCCCATATTTCAAATTACAGATTTCTAATTACACTACTGTGAATTAGACAAATTCTAGAATCATGGCACACATCATCTACAGATTGCATCATCACATTGTGACTGAATGTCTTCTGTATCCCACAGTGTATGAAACCCAGCTTTTCTTGCTCCATCACAGTATTGCTTGAATCCCAGCTTTTCTATGCTCCTGAATGCATCATGTATATTGCTTTGTTAATGGTATGAAAACCCCAGCTTTTCTATGCTCCTGAATGCATCATGTATATTGCTTTGTTAATGGTATGAAAACCCCAGCTTTTCTATGCTCCTGAATGCATCATGTATATTGCTTTGTTAATGGTATGAAAACCCCAGCTTTTCTATGCTCCTGAATGCATCATATACTGTAATGATGAACCCAGTTCTATGCTCTGAATGCATCATGTAATGCTTTGTTAATGGTATGAAAACCCCAGCTTTTCTATGCTCCTGAATGCATCATGTATATTGCTTTGTTAATGGTATGAAAACCCCAGCTTTTCTATGCTCCTGAATGCATCATGTATATTGCTTTGTTAATGGTATGAAAACCCCAGCTTTTCTATGCTCCTGAATGCATCATGTATATTGCTTTGTTAATGGTATGAAAACCCCAGCTTTTCTATGCTCCTGAATGCATCATGTATATTTCTTTGTTAATGGTATGAAAACCCCAGCTTTTCTATGCTCCTGAATGCATCATGTATATTGCTTTGTTAATTGTATGAAAACCCCAGCTTTTCTATGCTCCTGAATGCATCATGTATATTGCTTTGTTAATGGTATGATTTGCTCACCCATCTTCCTGTGCACATAATTGTACTCCATACTTCTTATCTTCACCACACATCTGAGTGGTCTGTGTAACACCTACCCCCTTTTATGACCTTTCCTTAACTCTGTGCATTTGGCCTGAGCAGTCCCAGCCCACTTCCCAATCACACCTGATTGCCCTTAGCTGCATTATTTATTCAGTGCAATGGGTCTGCTCCAGACGTAGTCTGCTCCACATATTTCAAATCCCATATTTCAAATTACAGATTTCTAATTACACTACTGTGAATTAGACTAGAATTGGACTGGAATTTGGCTGCAAGGTAACATAATTTAAAACCACTATGTTTCATTTTCTTATCACTTTCACCCCCATCCTCCTTTCTTTCTTCCTATCCCCTGTAATCCCCCCACCTAGTAAGGAATTAGTCATTTCCCCCTCCATTCTCCCCAGCCATCTCACCTTTCCCACAGAACTGTTCCTCCACATACAATCCTTTTCACCAAGACACACACGGCCACACCATGGCTTATCCTGCTCTCACCTTCTAACGCTCTGTCTGCTACTCCTCATCGCTGGCGATGTATCCCCAAATCCTGGCCCTCCTCATCACATCCCCACACTCATTTCTAACACCCTGCCATGATCTTCCACACGTTTTTGCAACCCTGTCAACCTCATACCTATCCATCCACACCCCCCTCCCCCAGTCCCCCTACCCGGAGCACTATGGAACGCACGCTCCGTCTGCAATAAACTGTCATTTGTCCACGACCTCTTTATCACCAACAAACTCTCCTTCCTTGCCATCACTGAAACCTGGCTCACCCCCTCTGACACAGCCTCTCCAGCTGCGCTCTCCTATGGCGGATTTCATCTTTCTCACACCCCTCGCCCCAGCAACAAACGTGGTGGAGGAGTTGGCTTACTCCTGTCTGATACCTGCTCCTTTACCCCTATTCAAATTCCACCCTCCGCTGCTATTCCCTCGTTCGAAGTGCACTCCGTCCGCATCTATTCCCCCTCCAACCTCCAACTGGCTGTCATTTACCGCCCCCCGGAACTAGCCATCTCCACCTTTCTCGACCACTTCACCACCTGGCTACTCCATTTCCTCTCTGCTGACATCCCCACCATCATCATGGGCGATTTCAACATCCCCATTGACACTTCCACCCCGGCTACCTCTAAACTTCTTTCGCTCACAGCTTCCCTTGGCCTCACTCAATGGTCCTCTGTGGCCACTCACAAAGGCGGTCACACGCTGGACCTTATCTTCACCCGTCTCTGTTCCCTCACTAATCTCACTAACTCCCCACTCCCCCTGTCTGACCACAACCTACTGACATTCTCTTCCCTCTCCTCTGTTAGTACGCATCCCCCACTCCACAAACTCACCCACCCTCGCAGAAATCTCGAACACCTCAATTTACAATCGCTCTCTGAGTCCCTCCTCCCTCTCACAGACATAGCCTCACTTAATGACACAGATGCTGCTGCCACATTTTATAACACCACAATAAAAACCACACTTGATTCGGCCGCCCCCCTCATGCAGAGCAAAACTCGTACAATCAACAGGCAGCCCTGGCTGACCGGCCTGACCAAAGAACTGAGACAGGCTTCCAGGGTTACCGAGCGGAGATGGAAGAGAACCCACTCCATCGAGCACTTCAACGCATACAAGCAGTCCCTTGCCAGCTTCAAGTCCACGCTCTCTGCCGCAAAACAAACTTACTTTGCATCTCTCATATCCTCCCTGTCTCACAACCCTAAACAGCTCTTCAACACTTTCAATTCTCTACTCCATCCCACAGCACCTCCTCCCTCTCCTCTCATTTCTGCCGAAGACTTTGCCTCCTTCTTTAAGCAAAAGATTGATACTATCAGAGAAGGCTTTGGCCCGCAGCCCCCAATGCCCCTCTTAGCCACTCAGCCCTGTTCTTCCAAAACCAGCTTCACCACCATGACAGAAGATCAGCTCTCCACTCTCCTGTCAAGATCACACCTCACCACTTGCGCGCTTGACCCACTCCCGTCCCACCTCATCCCTAACCTTGCCACAGTCTTCATCCCTACTCTCACACACCTCTTCAACCTTTCACTTACAAATGGTGTCTTTCCTTCATCCTTCAAACATGCCTCAATCACCCCGATCCTCAAAAAGCCCTCCCTCGACCCATCCTCAGCGTCTAGCTATCGCCCGATATCTCTTCTCCCCTTCGCCTCAAAACTACTGGAACAGCATGTATATCTTAAACTGTCCTCCCACCTTTCCTCCTGCTCCCTCTTTGACCGGTTACAATCAGGCTTTCGACCGCATCACTCAACTGAAACTGCCCTAACTAAAGTCACCAACGACCTACTAACCGCCAAGAGCAAGCGACACTACTCTGTCCTCCTTCTCCTGGACCTGTCTTCTGCCTTTGACACCGTAGACCATTCCCTCCTCCTACAGATTCTCTCATCTCTTGGCATCACAGACTTGGCCCTATCCTGGATCTCATCATACCTAACAGACCGAACTTTTAGTGTCTCCCTCTCACACACCACCTCCTCACCTCGCCCCCTGTCTGTCGGTGTTCCCCAAGGCTCAGTCCTAGGACCCCTACTCTTCTCCATCTACACCTTCGGCCTGGGACAGCTCATAGAATCCCATGGCTTGCAGTATCACCTCTACGCCGATGACACGCAGATCTACCTATCTGGACCTGACCTCACCTCCCTACTGACCAAAATCCCACAGTGTCTGTCTGCTATCTCAGCCTTCTTTTCTGCTCGCTTTCTCAAACTGAACATGGACAAAACAGAATTCATCATCTTTCCCCCACCTCATTCTACCCCTCCACCAGGCCTATCCATCAATGTCAATGGCTGCTCGCTTTCCCCAGTCCCACATGCTCGGTGCCTTGGGGTGATCATCGACTCTGCCCTCTCTTTCAAACCACATATCCAAGCCCTCGCCACCTCCTGCCGCCTCAAACTCAAAAATATTTCCCGGATCCGCTCATTCCTCAACCATGAAACCACAAAAACACTAGTGCACGCCCTTATCATCTCCCGCCTCGACTACTGCAACCTCCTACTGTCTGGCCTCCCCTCTAGCACTCTGGCACCACTCCAGTCCATCCTACACTCTGCTGCACGACTAATCCACCTGTCTTCCCGCTATTCCCCAGCCTCCCCACTATGCCAGGCCCTTCACTGGCTTCCTATTGCCCAGAGGCTCCAGTTCAAAACCTTAACCATGACATACAAAGCCATCCACAACCTTTCTCCTCCATACATCTGTGACATGGTCTCCCGCTACCTACCTACACGCAACCTTCGATCCTCTCAAGATCTCCTTCTCGACTCCCCCCTCATCTCTTCTTCCCACAACCGCATACAAGACTTCTCCCGGGCTTCCCCCATACTCTGGAACTCCCTGCCACAAAACATCAGACTTTCACCAACAACGAGACCTTCAAGAAAAACCTGAAGACCCACCTGTTCCGACAAGCCTACAACCTGCAATGATCCTCAGTCTACTGAACCATCGCACGACCAGCTCTACCCTCTCCTAGTGTATTCTCACCCATCCCTGTAGACTGTGAGCCCTCGCGGGCAGGGTCCTCTCTCCTTCTGTACTTGTGTGTCCCTTGTCTAGCACATGTTTATTGTATCTGTCTATATTTTTCCCTTTTCATATGTAAAGCGCCATGGAATAAATGGCGCTATATAAATGTATAATAAAATAATAATAATAATAATTGGTAGGTGGCGGAGGATGCTAAGTACCTGATAGCATCCTCTCCCACCCCCAATTCATTCTAAGACCCTGATAACATCTTTTTACATCCAAAGTTATCAGGAACTTATAATGATTTTTTTTGGGGGGCACACTAAGGCTATGTGCATATGTACAGGATTTGCAACAGAAAATTCTGCTGAAATCCTGATGTGTTGCCAGGAAGAACATTGCTTAAAATACGTGTTTTTGGCGCATTTTTGATGCATATTTTCTCCCACTTATTAGTATGGGTGAAATATGCTGCAAAACTCAGTAAGAATTGATATGCAGCAGATTTTAATCTGCTGAAAATCTGCAAGGAAAAAATAAGCAATGTGTACATGAGACTCCAGGAATCTCACAGTAAAACGCTCCATATTTTCTGTAACCAAAATGTAATATGTGCACATAGCCTTAAAGTTAATTGGGGGAAAGTCACAAATTATACTTATTGGGCTGCAGAGATTATGGTCAATGGGGGGGTGCATAGCTCTGGCTAATCAGTTTATATTTTGAATGGTATGTGGCTAAAAGTATAGTTATGGTGGGGTACATATTTGTATTCATAGGTGCAGTGTTGAGGAAACAAATGTATTTATAAAATATACCGGATATACTCGTGTATAAGCCAAGTTTTTCAGCACATCTTTTTGTGGCTTATACACAAGTCATTGTGACAGAAGACGGCGGGGAAGCGGGGGAGCAGCGGGTCACGGGAGGCTGGAACCATTGGCTGCGGCTGTAACTGTGCCCGCTGCTAAAGAGAAATGAATATTCACTGCACTGGCAATGAATATTCATTTCTCTTATAGCGCGCGCACAGTTACAGCCGTAGCCACCCGCTTCCAGCAGCTGTCACGTGCCCGCTCATTAAGGTAATGAATATTCACCTCTCTCCACTCCCATAGACATGGAGAAAGGTGAATATTCATTCCCTTAATAAGCAGGGACACATGATCGCCCGGCCGCAGGAGCTGCTGGCACCGGAACAAGATGCTAGGAGGGCGCGCAGGGAAGGTAAGTAGGTTTTTTTTATGCTTTTCTCATGGGGGCCACGCATACAAGGATAGGGATGAGGAACCATGCATACAAGGAAAGGGATGAGGAGCCATGCAGGCAAGGATAGGGATAAGGAGCCATTCAGACAAGGATGGGAGTAAGGAGCCATGCAGACAAGGATGGGAATAAGAAGCCATGCAGACAAGGATAGGACTGAGGAACCATGCAGACAAGGATAGGGATGAGGGGACAATGCATACCCAGCTTATGCTCGAGTCAATACGTTTTAACAGTTTTTCCTGGCAAAATTAGGTGCCTCGGCTTATACTTGGGTCGGCTTATACATGAGTATATACGGTATGTGACCTTGTTATTTTCAGGGCTGCAGTGATCAGTGTAACATGGTAAGTCATGGCTGGAAGATGTCGACATGAAGGTCTGACCAGATGGAGAAAAACAACAGAAAATGACAAATTAGATGAGACATCAGCAGTAAAGCTGGAAATATTTATCTGTATCTGCACTGTATGACTTGAAGTTATACTGTTATTTGTAAAATCCTTTAGGCCACATTCTCACATTTGTGTGAAATCTCCATGTGCTGACAGATTTTTTTATTGCACAGCACATTGACTCAAGAGTTTTAAAAATCCACACATCCATGAAAATCATGGATCCGAGAATGAGATCTGCGAGACTCAGAGCATGCCGTGTTCAGAATAGGACATGCTCAATGGGACTGTTTGCTGTCTGAGAAAGAAAATCAAGGAAAACCTGTCTTTATTAATACCAACGCATTTCTCTGCCAGACCGGTGACTTTCTCAAGGTATAAAAACCAAATGTCATTTGGTTACCTTAAAAAAGGCGCCGAACCTGCGCAGAATCATGTTGGTATTAACCCCTTTTTGACGTCAGACGTAATGATCCATCCATGTGCTTTGGGCCAATTTGACCATGGATGGATTATTATGTCTAATCGATCGGCCGCGCTCATGGGGGGAGCGAGGTCGATCGCGGCCGGGTGTCCGCTGATTCTGACAGCGGACACCCGGTACTTTAAGTCCTGAAATACTGCGATCTAACAATACCACAGCATTCCGGGAGCCAGCACAGGGACTGACAGCCCTTCTGCCTTTGGATCGAGACCCCGCAGCCATGTCATCATGACGACATCCGGCTCACCAGAGTTAAGTAAACTTGCTGATCATGCGCAGTCTCTCACTCTCCTGTCCCTGATGAAGTCACAGCAGTGACGACACGCGTTGGCCTGAGAGGAGTCACTTTTCTGCCTTGCTTTTTATACTTGTCATAATGTGTCTGTTCAGGAGCATGCCTATTTGGGTCCTTTCAACATTGTGGTAATGTGTTAATTGCAATACATGTTGGTTGGTTAGGAGGTTTGATAGGATACTAATATAAATAGATATTCTGTGATTCTTATTATATATATTATTTCTCCTGACCTACTTTATGGGGTGTTATAGAATTTATATCTGGGTATTTGCAGCATTCTGCCTCCCCTTCTTCCCCCTGCTTATTGTATTTGGTGTCTAAGTATATACTACCCCTAGTGACATATCTTTTTCTTATTATGGGGGACTCCATTGATATTGCATTCATCTTTGGATGTGATTAAATTTGTCTCTATTACATTTTTCTATGGCTGCTTTATTCTTAAAAAGAATCCCAAATATGATATTTATTTGCTTGGCATGAATTGTGGTCTCCTGTGAGTATTTATGACCACTCTTGATATTAACCCCTTTATTCCATCTGAGGTACTATTCCGTCCATGTGACCCTGGACCTCATTCCCATGGACGGAATAGTACGTCCATGGGAATGAGGTCCAGGGTCACATGGACGGATGTGATGTGATCGCGCTGTTCTGAGGTCTTCCTCCCTGCAAGGCCCCGGATCCAAGATGGCTGCCGGGTCCTGCAGGGAGGCTGCTTCATCAGTGCCTGCTGAGAGCAGACACTGAGGAAGCCTGCAGCAGTGCCTGTGAGATCACTGGTCTCACAGAGTGCTGTGCACACTGTGAAACCAGCGATCTGGTATTATACAGTAATGTCCCACCCTGGGACAAAGTAAAGTAAAAAAATAAAAATAAACGTGTAAAAAAAATTCCAAAATAAAAGGAAAAAAAAAATATTCCCCAATAAATTCATTTCTTCATGTAAATAAAAAAACAAAAATAATCATAACGATGCTCTTAATAAAACAAAAATCAGTGTTATACATACCGCCGAACAAAAAGTGGAATAACACGCAATCAAAAAGACGGATTTAAATAAACATGGTACCGCTGATAACGTCATCTTGTCCAGCAAAAAACAAGCCACCATACAGCATCATCAGCGAAAAAATAAAAAAGTTATAGCTCGCAGAATAAAGCAATGCAAAAAATAATAATTTTTTATATAAAATTGTTTTTATTGTATAAAAGCGCTAAAACATAAAAAATGATATAAATGAGGTATCGCCGTAATCGTACTAACCCGAAGAATAAAACTGCGTTATCAATTTTAGCACACGCGGAACGGTATAAACGCCCCCCCAAAAGAAATTCATGAATTGCTGATTTTTGTTCATTCTAACCTCCCAAAAATCGAAATAAAAAGCAATCAAAAAATGTCACGTGCTCAAAAATGGTACCAATAAAAACGTCAACTCGTACCGCAAAAAATAAGACCTCACATGACTCTGTGGGCCAAAATATGCAAAAATTATAGCTCTCAAAATGTGGTGATTGAAAAACTATTTTTTGCAATAAAAAGCGTCTTTTAGCGTGTGACAGCTGCCAATCATAAAAACCCGCTATAAATAGTAAATCAAACCCCCCTTTATCACCTCCTTAGTTAGGGAAAAATAATAAAATTAAAAAAATGTATTTATTTCCATTTTCCCATTAGGGTTAGGCCCTGTGCACACGTTGCGGATTGTGGTTTTGGCGCTGCGGATCCGCAGCAGAACTGGACGCCATGTACAGTACAATGTTAGTGAAGGGAAAAAAAAAAGCTGTGCACATGATGCGGAATTTTCCACGTGGATTTAGTGCGGTGTTAAAACCGCAGCATGTCAATTCTTTTTGCGGATTCCGCAGCGGTTTTTCACCTATTCCATTATAGGTGTAAAACCGCAGGCAAATCCGCAAAAAAATGCGGCTAAACCGCAGTAAATCCGCGCTAAAACTGCAGGTAAAACACAGTTCGTTTTACCTGCGGTTTTAGCAAAATCCGCGCGGAAAAATCTGCAAGTAAATCCACAACGTGTGCACAGGGCCTTAGGGTTAGGGTTGCGACTAAAGTTAGGGTTGGGGTTGGGGCTAAAGTTAGGATTAGGGTTAGGGTTGGGATTAGGGTTAGGGGTGTGTTAGGGTTAGGTTTGTGGTTAGGGTTATGGTTAGGGTTGCGACTAGGGTTAGGGGTGTGTTGTGGTTAGGGTTGGAGTTAGAATTGGGGGGTTTCCACTGTTTAGGCACATCAGGGGCTCTCCAAATGTGACATGGCGTCTGATCTCAATTCCAGCCAATTCTGCGTTGAAAAAGTCAAATGGTGCTTCTTCACTTCTGAGCTCTGCCATTCGCCCAAACAGTAGTTTACCCCCACATATGGGGTATCAGCGTACTCAGGACAAATTGCACAATAACTCTTGGGGTCCAATTTCTTCTGTTACCCTTGGGAAAATGAAAAATTGGGGGCGAAAATAACATTTTTAGGAAAAAAAATGATTTTTTTGTTTTTTACGGCTGTACGTTATAAACTTTGGTGAAGCACTTGGGGCTTCATAGCACTCACCACACATGTAGATAAGTTCCTTGTGGGGTCTTTTTTCCAAAATGGGGTCACTTGTGGGGGGTTTCCACTGTTTAGGTACATCAGGGGCTCTCCAAATGCGACATGACGCCCGCAGACCATTCCATCAAAGTCTGCAATCCAAAACGTCACTACTTCCCTTCCGAGCCCCGACGTGTGCCCATACAGTAGTTTTCTCCCACATATGGGGTATCAGCGTACTCAGGGCAAATTGGACAACAACTTTTGGGGTCCAATTTCTCCTGTTACCCTTGTGAAAATAAAATATTGGGGGCGAAAAAAATCATTTTTGTAAAAAAGAAAAAAGATTTTTTATTTTTACGGCTGTACATTATAAACTTCTGTGAAGCACTTCGGGGTTCAAAGTGCTCACCAAACAACTAGATAAGTTCCTTGGGGGGGTCTATTTTCCAAAATGGGGTCACTTGTGGGGGTTTCCACTGTTTGGGGTATCAGCGTACTCAGGACAAAATGGACAACAACTTTTGGGGTCCAATTTCTCCTGTTACCCTTGGGAAAATAAAAAGTTGGGGACTAAAATATCATGTTTGTGGAAAAAATATGATTTTTCCAGGACGTCCCCCCTGACAGCACCGCCAGGAGGTTGTTCCTTCATATCCTTGATAGGGACAGGAACACAGAAGAGGTTAAATAGCCCCTCCCCACCTCCACCCTTCAGTGTTTTCCTGTCCCTATCAGGGACGGACGCAGGAAGAGGAGCACAGACGTGCAGAAGATTACCTGCCCGGTCGAGCTGGCTGCTCCCGGGGGGAAATTGGTGCTCCGTCCCTCCTTAGGGGGCTCCGGGGTAGTAAGGGCTCTGAATTCGGGGTCCTCATCGCTGATACCGTGAGAGGTCCCTCAGCGATTCGGTTGAGCTGGGTGCTCCCGGCATCGGCAGCATTCCCATACAGGGGCCATGCGCCATAGCTGCTGCAGCGGTGCGCCGGCAACGGGCGGCCGCGCGATCCGGATCTAGACGCCGCTGAAAACTATCCCTCTCCTTCGAGAGGCGGCGTCTGCGGTCACTTCCGGTGCGCTGGGTCAGTGGAGGCGTGCGGTATGACAGCTTCCGGGAGGGAAGCTGGAGAGGGAGCTTAGGGCTCCCTAAACAACAGGAACGCCTACGGACCCGGCGGTGGACTGCAAAGCCAGTCGTTTCCGGCCCAATTAGCGTTCCAAGGGCGCAGTTGGGGAAACTACAGGCGGCAGGTGGAACACCTGCAGCACTTGAATTGGCAGCAGCTGAGCTCAGAAGGAGGACGAATCAGATGTCTTGAAGCCGGGTAAGGCAGACTTCTTAAGACGGACGCCTGACAGCACACACTGACATAGTGAACATGGAGAGTGCTAGTCGCCCGGACGTCCAATCCTCAGAGCTAACCATGGACCACGTAAGTGGGTAATTAGGGGGTCTGTTCAGCTGTGCTAGTTCAAATAGCTACAGGACTTCCCTTTCACATTGCTTTTAGGACAAAGAGACTCCCAAGCAAGCCATGTCAGCAGTCAGGAAGAGATATAACAAATGCCCGTTATGCTCGGCTAAAATTCCCACAACAGACACAAAAACGTTATGCGAGACATGCGTGGCTAAAATACTTAAACAGGAGCAGGACTCTCTATTAGATAATATACACTCCATGATTAAAGAAGAAGTTCAAGCGAGCGTGTCTTCGCTGACGCCACCCCAGCCTCCCTCACCCAAGAGACCTAGATGGGACATGGACCCTAGCTCGGAAGAGGGGGAAATGTCGCACTACTCGGACTCCGGGTCAAGTGAAGCAGAAGTCCCCTTAAAAATCCCCCTGGAAGAGAAAAAGAGATATTTATTTTCCTCGGAGAAATACGGATACCCTATTGCAGGCGGTTAGGGATACCATGAAAGTAGAGGAATCCTCAGAGCCGCTAACCATCCAGGACGAGATGTTTGGGGGTCTGAGGGCTAAAAGAAGCAGGGTGTTCCCGGTGAATAAACATATCACAGCCATGATATTGGAAGAATGGGAGGATGTTGCGAAAAAGCTTATAATTCCGAAAGAATTTAAGTTTCGCCTCCCGTTTAACCCAGATGATACTAAGGTCTGGGAATCCATACCGAAAATAGACATACCTGTAGCTAAAGTATCGAAAAAGACCGCCATTCCATTTGAAGACTCCTCAGGCCTTAAGGACCCAATGGATAGGAGAGCGGAAGACCTCCTTAAAAAGGCATGGGAGGCTTCTGCATCAGTTATGAAGACCAACATAGCGGCAACTTCGGTAGCCAGATCAATAACTCGCTGGGTGAAAGAATTGGAAGACCAAATATCCAACAAAACCCCCAGAGAAGAGATCATAAAAACTTTACCATTATTTAAAATGGCAACAGAGTTTATGGCAGATGCTTCGGCCGAGTCAGTCCGCTTCGCAGCCAGAAGTAACGCATTATCCAATGCAGCACGACGTGCGCTGTGGTTAAGATCATGGGCAGGTGACACACAGTCAAAAAATAAACTCTGCTCAATACCGTTTTCAGGGCTGCAGGTGTTCGGTCCGGTATTAAATGAATTTTTGGACAAAGCGTCCGATAAAAAGATAGGTTTCCCAGAGCAAAAACAAAAAAGAATGCCAGCCTTTCATAAGACCCGATCTCATCCAAGACAGGATTACAGGGGCAAGGGTAAGACCGGAAGGTGGAGCTACCCCAAAGGCGGCAGAGGTAGAGGCTCCTTTCGAGATCAGGGAACCGGGTCAAGCAGACAATGACGCCAGGCAAATCGGGGGGAGACTCCAATACTTCATAGATCAATGGAGACAAATCACAAAAAATCAATGGATCCTGAGCACAGTCGCACATGGATACAGGGTGGAATTCACCCAGCCTCCCCCCCGAAGATTTTGCCTAACTCAGAGCCAGTCCCCGGCGGTCCACCAAAGACTGGTCGCGGATATACAGGAGCTCAGAGAGTTAAAAGCCATAATACCGGTGCCTCAATCTCAACAGTTTCAGGGCCATTACTCCAGCCTGTTTTCTATAAAGAAACCCGGAGGAGAATACAGGACAATCATAAATCTGAAACCCCTAAACAGATGGGTGACCTACAAACTTTTCAAAATGGAAACACTTCAGTCGGCCATACCGCTAATAAAAGAAAATTCAGTGATGTGCACACTAGATCTCAAAAGCGCATATTATCATGTGCCCATCCATATAGCACATCAAGAATACCTGAGGTTCGCAATAAAAGACAGAGGAAGGATACGTCACTTCCAATACTGTTGCCTATCATTCGGCCTCTCTTCAGCACCTCGCATATTTACCAAGATCATAGCAGAGGCAATGGCCTTTCTAAGAACAAAAAACGTCCTCATAATTCCATACCTGGACGACCTGTTGTTAGTGGCGGATTCACACCAGCAGATGGAGGAATATCTCAAAGAAACCAGATCTCTCTTAGAAAATCTAGTTGGGTGATAAATCTAAAAAAATCAAGTCTAGAACCAGAAAAAAGGAAAATATTTCTGGGAGTTATTCTGGACTCAGGCCAAGAACACTCTTTTCTTCCTCCCCACAAACAGACAACAGTCCAACAGGAAGCCCATATGCTACGGGAACAAAAATACACCACTATCAGGAAGGCCATGAGAGTGCTGGGCCTAATGACTTCATGCATAGCAAGCGTCCAGTGGAGTCAATTTCACTCAAGGACGTTGCAGAGAGAAATCCTCCGGATATGGGACGGAAAGGATACATCATTAGACAACAAAATAAAGTTGTCAGCAGAAGTAAGGCGATCCCTAGCATGGTGGACCGAAGTATCAAATTTAAAACACGGAAAACCGTGGAGAGTATCCCCCTGCATAAATATTACCACAGATGCAAGTCTCAGCGGCTGGGGAGCCCATGTGGAGGGACGTTATCTCCAAGGAACATGGCCCGGTGCGATGCGCAACAGCTCATCAAATTGCAGAGAGCTCAAAGCAGTCTGGGAGACGATCAGGAGATGCCAGAGACAGCTGTACAACCAACACGTCAGAGTATTCTCCGACAATTCAACTACAGTATCCTTTCTACGGCACCAGGGAGGTCCGAGACACCGTCACCTACAAAGTATTTCGGAAGAAATATTCACCTGGGCAGAAATAAATTTAAGATCTCTGACAGCAGTACACCTAAAAGGGGAAAACAATCAGATAGCAGACTTCCTCAGCAGACAAAAAATACAACCAGCGGAATGGGTTCTAAATCAGGAAGTGTTTACACAACTGACCAGAATATGGGGATTTCCCGAGATAGACTTATTCACCTCAAAAAGAAATACAAAAACAGAGCGATTCTTCTCACTAGATCCAAGAGACAACCCAACAGCGATAGATGCCCTAGCGCAGGACTGGGATACGGAACTGGCGTATGCCTTCCCACCACTACCCTTGATACCAAGAGTACTAAGAAAGATTCAAGAGAGTCATACGGCAGTCATTCTAATAGTGCCATACTGGCCCAAAAGAAGCTGGTTCCCGGTACTAAAGCAGATGGCGTTAGAAGACTCGATTCATCTCCCATTACAGCGGGACCTCTTGACGCAGGGCCCTCTCGTCCATCAGGACCTGAAGTTCTTAGCACTTTCAGCCTGGATCCTGAAAAAGAGATCCTGAGATTTAAAGGCTTATCCGAATCAGGTATAGCTACTCTACAGAAAAGCAGAAAGCTCGTTACCTCATCCATATACCTCAAAGTCTGGAAGAAATTTTGCTCACACTTTGCACAACCACTATCCCTTACGAATGACCCAGATATTCCTAAAATCCTGGATTTTCTACAGGCGGGATTCGATAAGGGTCTAAAACCTAGTACGTTGAAGGTACAGATCTCAGCACTAGGGTCCTTTCTCGATTACCCACTAGCGGACCATCCTTGGGTGTCAAGATTTATTAGAGCTACGCAACGCATGAGACCCACCAATACATAGTTCCGTTCCACCATGGGACCTCAGTCTAGTACTGAATGAGCTAAGGAAGACCCCTTATGAACCACTAGACCAGGCAGACCTCAGATCAATAACGCTTAAAACAGTTTTTCTGGTGGCAATAACCTCAGCCAGACGTACAGGAGAGATCCAGGCTCTCTCCATAAGAGACCCATATCTAAGAATCGAGGAAGACTGTATAATCTTGAAACTAGACCCGACCTTTCTTCCAAAGGTGGTAACAGACTTTCACAGAAACCAGGAAATAATACTTCCCACCTTCTGCCAGAACTATAGAAATGAGAAGGAACGCTCGCTCCATTCCTTGGACGTTAGAAGGACAGTCCTACAGTATCTAAAACTGACGGAAGATTGGAGAATAGACTCAAATCTTTATATACAAATGGCGGGCAAAAATAAAGGGAAGAAAGTGTCAAAAGTCACCTTGGCTAGATGGCTAAAATCAACCATTACTGCAGCATACACCTCGGCAGGAAAGACTCCGCCAGAGGGTCTTAGGGCCCACTCGCTGAGAGCAATCTCGGCGTCTTGGGCAGAGAGAGCAGGAGCTTCTATGGACCAGATCTGTAAAGCAGCAACCTGGTCCAACATTAATACTTTTAGTAAACATTATAGACTGGACGTTCTGTCAAATCAACAGACGGCCTATGGGAGAAAAGTTCTCCAAGCAGTAGTCCCACCCTAAAGAGGAGTTATTTGGTACTTCTCCTGGCGGTGCTGTCAGGAGGGACGTCCTGGAAAGTAGGAATTAATCCTACCGGTAATGTTGTTTCCAGGAGTCCATCATGACAGCACCCCTTATATACCCCCCCTTGCATTATTTAACTATGATGTGTCATTAACATTGTAGTAGAGAATTCAATAAAATTGTGTTGCATCCATCCTGGTGTGGTACTTGAAAAATCACTGAAGGGTGGAGGTGGGGAGGGGCTATTTAACCTCTTCTGTGTTCCTGTCCCTATCAAGGATATGAAGGACAACCTCCTAGCGGTGCTGTCATGATGGACTCCTGGAAACAACATTACCGGTAGGATTAATTACTACTTTTTATTTTCATGCTCAGGCGTTATAAACTTTAGTGAAACACCTGGGGGTTCAAAGTTCTCACCACACATCTAGATAAGTTCCTTGAGGGGTCTAGTTTCAAAAATGGTGTCATTTGTGGGGGGTTTCCACTGTTTAGGCACATCAGGAGCTCTCCAAACACGACATGGCGTCCAGCCAATTCTGCGTTGAAAAAGTCAAACGGCGCTCCTTCCTTTCCGAGCTGTGCCATGCACCCAAACAGTGGTTTACCCCACATATGGGGTATCAGCGTACTCAGGACAAATTGCACAACAACTTTTGGGGTCTTGTTACCCTTGGGAAAATAAAAATTGGGGTGAAAAGATCATTTTTGTGGAAAAAATATGATTTTTTAATTTTACGGCTCTACGTTATAAACTTGTGTGAAGCACTTGAGGGTTCAAATTGCTCACCACAGATCTAGATAAGTTCCTTAGGGGGTCTAGCTTCCAAAATGGGGTCACTTGTGGGGATTTCTACTGTTTAGGCACATCAGAGGCTCTCCAAATGCAACATGGCGTCCAGCCAATTTTGGTTGGAAAAAGTCAAATGGTGCTCCTTCCATTCCGAGCTCTGCCGTGCGCCCAAACAGTGGTTCCCCCCCACATATGGGGCATCAACGTCCTCAGGACAAATTGGAGAACAACTTTTGTGGTCCAATTTCTCCTGCTACCCTTGGGAAAATAAAAAATTGGTGACTAAAATATAATTTTTGCGGGAAAAAAATAGGATTTTTTATTTTCATGCCCGGGCATTATAAACTTGTGTGAAGCACTTGGGGGTTCAAAGTGTTCACCACGATCTAGATAAGTTCTTTAGTGGGTCTAGTTTCCAAAATGGGGTCACTTGTGGGGGGTTTCCACTGTTTAGGCACATCTGGGGCACTGCAAACGGAACATGACCCCCATCAACGTCTGCATTCCAAAACGTTATTACTTCTTTTCCAAGCCCTGCCGTGCACCCAAACAGTTTTTCCCCCCCACATATGGGGTATCAGCGTACTCAGGACAAATTGAAAAACAACTTTTGGGGTCCAATTTCCTTGGGAAAAATCAAAAATTTGGGACTAAAAAAATCATTTTTGTGGAAAATTGTTTTTTTTTTTCACACCCAGGCATTATAAACTTTTGTGAAACACTTGGGGGTTCAAAGTGCTCACAACAGATCTAGATAAGTTCCATAGGGGGTATAGTTTCCAAAATGGTGTCACTTGTGGGGGGGTTTCCACTGTTTAGGCGCATCAGGGCTCCCCAAACGCAACATGGCGTCCAATCTCAATTCCAGCCAATTTTGGTTTGAAGAAGTCAACCGGCGCTCCTTCCCTTATGAGCTCTGCCGTGTGCCCAAACAGTGGTTTTCCCCCACATATGGGGTATTGGCGTACTCAGGAGAAATTGCACAACAACTTTATCTGTCCATTTTCTCCTTTTACCCTTGTGAAAATAAAAAAAAGTTTGTAAAAGATCATTTTTGTGACTAAAAAGTTAAATGTTTATTTTTTCCTTCCATGTTGCTTCAGCTCCTGTGAAGCACCTGAAGGGTTAATAAACTTATTGAATGTGGTTTTGAGTACCTTGAGGGGTGCAGTTTTTAAAATGGTGTCACTTTTGGGTATTTTCTGCCATATAGACCCTTTAAAGTGACTTCAAATGTGAGGTGGTCCATAAAAAAAATGGCTTTGTAAATTTTGTTTTAAAAATGAGATATCGCTGGTCAACTATTAACCCTTATAATTTCCTAACAAAAAAAAAATTTTGGTTCCAAAATTGTGCTGATGTAAAGCAGACATGTGGGAAATCTTATTTATTAACTATTTTGTGTGACATATTTCTCTGTTCAAAGGGAATAAAAATTCACAATTTGAAAATTGCAAAATTTTTAAAATTTTCACCATATTTGCGTTTTTTTCAAAAATAAACGCAAGTTATATCGAAGAAATTTTACCACTAACGTGAAGTACAATATGTCACGAGAAAACAGTCTCAGAATCGCGAAGATCCGTTGAAGCGTTCCAGAGTTATAACCTCATAAAGAGACAGTGGTCAGAATTGTAAAAATTGGCCCGGTCATTAACGTGCAAACCACCCTTGGGGGTGAAGGGGTTAAATGTTTTTGAAAAATATTTTTGTGGTTTTATGTGTCCCAATAAAATTTGTTAATTCTTGGTGATCCCTGCTTTTTTGGCATGTTTCTTGTCTTTGGTTATATTATAACCAGGGGTGACGTCATAGAGGTTACCTCTGGTCACTGAGCACCGTTCCCAGCCGGGATGAGCTGCGGTGAGATCCGGGGTCGCTTATAAAATTCACATACCAGGAAACAGTAGATTAGTTCCAAAAAGGGGGCACTTGTTGGGCATTGCCACTGTTAAGGCACATCAAGATAAGTTCCTTGGGGGGGTCTAGTTTCCAAAATGGGGTCATTTGTGGGACATTTCCCCTGTTTAGACAAGTCAGGGGCTCTCCAAATGTGACATGACACCCGCAGACCATTCCATCAAAGTCTACATTCCAAAACGTCACTACTTCCCTTCCGAGCCCCGATGTGTGCCCAAACAGTAGTTTTCTCCCACATATGGGGTATCAGAATACTCAGGACAAATTGGACAACAACTTTTGGGTTTCAATTTCTCTGTTACCCTTGGAAAAATTAAAAATTGGGGACTAAAAGATCAATCTTGTGGAAAAAAATGATTTTTTATTTTCACGGCCCAGCGTTATAAACTTTAGTGAAACACCTGTGGGCTCAAAGTTCTCACCACACATCTAGATAAGTTCCTTGGAGTGTCTAGTTTCCAAAATGGGGTCACTTGTGGGGGGTTACCTCTGTTTAGGCATATCAGGTGCTCTCCAAACGCGACAGGGCGTCCAATCTCAATTCCAGCCAATTTTGTATTGAAAAAGTCAAACGGCGCTTCTTCCCTTCCGAGCTCTGCCAAACAGTGGTTTACCTCTACATATTGGGTATCAGCGTACTCAGGACAAATTGCAAAATAACTTTCTGGGTCCTTGGTAAAATAAAAACAAACTGGATCTGAACTAAATGTTTTGTGAAAAAAGTTAAATGTTAATTTTTTTTTAAACATTACAAAAATTCCTGTGAAGCAAAAGAAGGGTTAATAAACTTCTTGAATTGTTGTTTTGAGCACCTTGAGGGTGAAGTTTTTAGAATGGTGACACTTTTTGGTATTTTCTGTCATATACAGTCATGGCCAAAAGTTTTGAGAATGACACAAATATTATATTTTCACATGATCTGCTGCCCTCTGATTTTTATGTGTGTTTGACAGATGTTTTTATCACAGACAGAAATATAATTGCAAACATATGAGTAACAAAAGCTTATATTGACAGTTAGAATGAGTTAATGCAGCAAATCAATATTTGCAGTGTTGACCCTTCTTCTTCAGGACCTCTGCAATTCTCCCTGGCATGCTCTCAATCAACTTCTGGACCAAATCCTGACTGATAGCAGTCCATTCTTGCACAATCAATGCTTTCATTTTGTCAGAATTTTTAGGTTTTTGTTTGTCCACCCGTCTCTTGATGATTGACCACAAGTTCCCAATGGGATTAAGATCTGGAGAGTTTCCAGGCCATGGACCCAAAATCTCTATGTTTTGTTCCCTGAGCCATTTAGTTATCACCTTTGCTTTATTGCAAGGTGCTCCATCATGCTGGAAAAGGCATTGTTGATCCCAAACTGCTCTTGGAGGGTTGGGAGAAGTTGCTCTTGGAGGACATTCTGGTACCATTCTTTATTCATGGCTGTGTTTTTAGGCAAGACTGTGAGAGAGCCGATTCCCTTGGCTGAGAAGAAACCCCACACATGAATGGTTTCAGGATGCTTAACAGTTGGCATGAGACAAGACTGTAGTAGCGCTCACCTTCTCTTCTCCGAATGAGGCATTTTCCTGATGTCCCAAACAATCGAAAAGGGGATTCATCAGAGAAAATAACTTTACCCCAGTCCTCAGCAGTCCACTGCCTGTACCTTTTGCAGAATATCAGTCTGTCCATGATGTTTTTTCTGGAGAGAAGTGGCTTCTTTGCTGCCCTCCTTGAGACCAAGCCTTGCTCCAAGAGTCTCCGCCTCACAGTGCGTGCAGATGCACTCACACCTGCCTGCTGCCATTCCTGAGGTTTTTTTGCACTTTATTTTTCGGGGTGCAGCCAGGCCCAGGCACGTCTGGTCTCGCATGAGGGGTGTTCACACTGGTGCGATTTGAGAGTGTACTGGCCAGCCCACCTATTCGAATAGTAGGGGCGTGATTAATAGGCTGTGAACCAGACACTGTGCAGTGTCCTTGTGTGAACGGCGCCATATGTGGACCTCTATTGTGCAATTGTATACTGGGCAGTCACCCCCTCCTTGAATAGGTATGTGGAGAGTGACTGTTTAATCTGGTATTTTGCACCTGTGCTGCTAACATTTTGCTTAATGGGCTGGCTGCATCCTATAGTGCATTTGTTTTGAAATCTGGGCAGGTGAGTGTTGCTGCCTTTTTTTGCTGTTTTACATTCCTGAGCAAGCTCTGCACTGCTGGTAGCCCGATCCCGCAGCTGAAACACTTTTAAGAGACGGTCCTAGCGCTTGCTGGTCTTTCTTGGGCGCCCTGGAGCCTTTTTGGCAACAATGGAACCTCTCTCCTTGAAGTTCTTGATGATGCGATAGATTGTTGACTGAGGTGCAATCTTTCTAGCTGCAATACTCTTCCCTGTTAGGCCATTTTTGTGCATTGCAATGATGACTGCACGTGTTTCTTTAGAGATAACCATGGTTAACAGAAGAGAAACAATGATGCCAAGCACCAGCCTCCTATTAAAGTGTCCAGTGGTGTCATTCTTACTTAATCATGACAGATTGATCTCCAGCCATGTCCTCATCAACACCCACACCTGTGTTAATGGAGCAATCACTGAAAAGAGGTTAGCTGGTCCTTTTAAGGCAGGGCTGCAATGATGTTGAAATGTGTTTTGGGGGATAAAGTTCATTTTCTAGCCAAATATTGACTTTGCAAGTAATTGCTGTTAAGCTGATCACTCTTTATAACATTCTGGAGTATATGCAAATTGCCATTAGAAAAAGTGAAGCAGTAGACTTTGTAAAAATTAATATTTGTGTCATTCTCAAAACTTTTGTCCATGACTGTAGATCCCTCAAAGTGACTTCAAATGTGATGTGGTTCCTAAAAAAAAATGGTGCTGTAAAAATGAGAAATCGCTGTTTAACTTTTAACCCTTTTAACTTCCTAACGAAAAAAATTTTGGTTCCTAAGGGCATGAAAATTCAAAGTTGGAAAATTGCGAAATGTTCAAACTTTTTACCAAATTTCCATTTTTTTCACAAATAAATGCAAGTCATATCAAAGAAATTTTACAACTATCAGGATGTACAATATGTCATGAGAAAACATTGTCAGAATCACCGGGATCAATGGAAGCGTTCCAGAGTTATTACCTCATAAAGGGACAGTGGTCAGAATTGTAAAAATTGGCCCGGTCATTAACATGAAAACTACCCTTGGGGGTAAAGGGGTTAATAAAAACCATTTTGGAATCCCAAGGTTCTTCATTCCCGCAGGAGAGCCTGCCTAAATGGGACAACCTCTATTTTTGCCATTATACCTCTGGAAGAACTTTTTCCTCCAGTCACAGGGCAGCAACAGAGGCTTTCCAAGCTTTTAAGAGGTGTTGTGCTTGCATACAACACCTTTAGGTGAGTACTACCATTATACCTCCATTACCAGATGGTATTGCCCTATTTTGTGTGCACTTTGTCACTGGAGCTTCTCAATCTCTAACTGATAAATCCTTCTCTGTTAGTAAAAAAACAGCATGCACTTTGACAAGTGACACATTGCTGAATTCTGTGTTTCAGCCTCTATCTCCTGCTGTCTTCAGATTACAAAGCAAAACCCTGCTGACTGATTCTCTTTTACAAAGATACAGAATTGTAGTCTTATAATGTTTAGCACTGTCCCTTCGTATATACAGGTCCTTCTCAAAAAATTAGCATATAGTGCTAAATTTCATTATTTTCCATAATGTAATGATTACAATTAAACTTTCATATATTTTAGATTCATTACACACCAACTGAAATTTGTCAGGTCTTTTATTGTTTTAATACTGATGATTTTGGCATACAACTCCTGATAACCCAAAAAACCTGTCTCAAAAAATTAGCATATCAAGAAAAGGTTCTCTAAACGACCTATTACCCTAATCTTCTGAATCAACTAATTAACTCTAAACACATGCAAAAGATTCCTGATGCTTTTAAAAACTCCCTGCCTGGTTCATTACTCAAAACCCCCATCATGGGTAAGACTAGCGACCTGACTGATGTCAAGAAGGCCATCATTGACACCCTCAAGCAAGAGGGTAAGACCCAGAAAGAAATTTCTCAACAAATAGGCTGTTCCCAGAGTGCTGTATCAAGGCACCTCAATGGGAAGTCTGTTGGAAGGAAACAATGTGGCAGAAAACGCTGTACAACGAGAAGAGGTGACCGGACCCTGAGGAAGATTGTGGAGAAGGACCGATTCCAGATCTTGGGGGACCTGAGGAAGCAGTGGACTGAGTCTGGTGTAGAAACATCCAGAGCCACCGTGCACAGGCGTGTGCAGGAAATGGGCTACAGGTGCCGCATTCCCCAGGTAAAGCCACTTTTGAACCATAAACAGCGGCAGAAGCGCCTGACCTGGGCTACAGAGAAGCAGCACTGGACTGTTGCTAAGTGGTCCCAAGTACTTTTTTCTGATGAAAGCAAATTTTGCATGTCATTCGGAAATCAAGGTGCCAGAGTCTGGAGGAAGACTGGGGAGAAGGAAATGCCAAAATGCCTGAAGTCCAGTGTCAAGTACCCACAGTCAGTGATGGTGTGGGGTGCCATGTCAGCTGCTGGTGTTGGTCCACTGTGTTTCATCAAGGGCAGGGTCAATGCAGCTAGCTATCAGGAGATTTTGGAGCACTTCATGCTTCCATCGGCTGAAATGCTTTATGGAGATGAAGATTTCATTTTTCAGCACGACCTGGCACCTGCTCACAGTGCCAAAACCACTGGTAAATGGTTTACTGACCATGGTATTACTGTGCTCAATTGGCCTGCCAACTCTCCTGACCTGAACCCCATAGAGAATCTGTGGGATATTGTGAAGAGAAAGTTGAGAGACGCAAGACCCAACACTCTGGATGAGCTTAAGGCCGCTATCGAAGCATCCTGGGCCTCCATAACACCTCAGCAGTGTCACAGGCTGATTGCCTCCATGCCACGCCGCATTGAAGCAGTCATTTCTGCAAAAGGATTCCCGACCAAGTATTGAGTGCATAACTGAACTTTATTATTTCATGTTTTTTTTTGTTTGTTTTTAAAAAACACTTTTATTTTATTGGACGGTTGAAATATGTTAATTTTTTGAGACAGGTTTTTTGTGTTATCAGGAGTTGTATGCCAAAATCATCAGTATTAAAACAATAAAAGACCTGACAAATTTCAGTTGGTGTGTAATGAATCTAAAATATATGAAAGTTTAATTGTAATCATTACATTATGGAAAATAATGAAATTTAGCACTATATGCTAATTTTTTGAGAAGGACCTGTAATATACTCACTTATTATGTATAGTGCTGTCTGCTACTATGTGGTGTAATCACTTATTATAAGTAGTGTCATCCCTAATTACATAGTTTCTTCTTTTATTATGTATAACACTGTCCCTTATTACATAGGATCCCCTCTAGGTATGTATAGCGCTTTACCTTATTATATAGATTTCTCTCTTGATATGTACATCACCGTCCCTTACAGAGTATATTCTCGATAGCTTTGTTATTCACAGCATCCTCTATTTATTACATAGTCCTCTCTCGTTAGTTATAAAATAAAATGATTGCTGATGCAGCATTACATAACCAGAAGACCAGTCCATCAGCCTTCTCCATTAAAGATGAAGCTTTTCCATGTTCTATCAGCAGTCATTTAATTTTATATCTAATAAGAGAGAACACTATTGAATAAAGAAAAGAGCGCTATAAATAACATGTTTTAGGGATCTAGTTCCCACTGCTGCACAAGGGGAATCTCGAGCCAGTCCCACTGCGGTCGCCCATCCATCTCCAGCCGCAGTGGAGCCTGCTCAGCAGAGACGTCGGTCCCAGCGTCTCGCCCAGTTTAACACTGTGTAGAGGCTTGTTGCAGTCTTTCCTGGTTCCCCTATTATAACCAGTGCTGGAGCAGGCAGTTCGGGAACTAAGTCCCTGCTTTCTCCATCTGAGCATGCCCAGGGCAAGATCTCCCATTGGAGATCAGGGGTCACATGCTCGGTTACAGCAGCGACTCCCATTGGTCTGCCAGGAAGGTCCTGAAACTACATGTGTTCTGGAATGGTTTCGCATTGGTCCTTTTCTGGTAGGTCCTGCAGTTGCTACTATAAAAGGGTGGCATGGCTGGGCCGCCATGCGCTAGTATCAAATCTGTTACGTGCTTGCGCCAGTGTGGTCATGTATGCATGTGGTTAGGTCTGGCTGAAATAAGCCCCTAGAATACTGGCACCTCCGGTGAGGAGATTGTATGTACGTGTTCAGGGCTCGGCTGAAAACGCCAGTAGAATACCGGCTACTCCGGTGAGGAGATTACTGCTTGGGTTCTGATTGCATGACCACAGACTGCAATCCGCTTAGCATTCATCTGTGTTCCCTGTGAGTCTAACAGGACACAGTCTTTTTCTCAGCGGCTCTGTGACGCAACAGGGTTCGCTTTATAACGCTGGTTCAGCGCCCTAGCGTTTTACTTTGCGGCTCACCGAAGCTAAGTGAGTTCGCACTTATCGCCATATAGCGCTGTGGCATTCCCGCTAGTGGCTTTGGGGATTAACAGAGTTCGCACTAACTGCCACAGCGTGCTACGGCATTTATTTTAGCGACTCTGTGGGATAACAGAGTTCACTACTTACGCCATCTTACTAGCAGCAGTATCTATTAGGTGCATTCCGCAGACCCTAACATAATACTAGCGCCAGGGTCTGGCTAGTAAAATGGCGGACGACCAGCGTCTACAGCAGTACATCCAGCAACTGGAGGATAGGTTGGCGGTCCTTGAGCACACAACCTCAGCTGTGGATGTTACCGCAGTCGCTGTTCAGGCTGCAAGCGTAGCTGCAGCCAGTTTGTCCACCGGTACCTCTGCTCCGACATTATCCCACCTCCCACTTCCAGACAAGTTTACGGGTGACAGTTAACATTGTCGGGGATTCGTGAGTCAGTGCTCTATACAGCTTGAGCTTCTGGCAACACGTTTCCCCACGGAACAGGCACAAGTGTCTTTTATTGTGTCTCTTCTGTCGGGCAGAGCATTGGAGTGGGCAATGCTGCTGTGGGAGCGCGACGATCGTGTGGTGCGGAGTGCTCCTCGGTTTTTGGAGGCTCTGAAAAAGGTCTTCTTAGGACCTCAGGTCACGCATGATATGGCACTCCAACTGCTGGCAATGTCACAGGGCTTGTCCATGGTCAGCCAGTTCTCAGACCAATTTCGGACTTTGGCCTCTGAATTAGAGTGGCCAGATAAAGTTCTTATTCCAGTGTTCTGGAGAGGACTGGCAGACCATGTAAAGGATGCTTTGGCTACCAGGGAGATTCCTGCCACACTGGAGAAACTCATTTCTATATCTACCTCATCGACCTCCGTTTTCACGAGCGGAGGTTAGAGCAGACCCAGTGTAGGCAGAGGTTTCAGCTGGCACCCACCTTTGCCAAACCTCTTGAATTTCCCGTTCGGGCATCTGACTCCCCAGAGACCATGGAGACTACTCGAGTGAGATCTAAGTCTCGGACCACTCGAGTATCCGTGGTCTGTAGAGTGTGTCAGCAGCAAGGACATTATGCCAACCGATGTCCCCAGCGAATGAGTAAACGGTCATGTTCCGTGACCATGGGTGCAGGGTCATTAGACGCGAGGGATTTTGCTCCTGAAAGTTCTCCTTAAAGGGTTAATCTCTCTAGGTTCATCCACTCTTCCCACCAAGCTTTGTGTGGATTCTGGGGCAGAGGGGAATTTTATGTCCTCCTCCTTTGCCTCTCGCCATTCCATACCGCTGGTGACGCTCGCCGAGCCAATATCGGTGAGAGCATTGAATGGAGCAATCCTGCCCTCACAAATCACCCACCAGACTGTCTCTCTACCTCTGTCTATGCCCCCTTCTCATCAGGAGAATATATCCCTTTTTGTTCTTCCAAGGGAATAGATGAGGTTTTGTTGGGATTACCCTGGCTTTGCCACCACTCTCCCCATATTGAGTGGTCCTCTGGGAGAATACTGGGTTGGGGTGATCATTGCAGAGACAGATGTCTCAGAGAGGACGTTCAGGATTCCACCACGGAGATACCCATAGACCTTGCTTCTCTCCCCAAGGTTTATCGGTCATACGCGGATGTATTCTCCAAAAAGGCAGCAGAGACTCTTCCGCCTCATCGCCCCTATGACTGTCCTATAGATCTCTTGCCTGGTATGGAGCCCCCTCGGGAAGAGTGTATCCTCTTTCTCTTCCTGAGACGGAGGCCATGTCACAATACATCCAGGAAAATCTGGCAAGAGGGTTTATTAGGAAGTCAGTGTCACCAGCAGGGGCAGGATTTTTCTTCGTGCAGAAGAAGAATGGAGAATTACGACCATGTATAGACTATAGGGGTCTTAACGCCATTACCGATAAGAACAAATATCCTTTGCCCCTAATATCTGAGCTCTTTGATAGGCTCTGGGGAGCAAGGGTATTTACTAAGCTGGATCTTCGTGGTGCCTATAACCTGATCCGCATCCGTGAGGGGGACGAATGGAAGACGGCGTTCAATACCAGAGATGGACATTACGAATATCTTGTGATGCTCTTCGGGCTCTGTAATGCTCCAGCCGTCTTCCAAGATCTCGTAAATGACATCTTCCGGGACATGCTTGCCACCTCTGTGGTAGTCCATCTGGATGACATTCTCATCTTTTCTCCAGATATGGACACCCACGAGAGAGATGTTTGCAGGGTCTTCGACCTCTTGCGGGCAAATTCCTTATATGCGAAGTTGGAGAAGTGTGTGTTGAGCAGGAGTCTCTGCCATTCCTGGGCTATATCATCTCCACTCAGGGATTGGCTATGGATCCTGCCAAACTACAGGCTGTAATGGATTGGTAAGAACCCCACTCTCTTAAAGCGGTGCAGCGCTTTATGGGGTTCATTAATTACTATCACCAATTCATTCCCCACCTCTCTACTTTGGTTGCTCCCTTGGTAGCCCTCACCAAGAAGGAGCCAATCCCAAATTGTGGTTAGAGGAGGTCTCCAAGGCCTTTACTTCAATCAAGTCCCATTTTGCTAGTGCTCCTATCCTACATCGTCCCGAGGTTGATAAGCATTTTATATTGGAGGTAGATGCCTTGTCCGTTGGTTTTGGAGCAGTCCTTTTTCAAAAGGATGCTCAAGGTCGTAAACATCCTTGCTTCTTCTTCTCCAAGACCTTCACACCAGCGGAGCGGAATTATTCCATTAGGGATAGGAAGTTGCTAGCCATGAAGTTGGCCTTTTCCGAGTGGAGACATCTCCTGGAGGGGGCTCGCTTTCCCTTTCAAGTGTTCATTGACCATAAAAATTTGGTCTATTTACAGACCCCCAGCGGGAAATTCCCCTCAAGCCAGAGGGCCTTTTTTCTCCCCCGGTTTTCCTTTTACCCTCCATTTTCTCCCAGGGGGAAAACATTCGTACTGAGCCTGTCCCTCCGTGGGGGTCCCGAGAGGTGGGGGAGCCTCGGCTGATTGTCCCCACAGAGAGCCAAGAACTGTGGCCCGGTTTGCTTGATCTATGCCTCGGCAAACTTTTGTGCCCATCAATTGCGACCGAGGCACGGGGAGGACAACTGGGGGCCACAATGGTCCGTGACGTCAGGGAATACGTTCAGGCTGCGTCCCGCGCCAAGAAAAGTCCCCTCAAAACACCACTGGGTTACTTTTTTTCCCTTTTTCCGGTGGCAGACGGCCCTGGGAGATGGTTGGGATGGATTTTTTGGGGGCTTTAAACCCCCAAATCTCGGGGGGCACCATCACTGGGGATAACCACCACTTCTCCAAAATGGGGGCACTTGGGGGCCGTTACCAGGTTTTCCTTCTCACGGGGCCTTGGGAGCAAAATTA
>JARQOD010000001.1:93204740-93238177 GCA_033576555.1 Oophaga sylvatica
TTTGTTATTCACAGCATCCTCTATTTATTACATAGTCCTCTCTCGTTAGTTATAAAATAAAATGATTGCTGATGAGCATTACATAACCAGAAGACCAGTCCATCAGCCTTCTCCATTAAAGATGAAGCTTTTCCATGTTCTATCAGCAGTCATTTAATTTTATATCTAATAAGAGAGAACACTATTGAATAAAGAAAAGAGCGCTATAAATAACATGTTTTAGGGATCTAGTTCCCACTGCTGCACAAGGGGAATCTCGAGCCAGTCCCACTGCGGTCGCCCATCCATCTCCAGCCGCAGTGGAGCCTGCTCAGCAGAGACGTCGGTCCCAGCGTCTCGCCCAGTTTAACACTGTGTAGAGGCTTGTTGCAGTCTTTCCTGGTTCCCCTATTATAACCAGTGCTGGAGCAGGCAGTTCGGGAACTAAGTCCCTGCTTTCTCCATCTGAGCATGCCCAGGGCAAGATCTCCCATTGGAGATCAGGGGTCACATGCTCGGTTACAGCAGCGACTCCCATTGGTCTGCCAGGAAGGTCCTGAAACTACATGTGTTCTGGAATGGTTTCGCATTGGTCCTTTTCTGGTAGGTCCTGCAGTTGCTACTATAAAAGGGTGGCAGGGCTGGGCCGCCATGCGCTAGTATCAAATCTGTTACGTGCTTGCGCCAGTGTGGTCATGTATGCATGTGGTTAGGTCTGGCTGAAATAAGCCCCTAGAATACTGGCACCTCCGGTGAGGAGATTGTATGTACGTGTTCAGGGCTCGGCTGAAAACGCCAGTAGAATACCGGCTACTCCGGTGAGGAGATTACTGCTTGGGTTCTGATTGCATGACCACAGACTGCAATCCGCTTAGCATTCATCTGTGTTCCCTGTGAGTCTAACAGGACACAGTCTTTTTCTCAGCGGCTCTGTGACGCAACAGGGTTCGCTTTATAACGCTGGTTCAGCGCCCTAGCGTTTTACTTTGCGGCTCACCGAAGCTAAGTGAGTTCGCACTTATCGCCATATAGCGCTGTGGCATTCCCGCTAGTGGCTTTGGGGATTAACAGAGTTCGCACTAACTGCCACAGCGTGCTACGGCATTTATTTTAGCGACTCTGTGGGATAACAGAGTTCACTATACTTTACAGCAGTCTTCGTACCTAAGCACCCCAATATCTATTAGGTGCATTCCGCAGACCCTAACATAATACTAGCGCCAGGGTCTGGCTAGTAAAATGGCGGACGACCAGCGTCTACAGCAGTACATCCAGCAACTGGAGGATAGGTTGGCGGTCCTTGAGCACACAACCTCAGCTGTGGATGTTACCGCAGTCGCTGTTCAGGCTGCAAGCGTAGCTGCAGCCAGTTTGTCCACCGGTACCTCTGCTCCGACATTATCCCACCTCCCACTTCCAGACAAGTTTACGGGTGACAGTTAACATTGTCGGGGATTCGTGAGTCAGTGCTCTATACAGCTTGAGCTTCTGGCAACACGTTTCCCCACGGAACAGGCACAAGTGTCTTTTATTGTGTCTCTTCTGTCGGGCAGAGCATTGGAGTGGGCAATGCTGCTGTGGGAGCGCGACGATCGTGTGGTGCGGAGTGCTCCTCGGTTTTTGGAGGCTCTGAAAAAGGTTTCTTAGGACCTCAGGTCACGCATGATATGGCACTCCAACTGCTGGCAATGTCACAGGGCTTGTCCATGGTCAGCCAGTTCTCAGACCAATTTCGGACTTTGGCCTCTGAATTAGAGTGGCCAGATAAAGTTCTTATTCCAGTGTTCTGGAGAGGACTGGCAGACCATGTAAAGGATGCTTTGGCTACCAGGGAGATTCCTGCCACACTGGAGAAACTCATTTCTATATCTACCTCATCGACCTCCGTTTTCACGAGCGGAGGTTAGAGCAGACCCAGTGTAGGCAGAGGTTTCAGCTGGCACCCACCTTTGCCAAACCTCTTGAATTTCCCGTTCGGGCATCTGACTCCCCAGAGACCATGGAGACTACTCGAGTGAGATCTAAGTCTCGGACCACTCGAGTATCCGTGGTCTGTAGAGTGTGTCAGCAGCAAGGACATTATGCCAACCGATGTCCCCAGCGAATGAGTAAACGGTCATGTTCCGTGACCATGGGTGCAGGGTCATTAGACGCGAGGGATTTTGCTCCTGAAAGTTCTCCTTAAAGGGGTTAATCTCTCTAGGTTCATCCACTCTTCCCACCAAGCTTTGTGTGGATTCTGGGGCAGAGGGGAATTTTATGTCCTCCTCCTTTGCCTCTCGCCATTCCATACCGCTGGTGACGCTCGCCGAGCCAATATCGGTGAGAGCATTGAATGGAGCAATCCTGCCCTCACAAATCACCCACCAGACTGTCTCTCTACCTCTGTCTATGCCCCCTTCTCATCAGGAGAATATATCCCTTTTTGTTCTTCCTAAGGGAATAGATGAGGTTTTGTTGGGATTACCCTGGCTTTGCCACCACTCTCCCCATATTGAGTGGTCCTCTGGGAGAATACTGGGTTGGGGTGATCATTGCAGAGACAGATGTCTCAGAGAGGACGTTCAGGATTCCACCACGGAGATACCCATAGACCTTGCTTCTCTCCCCAAGGTTTATCGGTCATACGCGGATGTATTCTCCAAAAAGGCAGCAGAGACTCTTCCGCCTCATCGCCCCTATGACTGTCCTATAGATCTCTTGCCTGGTATGGAGCCCCCTCGGGGAAGAGTGTATCCTCTTTCTCTTCCTGAGACGGAGGCCATGTCACAATACATCCAGGAAAATCTGGCAAGAGGGTTTATTAGGAAGTCAGTGTCACCAGCAGGGGCAGGATTTTTCTTCGTGCAGAAGAAGAATGGAGAATTACGACCATGTATAGACTATAGGGGTCTTAACGCCATTACCGATAAGAACAAATATCCTTTGCCCCTAATATCTGAGCTCTTTGATAGGCTCTGGGGAGCAAGGGTATTTACTAAGCTGGATCTTCGTGGTGCCTATAACCTGATCCGCATCCGTGAGGGGGACGAATGGAAGACGGCGTTCAATACCAGAGATGGACATTACGAATATCTTGTGATGCTCTTCGGGCTCTGTAATGCTCCAGCCGTCTTCCAAGATCTCGTAAATGACATCTTCCGGGACATGCTTGCCACCTCTGTGGTAGTCCATCTGGATGACATTCTCATCTTTTCTCCAGATATGGACACCCACGAGAGAGATGTTTGCAGGGTCTTCGACCTCTTGCGGGCAAATTCCTTATATGCGAAGTTGGAGAAGTGTGTGTTGAGCAGGAGTCTCTGCCATTCCTGGGCTATATCATCTCCACTCAGGGATTGGCTATGGATCCTGCCAAACTACAGGCTGTAATGGATTGGTAAGAACCCCACTCTCTTAAAGCGGTGCAGCGCTTTATGGGGTTCATTAATTACTATCACCAATTCATTCCCCACCTCTCTACTTTGGTTGCTCCCTTGGTAGCCCTCACCAAGAAGGAGCCAATCCCAAATTGTGGTTAGAGGAGGTCTCCAAGGCCTTTACTTCAATCAAGTCCCATTTTGCTAGTGCTCCTATCCTACATCGTCCCGAGGTTGATAAGCATTTTATATTGGAGGTAGATGCCTTGTCCGTTGGTTTTGGAGCAGTCCTTTTTCAAAAGGATGCTCAAGGTCGTAAACATCCTTGCTTCTTCTTCTCCAAGACCTTCACACCAGCGGAGCGGAATTATTCCATTAGGGATAGGAAGTTGCTAGCCATGAAGTTGGCCTTTTCCGAGTGGAGACATCTCCTGGAGGGGGCTCGCTTTCCCTTTCAAGTGTTCATTGACCATAAAAATTTGGTCTATTTACAGACCGCCCAGCGGCTAAATTCCCGTCAAGCCAGATGGTCCTTGTTCTTCTCCCGGTTCCATTTCACCCTCCATTTTCTCTCCAGGGAGAAGAACATTCGTACTGATGCTCTGTCTCGCTCCGTGGTGTCCTCTGAGGAGGTGGAGGAGGAGCCTCGGCTGATTGTCCCCACAGAGAGCCTAAGAACTGTGGCCCCGGTTTTGCTTGAGTCTATGCCTCTGGGCAAGACTTTTGTGCCCATCAATTTGCGACCGGAGGCACTGGCGAGGACATACTGGTGGCCACATATGGTCCGTGACGTCAGGGAATACGTTCAGGCGTGCGTCTCCTGCGCCAAGAATAAGTCCCCTCGAAAACAGCCAGCTGGGTTACTTTTCCCTTTACCGGTGGCAGACAGGCCCTGGGAGATGGTTGGGATGGATTTTGTGGTGGGCTTACCCAAGTCTCGGGGCTGCACCATCATCTGGGTGATAACCGACCACTTCTCCAAAATGGTGCACTTGGTGCCGTTACCATGGTTACCTTCTGCACGGGCCTTGGCAGCATTATTCATTAGGCATATTTTCCGCCTACACGGTATGCCAGACAAAATTGTCAGCGATCGAGGTCCCCAGTTTGCGTCTCGGTTCTGGAGAGAGTTGTGTCGTTTACTCACATTGAGTTGAATCTCTCCTCTGCATACCATCCCGAGACAAATGGGTTGGTAGAGAGGGCCAACCAGACCTTGGTCACATACTTGCGACATTTTGTCTCTGCCAGGCAGGATGACTGGGCATCCTTGCTACCTTGGGCTGAGTTTGCTCTAAATAATGCTGTTGCTGACTCCACCGGACAGACCCCATTCCTCCTGAACTACGGTCAGCATCCTTGGGTACCAGTGCCTATGCCCGTGTCTTCCGCCGATTCCAGGGTGGCAGACTGGGCTGTGGAGGCACGGGACATTTGGGACCGCACCCATTCAGGCCTCCAAAGAGAGGATGAGGTCTTCGGCCGATGTACATCGGCGCCCCGCTCCTTCATTTGCTCCAGGTGACTAGTGTTGAGCATTCCGATACCGCAAGTATCGGGTATCGGCCGATATTCGCTGTATCGGAATTCCGATACTTAGTTCCGATATTTTTCCAATATCGTATACCGGAATCGGAAGTTCCCATAATTCTTTGAGAGGCAATGTGATTTTAGTCAGCCAATGAGGAATCTTATGAAGTGTGGGCACATCCTGTAATGCTGCGGTCATCTTAACTAATGGCATGGCTGTGACTGGCTGCTGAAATGATGTCAGAATGCACTATAAAAGGCGCCGCCGCCATTTTAGCGTCACTGTGCTGTGAACTCAGTTAGGGACAGAACGGTGCTGTGCTGACTCTGAGGGACAGTTAGAGATTGCGATTTAGTGTACTGTGCTGTAGGCAGGCTAGCACCAACCGCTGTGTAAAGCTTCCTTTTGCCTTGCAGTGTTGTTTTAACAGCTCTGTGCAAGGTGTGTTGATTTTTGAGTGCAGATCACGCTCCAGTTAGTTCTTCACCACGCTGGTTGTAGCTCTGACGTGTGTCACTGCCTATCCTTCACATTTTTTCTCTAATTGGTGCAGCTCATTATATTTGAAAAAAATCTAATCTATTAGTGTGACGCGCTTCCATCCGTATACAATACATTGGTTACAAACACTATAGAAGTACAAAAGGGGCCTTTCACAGCTACTGAACAGTTGTCTCAGTGTTCACTGTAGTCTGTGAGCTTTTGATTTTTGAGTGCAGATACGCTCCAGTTAGTTCTTCAACCACTGCTGGTTGTAGTCTGCTGAGCGTGTGTCACTGCCTCATCTTCACATTTTTCTCTAATTGGTGCTGCTCCATTATATTTGAAAAAAATCTAATCTATTAGTGTGACGCGCTTCCATCCGTATACAATACATTGGTTGCAAACACTATAGAAGTACAGAAAGGAGCCTTTCACAGATAGTGAACAGTTGTGTTTCAGTGTTCACTGCAGTCTGTGAGGTTTTGATTTTTTGAGTGCAGATCACGCTCCAGTTAGTTCTTCAACCACTGCTGGTTGTAGTCTGCTGAGCGTGTGTCACTGCCTCATCCTTCACATTTTTCTCTAATTGGTGCTGCTCCATTATATTTGAAAAAAATCTAATCTATTAGTGTGACGCGCTTCCATCCGTATACAATACATTGGTTACAAACACTATAGAAGTACACAAAGGGGCCTTTCACAGCTACTGAACAGTTGTCTGCAGTGTTCACTGTAGTCTGTGAGCTTTTCATTTTTTGAGTGCAGATTACGCTCCAGTTAGTTCTTCAACCACTGCTGGTTGTAGTCTGCTGAGCGTGTGTCACTGCCTCATCCTTCACATTTTTCTCTAATTGGTGCTGCTCCATTATATTTGAAAAAAATCTAATCTATTAGTGTGACGCGCTTCCATCCGTATACAATACATTGGTTACAAACACTATAGAAGTACACAAAGGGCCTTTCACAGCTACTGAACAGTTGTCTGCAGTGTTCACTGTAGTCTGTGAGCTTTTATTTTTTGAGTGCAGATTACGCTCCAGTTAGTTCTTCAACCACTGCTGGTTGTAGTCTGCTGAGCGTGTGTCACTGCCTCATCCTTCACATTTTTCTCTAATTGGTGCTGCTCCATTATATTTGAAAAAAATCTAATCTATTAGTGTGACGCGCTTCCATCCGTATACAATACATTGGTTGCAAACACTATAGAAGTACAGAAAGGAGCCTTTCACAGATAGTGAACAGTTGTGTTTCAGTGTTCACTGCAGTCTGTGAGGTTTTGATTTTTTGAGTGCAGATCACGCTCCAGTTAGTTCTTCAACCACTGCTGGTTGTAGTCTGCTGAGCGTGTGTCACTGCCTCATCCTTCACATTTTTCTCTAATTGGTGCTGCTCCATTATATTTGAAAAAAATCTAATCTATTAGTGTGACGCGCTTCCATCCGTATACAATACATTGGTTACAAACACTATAGAAGTACACAAAGGGGCCTTTCACAGCTACTGAACAGTTGTCTGCAGTGTTCACTGTAGTCTGTGAGCTTTTCATTTTTTGAGTGCAGATTACGCTCCAGTTAGTTCTTCAACCACTGCTGGTTGTAGTCTGCTGAGCGTGTGTCACTGCCTCATCCTTCACATTTTTCTCTAATTGGTGCTGCTCCATTATATTTGAAAAAAATCTAATCTATTAGTGTGACGCGCTTCCATCCGTATACAATACATTGGTTCAAACACTATAGAAGTACACAAAGGGGCCTTTCACAGCTACTGAACAGTTGTCTGTCAAGTGTTCATGTATCTGGTTTTATTTGCAAGTTACCGTTACAATACATTGGTTGCAAACACTAAGAAGTCACAAAGGGCCTTTCACACTACTGAACAGTTGTCTGCAGTGTTCATGCGTCTCTGAGAATAACCAACTTAAGCCTTATAACTTTTCTGACTTTCTTTATCAATCTACCAAGATGAAGAAGGCAGGGAGTAAGGCACGTGGTCGTGGCCGTGGAGTTTCAGCAGGGAGAGGACGTGGGGATTCTGTGGCTGCTGCCGCACCCAGTGACACCAGCATCCACCAGTTTTCCCCGTGAGCGTTCCTTTATGCGCACTTTGGTAGGAGCTCAGCGTACCCCCCTGCTGCGGGAAGAACAAATTGAAGCCGTTGTTGGTTTGATGGCAGCCAATGCATCTACTTCAATTGCTTCCACCTCCTCTCAGGACCACAGCACTGTTGAACAACCATCTGTCTCTTCACCGCCTGCCAAATTGCCCAGGCAGTCAGAGAGTTCTGAACTGGAGCCAGCTGAGTCTCTGCTTCTGTTCTCAGAATCTGTTGGCTTGCAAACAGGGGCCCAGCCAAGCAGCATTCTGGAATGTGAAGAAGAGGCAGTATGCAGTGATGCGCAACAGCTGTGTCTCTCTGAATGTGAAGAGGCGGGTGAGCCAGTGCCGATGGCCAGCACACCGCAGAACGCATCTGATGATGATGAGACTCAGGTGCCAGTTTCTGTTGAGCATGGTGCTGGCCAGACCACCCAACAGCAGCAGGTGTTGGAAGAGGGTAGTGGAGATGATGAGGTCCAAGACCCAACATGGCGTGAGGAACAGGAAGGTGGTGGTAGCAGCTCTGAGGAAGAGATTGCCCCAACGGTCCAAACAGTAGGGAGAGGTAGGCTGCAGACTCGGTTGCCTGTAGCCTCCAGTTTGGCACCCGTTCGTAGCAGTTCTCTTCCAACAGCCAAAACGGGCGCTCCCAGGACTTGCACTGCGTGGTCCTTTTTTGACACACTTGCAGATGATATTTGCTATGTCAAATGCAAGCTGTGTAATCAAAAAGTAAAAAGAGGTAAAAGTGTCAGTAACCTTAATACCACAAATATGTGGAAACATGTGCGGTCAAAGCACGTGGTTGAGTTACAAAGACACACTGGAGATGTAGGCCAACCTACAGCAGCACCTACATCTTCAGCTCGTGTTGGAGCCTCTTCCTCCAGCTCACACACAGCTGGTTAAGCTTCCTCACAGGATCGCCATGGAAGAACCTCTGTCACTGTTGTCCAGAGACCCAGTGTTATTCCACCCACAGCTGCAAGTTCCCTGTCATCCTCACACTCCCAGGCCACAAAACAGCCATCGGTAGCACAGGCATGGGATAAAAGACGGCCATACTCGGCAAACCATCCACGAGCACAGGCTCTGAATGCTGGCATTGCAAAACTCCTGTCCCTTGAAATGCTGTCATTCAGGCTGGTGGAGACTGACAGTTTCCGTAACTTAATGGCATTGGCAGTCCCACAATATAATGTGCCCAGCCGATTTTATTTCAGCAGGCAAGCTGTCCCTGGTCTGCAAAAGCATGTTGAGGGAAAAATTAAACATGCGCTACTAAACGCCGTCAGTAGCAAGGTCCACCTGACCACCGATGCGTGGACCAGTACCCATGGCCAGGGACGATACCTTTCCCTCACTGCCCATTGGGTCAATGTTGTGGAGCCGGGTACAGATCTTGCGAGTGGCGCTGTACGTGTTCTGCCAACTCCAAGGATTGCAGGAATCAAGTCTGTCCACATTGACTCCTCCTCCTACTCCAGTTCCTCAGAATCATCGCTGCAGGAGCCGTCACGGTCTACCTCCACATGGACCCGTGAACGCTTACCTGATGCGACCGATATGAGCACAGCCGTGGCCAAACGTCAACAGGCCGTCCTGAAATTAATTTCCATGGGGAATCGAAGCCACACAGCGCAGGAGCTCTGGAATGCCATCAAGCAGGAGAGCGACGTGTGGTTTTTGCCAGCGAATCTCCAGCCAGGCTTGGTAGTGTGTGACAATGGCCGAAATCTGGTGGCAGCTCTGGGCCTTGGCAACCTCACTCACATACCATGTCTGGCACATGTGCTCAACTTGGTCGTGCAGAGTTTTTTGAGGGACTATCCGGATCTTGATGCACTGCTGCACAAGGTCCGCCTAGAGTGCGCTCACTTGCGACGTTCCAGCATCGCCAGATCGCGCATTGCAGCTCTGCAACGCAGATTTCGCCTTCCTGAACATCGCATCATATGTGACGTACCCACCAGGTGGAATTCCACGTTACATATGTTGGAGCGGTTGTGTGAGCAGCAGCCAGCAGTAATGGAGTATCAGCTGCATCAGGCGCAATCAACTCGCAATTTGCGCCGTTCACACTTCACCACTACTGAGTGGGCCTCTATGAAGGACATCTGCCACGTTTTGCGTCCGTTTGATGAGTCAACGCGGATGGCGAGTGCAGATGATGCACTAGTCAGCCTGACTGTCCCCCTTATCTGCCTGCTTCAAAAAACACTGCAAGCACTAAGGGATGAGGTTTTGGAAGATGGAGGATGAGGAGTCACAAATTCCATCACCTTCTGGACAGTCAGCGCAACGTGGTTCCTCACAAAGGGCTGGGCAGGGCTCACTTTGTGAGGAGGATGAGGAGGAGTCAATGGAGGAGGAAGACATCGCTCCAGAGGGAGGTACACAACGCTCTAGTCAGTATGTAGAGCGAGGGTGGGGTGATGCAGAGCAGGCAGAGATTACGCCTCTTGCAGGGGACAGCGTTTCTTGGCCAGTTGGGAGTCTGCAGCACATGGTTGATTTCATGCTGCAGTGCCTGAGAAACGACCGCCGCATCGCCCACATTCTCACCACGTCTGATTATTGGGTGTACACCCTCCTAGACCCTCGCTACCGGGACAACTTACAAAGCCTCATCACACCGTTGAACCGGGAGCGTAAAATGCGGGAGTACCAAGACACACTGGTGCAATCCATAATGTTCTCCATTCCAGCCGAGAGCACTGCTGCTGCTGCTACTGCTTTACAAAGCAGCTCTGTGCGTCGAGGCAGTGGAGACAGCTCTGCAACAAGAGGGAGCACAAGCAGCGCCTCTTCAAAAGGCAAGACCAGTATGTTCCAAATGTGGCGAAGTTTTGTGGCAGCGCCACAAATGTCTACACCATCCGAGACGGCTCCAGTCAGCAGGAGGCAACGTTTCCGTAAGATGGTGACAGACTACATGTCTTTCCCTCTCAGTGTACTCCCAGATGGCTCTTCCCCATTCAAGTTTTGGGTCTCTAAGCTGGATACATGGCCAGAGCTTAGCCAGTATGCATTGGAGGTGCTGGCTTGCCCTGCTGCCAGTGTATTATCGGAGCGCGTCTTTAGTGCTGCAGGTGGTGTACTAACAGACCGTCGCATGCGGCTATCCTCCGATAATGTAGACCGGCTTACTTTTCTGAAAATGAACAAGGAATGGATCTCGCCAGAATTTGTCTGTCCGTTTTCAGATTAAATAACTGGTTCGCAACGTTATCCATGTCTCCTGTTATGTTCATCTTTCTACCACCTGAACTCTACTCCTGGGCTACAACACTGCCAGTTGCTGCTCAGAAGTGTCGTGTCCACAGACCAATACACAAGCTATAGTGTTAGTGGGGTTCAGTAACGCCAGCTGTTCCCCTGCTGTGTGTCCGGCAAGAAGTCTCCTGTTCCCTACACATGCACAGAAAAACCCATGTCGAACATGCTCCAAATAGGGAAGAGCCGTCACCCTGATTGTTATGCTTAAAACATGAAATTGTGAAGTTTTCCAGGCCTAGAATGATAAATTTTTATGACAAATATGGACAAATAATAATTTGTCATCACAGCGCATATCTGCACATGTCTATTAGAAATGGTAACAAAAACTAAAACATAGTGTTCACTTTTTGAAATTAATGCATAAAAGTACATTTCATACTTATCAATTAATGCTTTTTAAGGAACTTTATCTGTACCTGTAAGATAATGCAGTCAATGGATGTACGAATCATAAAATCCTCATCATCATCACGAGTTTTATTTATGACAGACATTATAAAATACACATACTGATGCCAACTGTAACTTCACACACCATATATGAAATGGCCAGCATGTAAACCTGGTAATAATGTGCAATAATAAATTATTACATCTAGAAAGTGCATCATGCATACTGACAATATGTAGTTATACCTGCAAGTGCTGTTGAAACAACCACAACAGATATAAATTAATAATGGTATATAGGTATCACAGTGCATAGTTACTCATGGACAATGTCGATGTAATACTGTACCTCAATAAAGTCAGCGTCAACCATTATGCTTGTTAGTCTTGTAGATTGTTAAAGAGGGAACGTTCTTTTTTTGTTGGTCATAGGTGGAGTATTAGACAGTAAATGATTACTGCTGTCGTATTTTTGGCATCCCTAGGGCGCAATAACGCTGCGTAACGTCACATTTTATAGAGTCATCTAATTGACACACGCTACCCTACCCTACGCGTGACAGTAGGAAGGTAGTGTTGACGGATAAAGCCTGGCGCAACCAGACATGCTTTTACCCTCTTCAACACTGTACAAGCAAAAAATGCATGATTGCAGCCGCAGACTTTATTGACGTACAGTATAACATCGCCATTACCCATCAGAGGCTGTCCACTGTCTGATACAGACATAGAATATACCTTTGCTATCCGTAGCCTTTGTTTCACCTACACTTGCAGGCACACACTTAAATTGTGACAATGCATTATGTTTTTTTAAATGGTTATTTTTTATCGTACATTATTGTGTCATCACATTGATGAGTCCATGCTGGACATGTCATACATGCTGTACAAAGTAACGATTTTATTAACTTAAATAATTGAAATGTCTGTGACTGTCACATCTAAATTGCAATGATGATGATGATGAGTGACTATTACAAAATCCATTGTCTTCACTATGTTATGGTTTAACATAGCGTTCCTTAAGCATTATTCATAAATACAAAAATGGACTTTTATTCTTAAATTTACAACACTATATTTTGTAACCAATTTTTTGGGTGGTGTGTTGTTCCATTTCTTGTTGGCATGTGCATATATGCGTTTATATTTGCAGTGTCTTTATTTTTATTCTTGAAGTTAGGAAACATGTGTATCTTCGTACCGTGTTAGCCAGTAGATAGAAAAATATTTAGACTTGAGAGTCCGCAGTGGTTGTTACCTTTTAATGGATAACTGAAAAGATGGTAACAAATTGCAAGCTTTCAAGGCTACTCACGTCTCTTCATCAGGCAAAGACTAAAACAAAAAATGAAGCATCACATATTTCTATACACAACAGGACACAGGAATAGTGAAATAGGTAAGACAAGTAAGTGACGTGTAGCAGAACTCTCATTATCACAGAGGGATGAACATAAATATTGGAACAGTTCCTAGATAAGGATAAAAAGTTTTATTGCCCTCTGATTGGGGTCTGGTTTTGTGTTTTCATGCCCCCGGAAGGGCAGAGACGCAGATTCCTTAATTGATATAGAATGACATAAATCCGTGTGATCTATTCATTCCATCACTAACAGTGTCAAAGGTCATGATGAGCTTATATTCTGAAACCTTTGTATCTTTCTCATATTTGAAGTTATATTTTAATACCAGTAATTCCATATCCATCATGCTATGACCGGGCATACAAAATTGTTTTGCCACAGGTAAATCCATTATTTTTTCTCTTATTGTGTGGCGCTGATAATTCATCCTTGTTCTCATTTTTTGGCCGGTCTCCCCTCACTTGTCCCTCCCTCACTTGTCTTACCTATTCCTGTGTCCTGTTGTGTGTAGAAATATGTGATTCTTCATTTTTTGTTTTAGTCTTAGCCTGATGAAGAGACCTGAGTAGTCTCGAAAGCTTGGAATCATAGAATCATAGAATCATAGAATGGTAGAGTTGGAAGGGACCTCCTGGGTCATCTGGTCCAACCCCCTGCTCAAAGCAGGATTCTCTAAATCATCCCAGACAGATGTCTATCCAGCCTCTGTTTGAAGACTTCCATTGAAGGAGAACTCACCACCTCTTGTGCAGCCTGTTCCACTCATTGATCACCCTAACTGTCAAAAGTTTTTTCTAATATCTAATCTGTGTCTCCTCCCATTCAGTTCATCCCATTGCTTCTAGTCTTTCCTTGCGCAAATGAGAATAAGATGATCCTTCTACAATGTGACAGCCCTTGAGATATTTGTAGACAGCTATTAAGTCTCCTCTCAGTCTTCTTTTTTGCAAGCTAAACATTCCCAAATCCTGCAACCGTTCCTCATAGGACATGGTTTGCAGACCGTCACCATTCTGGTGGCTCTTCTCTGAACTTGCTCCAGTTTGTTGATGTCTTTTTAAAATGTGGTGCCCAAACTGGACACAGTATTCCAGATGAGGTCTGACCAAAGAGGAGTAGAGGGCAATAATGACCTCACGTGATCTGATTTGTTACCATATTTTCAGTTAGCCATTAAACGGTATCAACCACAGAGGACTCTCAAGTATAAATATTTTTCTATTCTTGGAATTGAAATTCATCATTTTATTGTCCTAGTAAAACTTCATTTATTCTTGTTTGAAGTACATACATTTGCAATGGCCACGTAACAAGGCAATAACTCAATATTTTATGCCTACACCCTCCTTGACCCTGGGCTTCAACACCGCCAGTTGCTGCTCAGAAGTGTTAGATGCACAGATGAAAACAATCGCTGATGTGTTTGTGGGGTTCAGTAACGCCTGCTGTTCCCCTGCTGTGTGTCTGGCAAAAATTACTGCTGCTAACTACAACTTCAACTTCAAACATCTCATACTAGGCCTCTGCCTACACCCTCCTTGACCCTGGGCTTCAACACCACCAGTTGCTGCTCAGAAGTGTTAGATGCACAGATGAAAACAATCGCTGATGTGTTTGTGGGGTTCAGTAACGCCTGCTGTTCCCCTGCTGCTAGCTACCTAATCATGGTGAAAAAAACATGACATGTCAAAGTGTCTAGTGCTACACATAGATATGAGGCTACACCCTGATTTCTAAGCTGTAAACATTTGAAACGTCAACTTTAAAACCATAAAATGATTAGTCTTTGTCACAAATCCGTTACAAAATAATTGTGACATATTATTACAGATATGCACATGTCGAAAACAAATGCAAACACAAAAGCCTACTTATGCTATAGGATACTGATGGTCAACCTTGTCACTCCATAGCTTAGACAAATCCAACTCACATCATGACTCAAATTCTGCAATGTTGGAAGTGCATAATGTGGGTTGAACTTTGACAACTGCTGCAGTGCGAAGGTTATACTTCAGTGTTCTTGCCTTTTAAATAAAAGCATACAAGTAAATATAATAATCCAATGTTGATTAAGGGACGTGATGTACACCTGTAATATTGTGCAAACAATGCATGTAGGAATAGTCCTCTTCAACATTACTTATATTTGTGTCATTTTAAAAAATACATATTTAATTAGAAAGTTAACAGCCCATATCATAAAGGTCCTTCATGTAAACATGATAATCGCTAACAAAAATCATGCATTACCTTGGTAAAGTCAATAGTGCATAGTCACAATAGCAAAATATATACCTGTAAGTGGTGCTGAAAGAACGACAACTGATAGAATAGGTGAATGATATCTATTTATCAGACTGAATAGCGACACCTGTACAATGTCGATATAATACTGTACATTAACAAAACAGCTGTGTCACACCTCACACTTGTTTTTCTTGTAGCTTGTTATGTAATAGGGCACATGCGTGTATGTTTCATCATAGGTGCATGTTTACTGAGTAAAGCAGTCATGACAACGCCTTTGTGTTGTCGGTACGCTTGCGATGATGAACGATGCGCACCGTGAATGTTAGTCTGCGTCATAAGACGTACAGATGCTCCAATACCCAACGCGTCACAGCAGGAAGCCAGTCTGTGCGTCCAAACAAAGGCGCAACCATACATGCACGTAACCTTTTATAAAGCTATATTAAAAAAAGGATGTAGTAGTAACGCACACTTTATTGAGGTACAGTATTACATCGCCATTCACCATCTGTGGCTATGCAGTCTCATCTATATATACCTTATCTATCCGTTGTCATGCTTGCAAGTCCACAGTCAGGCATAAATATCTGTTTTCACTCTGCACTATGCACTTTTTAAATTTTTTGTTTGTTAATATAAATGATTGGCACATATTATCAGTATTACATGATGGAAATTTTAGATATTTTTAAAAAAATTTTAGTGATATTATTCACCAAATGTAAAGTTTTATGAATGTCAAAGATAACTTGTAATGCTGATTATGTTTTTAAGTCAGCCATTCATTGTCTACACAATAAAAATGGTGTACATACTGTTACTTAGCCATCATTAATGGATTCTGATATGTACTTGTATGCTTTTATTTTAAACCGTATAGCAGATTATTTAACCTATTTTAATTGTGGTTTGCATTGCTTTTCAACATGCTAATGTATGCGTTTATGTTTGTAAATTATTAATTTACATATATTTTTTTAAGTAAAATCATCATCTTATGGTACTAAAGGTTATATTTCTCTTGTTTGGAGTATAGACATTTTTAATTGACACGTAACAAGGAAAATACTTGATATAGTATTTAAACATCCTCCTTGACCCTGGGCTCCAACACCGTCAGTTGTTGCTCGGAAGTGCTGTTAGCACAGTCAACACTTGCTCCTGTGTTACTGGGGTTCAGTAATGTCAGCTGTTCCCCTGCTGTGTGAACAGCAAAAAGTCCTGCTGCCTCCACCATGCTCTCTTCTCATCCCTGGGCTACAACACCGCCAGTTGTTGCTCGGAAGTGCTGTTAGCACAGTGAACACTTGCTCCTGTGTTACTGGGGTTCAGTAATGTCAGCTGTTCCCCTGCTGTGTGAACGGCAAAAAGTCCTGCTGCCTCCACCATGTTCTCTTCTCATCCCTGGGCTACAACACCGCCAGTTGTTGCTCGGAAGTGCTGTTAGCACGGTCAACACTTGCTCCTGTGTTACTGGGGTTCAGTAATGTCAGCTGTTCCCCTGCTGTGTGAACGGCAAAAAGTCCTGCTGCCTCCACCAGGTTCTCTTCTCATCCCTGGGCTACAACACCGCCAGTTGTTGCTCGGAAGTGCTGTTAGCACAGTGAACACTTGCTCCTGTGTTACTGGGGTTCAGTAATGTCAGCTGTTCCCCTGCTGTGTGAACGGCAAAAAGTCCTGCTGCCTCCACCATGTTCTCTTCTCATCCCTGGGCTACAACACCGCCAGTTGTTGCTCGGAAGTGCTGTTAGCACAGTCAATACTTGCTCCTGTGTTACTGGGGTTCAGTAATGTCAGCTGTTCCCCTGCTGTGTGAATGGCAAAAAGTCCTGCTGCCTCCACCATTGTAAGGTTCTATGTATATATTCCTGAAACTCAGTTTGTTCGTCAGCCATTTTACTTTCTGTCTTGCTGCAGCTATCTTGCCCTCAGTCAAAATGGAGTTTCCAGCTTGCATGTTCCCGCCCTGATTCTCTCCTTTGCTTCTTAAGCAGCCACAGCTGAGCAATCAGTGCTTCAGAATCTAGCCTGCAGTGAACCTGTGACTTGACTCCTGTAAGCCTTGGACCTTGTACTCCAGCTATTCCTACTGAGGAACTCTGAAGCACTTGTGGACTCTGAACCCTGCTCTTTGAAAGACCCACGTTTGCATGGACTTACGGTAACAGAGAAGAAGATCCTGAATCTGTATTGGAGAGTGATTGCTGAGCTTGGATTACTCTGGCCTGCTGTGTCTCCTGTTTCTGTGTCTGCAAACTGTGTGACTATTTCTGCCAACTTGTATGAAGTAATACAGGACTTTTCTATATCAAACCTGTGACTCCTGTGTTTTCATCGCACCCAAGCACAAGACGCTATATGAACTGTACTACATACATTACAACCATGTTCTCTTCTCATCCCTGGGCTACAACACCGCCAGTTGTTGCTCGGAAGTGCTGTTAGCACAGTCAACACCTGCTCCTGTGTTACTGGGGTTCAGTAATGTCAGCTGTTCCCCTGCTGTGTGAACGGCAAAAAGTCCTGCTGCCTCCACCATGTTCTATTCTCATCCCTGGGCTACAACACCGCCAGTTGTTGCTCGGAAGTGCTGTTAGCACAGTCAACACTTGCTCCTGTGTTACTGGGGTTCAGTAATGTCAGCTGTTCCCCTGCTGTGTGAACGGCAAAAAGTCCTGCTGCCTCCACCATGTTCTCTTCTCATCCCTGGGCTACAACACCGCCAGTTGTTGCTCGGAAGTGCTGTTAGCACAGTCAACACTTGCTACTGTGTTACTGAGGTTCAGTAATGTCAGCTGTTCCCCTGCTGTGTGAATGGCAAAAAGTCCTGCTGCCTCCACCATGTTCTCTTCTCATCCCTGGGCTACAACACCGCCAGTTGTTGCTCGGAAGTGCTGTTAGCACAGTGAACACTTGCTCCTGTGTTACTGGGGTTCAGTAATGTCAGCTGTTCCCCTGCTGTGTGAACGGCAAAAAGTCCTGCTGCCTCCACCATGTTCTCTTCTCATCCCTGGGCTACAACACCGCCAGTTGTTGCTCGGAAGTGCTGTTAGCACAGTCAACACTTGCTCCTGTGTTACTGGAGTTCAGTAATGTCAGCTGTTCCCCTGCTGTGTGAACGGCAAAAAGTCCTGCTGCCTCCACCATGTTCTATTCTCATCCCTGGGCTACAACACCGCCAGTTGTTGCTCGGAAGTGCTGTTAGCACAGTCAACACTTGCTCCTGTGTTACTGGGGTTCAGTAATGTCAGCTGTTCCCCTGCTGTGTGAACGGCAAAAAGTCATGCTGCCTCCACCCTGTTGTCTTCTCATCCCTGGGCTTCAACACCGGCAGTTGTTGCTCGGAAGTGTCATTGGCACGGGTACTCACTCCTACCCAGACTGGTTACAGCACGCCATCTGTTTCCTGTCAGTGTAAACGTCACTTAGCCTCCAATAAGTTGTCCTGTCGTGTTGCGGTCGGGTTAGCCGACTCTATGGTGCTTGGAGTTTAGGTGTTCCTATGTGTGCTGCGGGATATGCAAATAAAGGCTGTTTCCGTTGTGACAATAGGACAATCACCCACTGTAGTACTGTGGGATTCGGTAACTGCGGCCGGCTCGCGGCCTGTCAACTTAAATTTCCATGGGTACCTTCTGCTACCCGTCCGGGTTCCAGTACCGTCAGCTGGTTCTCCGCAGTGCCTTTGGCCTAGGTGCCTCCATCTCGGTATCCGAGTTCCAGCAACGTCTGCTGGTCCTTGGTAGTGCTTTGGAGCACAGGTACCTCCTGCTTAGTAACCGTGTCCCAGTAACGTCAGCTGGTCCTCGGTTGTGCCATTGGCTCTTTTCCTTCTGCTGCCCTCCGGGTTCCAGCACAGTCAGCTGGTCCTCGTTACTTGCATTGGCTCTTGTACCTTCTGCTACCCGTCCGGGTTCCAGTACCGTCAGCTGGTTCTCCGAAGTGCCTTTGGCCTAGGTGCCTCCATCTCGGTATCCGAGTTCCAGCAACGTCTGCTGGTCCTTGGTAGTGCTTTGGAGCACAGGTACCTCCTGCTTAGTAACCGTGTCCCAGTAACGTCAGCTGGTCCTCGGTTGTGCCATTGGCTCTTTTCCTTCTGCTGCCCCTCCGGGTTCCAGCACAGTCAGCTGGTCCTCGTTACTTGCATTGGCTCTTGTACCTTCTGCTACCCGTCCGGGTTCCAGTACCGTCAGCTGGTTCTCCGCAGTGCCTTTGGCCTAGGTGCCTCCATCTCGGTATCCGAGTTCCAGCAACGTCTGCTGGTCCTTGGTAGTGCTTTGGAGCACAGGTACCTCCTGCTTAGTAACCGTGTCCCAGTAACGTCAGGTGGTCCTCGGTTGTGCCATTGGCTCTTTTCCTTCTGCTGCCCCTCCGGGTTCCAGCACAGTCAGCTGGTCCTCGTTATTTGCATTGGCTCTTGTACCTTCTGCTACCCGTCCGGGTTCCAGTACCGTCAGCTGGTTCTCCGCAGTGCCTTTGGCCTAGGTGCCTCCATCTCGGTATTCGAGTTCCAGCAACGTCTGCTGGTCCTTGGTAGTGCTTTGGAGCACAGGTACCTCCTGCTTAGTAACCGTGTCCCAGTAACGTCAGCTGGTCCTCGGTTGTGCCATTGGCTCTTTTCCTTCTGCTGCCCCTCCGGGTTCCAGCACAGTCAGCTGGTCCTCGTTACTTGCATTGACTCTTGTACCTTCTGCTACATTTACAAATTGAAGATTTTTTCAATGCTTTTTTGGGTAATCACTCTGGATCTCCAACAATGAAGACGACGACCCTGATGACCACCCCGAAGAAGATGACGACCACAAGGACGACGAGCATCAAGCCAACCAGCCTAAACACCATCACAAAGAAGAAATAAAAGATTACCAAACAGGACTAAGAAGGTTAAGACAAACTACAAGATACAGAACAAGAGACTTAAGAACAATAAGCAGAAGATCAAAAAGCAGAAGAACATGAAGTATAAGACCAAAATGAAGAGCAAAATATATGCTCTAAATTATAAGCAGAAGAAGACTAAGCAGTGTATGGGGGTGAGTCCGTTCCTCCTCGTGGTGCCCCTGGAAAATGCCTGCTGCTGCAGGCTAAACTGAACACGGACAAATACTGTTGTAATTTAAATCTTTTGTGACAGCAAGAATGGAAGGATGAAAAATTCATACTTTGACAGATTACAAGTACAGGATTCTCTGTCACAAATAAGAATATGATGAAGAAGATGAAGTACAATATGAATAAGAATAATAGTTTAATAAGAGGAATATGAGTAATGTTAACAAAAAGATGAATAGCAAGAAGTTTAAGAAGAAGATAAAGAAGGTGAAGATGAAGAATAATTTGATGAAAAAGATGATGCTGCTGAAGATTATGAAGGAGAAAGTGTGTCAAAAGTTAAAAAGGTGAAGAGCATGGAAGTTGTGAAATATACATATTTGCCAAAATAGAAAAAACGTTAACAACATTGTCAATTTCTTCGTCAATCCGAACATCTTTAAAAAAAAAAATATTTATGCTATTCCATTTGATTGGGTTAAACATCTATGCCTTTAATGTCTCCTCAACCTTCCCCAATACATTCTACATTACTCTTTGTTGTTTTCCTTCATGTACAATTAACCAACAAGGCAAGAATGGGTTTTTTTTAATTCCGATATTTTGTTCCCATAGACTTACATTGGATTTCCGGTATCGGTATCGGGTATCGCCGATATTTTTTGGGTATCGGCGATACCATTCCGATTCCGATACTTTTGGATATCGGAAAGTATCGCTCAACTCTACAGGTGACCTATTGTGGCTCTCTGCCCGAAACATCAGGCTACATGTAGAGTCCACCAAGTTGGCACCTCGCTTTTTGGGTTCCTTTAAAGTCCTTGAGCAGGTGAACCCGGTGGTTTACCGCCTAGCCCTTCCGCCTCGCCTTGGTATCACCGACACCTTTCACGTGTCCCTCCTGAAACCCGTGGCCATTTCGCAGTTTTCCGAGTCATCTGCCGGGAAGTCGGGTTCATCTACTGACGATCATGAGGTGAACGCCATTGTTGGGTGCAAGGTGGTACGGGGCAAAAAAATTTATTTGGTGGATTGGAGGGGTTATGGGCCTGAGGATAGGTCCTGGGAGCTTGCCGAGCATATTCACGCTCCGCAGCTCATCGCTGCCTTTGAACGTAGCGAGGCCCAAAGAAGGGGGGGTAATGCTAGGGATCGAGTTCCCACTGCTGCACAAGGGGAATCTCGAGCCAGTCCCGCTGCAGTCCCCCATCCATCTCCAGCCGCAGTGGAGCCTGCTCAGCAGAGACGTCGGTCCCAGCGTCTCGCCCAGTTTAACACTGTGCAGAGGCTTGTTGCAGTCTTTCCTGGTTCCCCTATTATAACCAGTGCTGGAGCAGGCAGTTCGGGAACTAAGTCCCTGCTTTCTCCATCTGAGCATGCCCAGGGCAAGATCTCCCATTGGAGATCAGGGGTCACATGCTCGGTTACAGCAGTGACTCCCATTGGTCTGCCAGGAAGGTACTGAAACTACATGTGTTCTGGAATGGTTTCGCATTGGTCCTTTTCTGGTAGGTCCTGCAGTTGCTACTATAAAAGGATGGCATGGCTGGGCCGCCATGCGCTAGTATCAAATCTGTTAAGTGCTTGCGCCAGTGTGGTCATGTATGCATGTGGTTAGGTCTGGCTGAAATAAGCCCCTAGAATACTGGCACCTCCGGTGAGAAGATTGTATGCACATGTTCAGGGCTCGGATGAAAACGCCAGTAGAATACCGGCTACTCCGGTGAGGAGATTACTGCTTGGGTTCTGATTGCATGACCACAGACTGCAATCCGCTTAGCAGTCATCTGTGTTCTCTGTGAGTCTAACAGGACACAGTCTTTTTCTCAGCGGCTCTGTGACGCAACAGGGTTCGCTTTATAACGCTGGTTCAGCGCCCTAGCGTTTTACTTTGTGGCTCACTGAAGCTAAGTGAGTTCGCACCTATCGCCATATAGCGCTGTGGCATTCCCGTTAGCGGCTCTGAGGATTAACAGAGTTCGCACTTACTGCCACAGTGCGCTACGGCGTTTATTTTAGCGACTCTGCGGGATAACAGAGTTCGCTACTTTCGCCATCTTACTAGCAGCGGGCTTTGCCTGCAGGGTGCACCCCGGGCTGCGAACGCACCTCTCCACTATATTTATTAGGTGCGTTCCGCAGACCCTAACACAGAGCACACCACAACTTTGTCAACCCACTATAACATCTCCATCTACACCTCCCTTACAGTCCAGCAATTTGTCCTGTTCACCGTACTCCACTCTCTCTCAGCACAACAGGCAGCCCTTGGTCCCACAGTTGTGATCACATAAAAGAATGTTTCCTACTACACATGCCAAAACTAAGAGCTTAAACTCCACCATCTCCATTCTGTTGGACACAGAAATACTGTCTTTTCGATTGGTGGATATAGACGGTTTCCGAAAGTTGATAGCAGTCGCAGTCCCTCAGTACCAGTTGCTTAGCCGCCATTACTTCTCTAAGAAAGCTGGGCCTGTGCTTCACCAGGATGTCACAAACAACATCATCCACTCTGCAGAAAGCACGGTCGCTGTGTGCTCACTTCCGTCGATTACACTCTGCAGGTCATCGACTTGCTTCGCCTCAGAGATCTTTCGGGCTACCGGTTAACCATTTGATTTGCGATATGCCGACGCAGTGGAATTCCACTCCGCACATGTTGCAGCAACTGTGGTAGCAGCGACGAGCCCTGGTGCACCATGATCTTTTGCATAGCCTGGGCCAGCACAGGATGAATGTGGTGCAAATCATGCTTGCGGATTGGGCACAGACGAAGGACCTCTGAATCCTCTGCTCAGTTTCGAAATAGCTACTAAGAAAGTTAGCGCTGACATTGCCATCATCAGCATCACTATTCCGGTCATCTACATGCTGGAGTACAGTTTCCATACTCTGCGGGAGGTGGTGGTCCCAGAGGAAGAGGTGGAAGCAGAGGAGGATGCAAAGAGATAACAATATATCCAAGTTCCGGAGTGTCATTGCACAGGTGGATGCCATGGGAGGGTAGATTACAGTTATCGAGGGGGGCTCATGGTACCAAACAAGCTGTTACTGAAGGTGCAGGAGCGAAGAAACAAATGGAGGAGGACAAGGAGGAAGAGTTGATGGGTGTGCAATAGTCAGGCGATGAAGAGGATAATGATGCCCTCTCAGTTGTCTGTGGTTGGTGGGAGGGGATAGGGAAGAAAGTTTGAGGGTTAGCCCCACCAACACACTATGGACTTGGACCTAATGAAAGTGCCCAAGACGTGAACGCCTTCTTAGTAACACAAGAAACCCAAAAAATATATTATGCTGGCAAAAACTGAAATCTACATAGAAACACCATAAGAACGATAGTCTAAATTGCCATTATAATCAAAATAAATTTTATTCAAACTACTTAAATCACAATTAACAAACATATATTGCACCGAAGACAGGGATACTGCTACCAAAACAGGGAACCATATTACACGTTGCCAAAAATATATCCAATTTCAAGTAATAGATATAGCTTGTAAATATACTCAATTATAACAAGCATAGCTTGCAACCATACCCATACAAATATATCAATTTATATGGAGCAAACACAAATTACTTACACAATAACTATATAGATCTTCACAGGTGTGAGATCCGCTTCATTTATATGGTTTGATATATAAGGAAAAGGACTAAGAGGGCACTTACATGATCAGAGATGATCTGCGTGGCTTCCCTGTTGCTACTGTCACTGCCACTGTCATCTGACCGCATGGGTATCGCAGAGCTCTGACTGGTGGTAATGATCTGGCACTGTCATGCAGAACCAAAACAGTAGCATGAATTTCCTGGTGAAGTCTGTGATTGGGATCCTTGCCTGAACAGTAGATGTTTGGTATGGACCCTGAACTTTACTGTTCGGGTTCGCCCATTTCTACTAAGGAAGTGACATCACTTCCTGAGGCCTTATTAGGCATGCATGCTGAGTGATATCCACATGCCACTGTATAGCAGTTGACTTTGAGCCCTCGTTAATAGCATTCGGCTCATTTAACCTGGAGTTCCCGGAAGCACCTAATATTGGAAAGGGAAACGTGTTTGAACAAAATGCAATAATAGAATGGAATTGGATACTCAGTTGAATAGATATTTTGAAGGATTTTAACATAAATTGAATTGTAAATATTGTGTTTGGTAAACTGAGACAGTTGACATGTTAGTAGTCAAGTGCACAATAAGGTGTTTTCAGGGCAATTCCACATTACAGGGAGAACCATATTTCATTAATTTAGGGTTCCAACCTTCATGGCTAGTTTGTGTCTGCTGCTAGGGTGCAGTAGCGTGGCTAGGGTGTTACGTTTGGTCCGTATATTTGTCCACCTAGAGGACTTATTAATGTGCATTATTTTCTATGACTACAATTTTATTAACCATCATCCACCTTTTCTATGACTACTGGGAGCTTTTAGACATTGACTGGGGTGAATTATTGACTGGGGTGAATAACCCCAGCAGGGCTCTGCAAACAAAAGTTTTTACATTTCAAATGCATTTTTAATGGTAAAAACATTTTTCCATTATTTTTTTTCTGTATTAAGGACCTTACTTATTAAAACTGGTGTTTTGTATACCAGTCTTAATGATGGCACTGCTGGAGTGAGATGCATCTAATTCATTAAGAGGAGCCTGCATCTTATAACTGGTTTATTGATGAATTTGCCGGGTTGGCTTCACCATGTGTCTTCCTGTTCTAGCTCCTCTAACTCTGACAAAACTATCCGGTTGCAAAAAAATCTTTGCTACAATTCCAACTGTTTTTGCATCCGAATTCTAATGTAAACACCTTGGTATAACAAGTCCATAATTTTGTGGTTTTTTTTTACATTTTACAAATACTTGATCCCACTATGGGACTTCAACTTTTATTTGCCTGATCAGTGGCCAAATACCCTGCAATGCTGTTACATCTAACAGACCTCCATTTACCACATTTACCAAGCTAATCATCATCACCCTGGGATTCCCTGGGGGTGGGGAAATGAGAGTGCAGGCACTGGCCCTGTTTGTTGTTGCAGGGGCTCTGCTGCCATTTAGGGCTCATACTGCCATGCGAGAAACTCGGACGAGTCTCGCACGTCAATACCAGGCACTGCCGCCGGCACTCGGATCGGAGCGATCAGCTGCATAGAAAGTTTCTCGCATTTGAGTATGAGCCCTTAGGCCAAGCTCCCATCAGTGATCTTGAAAGCTCATCTCTTATCCCCGCATGATCACCATGACATACCTTTCCTTTGCATGTAAGGAACACCATTCCCATTATGATATACAGATACGTCATATGTCAGGTATGGTTTAAAGCAGGGGTGGGGAACCTTTTTTCTGCCGAGGGCCATTTGGAATTTTATAATAGTGTTCGGGGGCCGCATAAAATTATTAATAATGATGAGCGAGTATACTCGTTGCTCGGGTTTTCCCAAGCATGCTCAGGTGTCCTCTGAGTATTTTGGCGTGTGGGGATTCCTTAACAAACAAGCATTCCTCACATATATCCAGGCTGTCCAGCAGCTGCAAATTAGGGAGCTGAGGCAACGAAAACTAAATCTCCGAACATGCCAAAATACTCGGAGGACACCCGAGCATGCTCAGGAAAGCCCAAGCAATGAGTGTACTCGCTCATCACTCATTAATAAACTTAAACATTAGCCAACTATATTTATTCAAACATTTAAATAACTCCTACCTAATGTGATGGCTGGAATGACTTCTCTTTGGTGAGGCGTTTGATATTGGGAGGTATTGATGATGTTGCTACTCATATAATGCTCCATAGAGGATACTGGTCTCCATATAATGCTCCATACAAAATATGGAGCTCTCCTCTGCGCTGTGCTGCGTTCTGCACTGTTACGGCTCAGGAAAAGGCTCTGTGGAAAGACTCCCCATTATCATCATCATCATCGAATCCCCATCATCATTATTGTCTCCCCATCATCATTATTGCCTCCCCATCATCATCATTGCCTCCCCATCATCATCATTGCCTCCCCATCATCATTATTGCCTCCCCATCATCATCATTATTGCCTCCTCATCATCATTGCCTTACCATCATCATCATTGCCTCCCGATCATCATCAATGCCTGCACATCATCATCATCGCCTCCCCATCATTATCATTGCCTCCCCATCATCATCAATGCCTGCCCATTATCATCATCGCCTCCCCATCATTATCATTGCCTCCCCATCATCATCAATGCCTGCCCATCATCATCATCGCCTCCCCATCATTATTATTGCCTCCCCATCATCATCATTCATTGCCTCCCCATTAATATCATCATCGCCTTCCCATTATCATTGCCTCCCCATCATCATCATTATCATTGCCTCCCCATTAATATCATCATCATCGCCTTCCCATTATCATTGCCTCCCCATTATCATCATCATCATCATCATCGCCTCCTCCTCACCACCATCACTGCCTGCCTCCCCCACCACATACAGCATGGCAGGCAGCACTCTCTCACATACACACAGGCACACACACACAGGCACACACACACACACACACACACCGATCTCACCTGTCCGCGCGCTCTCTGCCACAGCCGGCCGCTGAATGATGACGTCATTCAGCGGCGCTGCTGTGAGAGAGGAGGCACCGGCGCCCCCTGGAGCTCAGAGCTGTGGCAGCGGAGGCACGGGGAGAGGTGAGTATTGCGCCGGGCTCCTGGGGGGGCCCAGTGGCGGCGCTGACACCGCTAACGGGCGCGACAGCGAGTGGGCCCACCCGCCTGCTCAGGGCCCCGGCACTTGCCCGGCCCTGCAATTTGCACACACTTACCCAGTGGCGGCTCTACCCACACACGACAGGCAGCGTGCAGGAGAGGGGCGGGAGGATCGCACAGTCCCGGCTGGCTGTCGCTGCTGTCACTGTGGGGGGAAGCAGAGATGGATCTTCCGCTTCCGCTCACCAGGAGCCGGGCCGGACCAGGTGATATGGCGCTCACCAGGTGATATGGCGGGCCGTATACGGCCCGCGGGCCGGACGTTCCCCACCCCTGGTTTAAAGAATGCATGGTCAAACCAGGTTTGAAGTTGACCATGGGCCTAGACAGATGAATTTTTAGCAGACCCATGAACATGAACTTTCAGTTGTGGTCCTGGACAGGCAGAGACAGAACAGTCTCTCTGATCACAACAGACTAAGGAGGAGAATTTGTGGGCCATTTATTTAACCCCTTCGCAACCTTGAGTTTTTCCGTTTCTGAGTTTCGCTTTTTTACTCTCCTTCTTCCCAGAGCCATAACTTTTTTATTTTTCTGTCAATATGGTCGTGTCAGGGCTTGTTTTTTACAGGACAAATTGTACTTTTGAACGCCACCATTGTTTTCACCATTTAATGTACTGGAAAACAGTAAATAATTGAAAGTGCTGTGAAATTGCAGAAAAAAGTGCAATTCCACAATTGTTTTTGTTTTGTTTTATTTTTTTACCATGTTCACTAAATGCTAAAACTGACCGGCCATTATGATTCTCCAGGTCATTATGAGTTCGCCGGCAGAGCGGGTATGGTGACATCATTATAGGGTAGTTATGCCTCTACATTTGTGCAGTTTGTATTGGGGCTCTTTGGGTGTCAGTCCATTTGGTGTCAGTCCATTTGGGTGTCAGTCCATTTGGGTGTCAGTCCATTTGGGTGGCTCATGCATGCATGCTGATTTAATGGCTTATCTTTGCCTCTAGGATTTGTAATATATGAATGTCAGTATGTCTGCTTGGGCTATCAGTGCGCTGCTCCCATATATACTTTTCAGTCCATGATTCTATATCTTTGATTGGTATTTATGCATACATTTGTTTTATATATTATTTGTATGGTACTGAGGTGTGTTTCGGTTCTTAGGGAGAGTGTTTTTTTTTTTGTTTAGGATATGTGATTTGAATATTTATATTGATATTTACATTATATTTATTTCACAATTCAATTTTCATATGTAGATTAACATAATCATATCCTGGAGTGGTGTTGATTTATAGACATTGCTGTATATACATATATTTTTTCACTCTCCCTGCTAACCCATTCATTCCTTATTTTGAGTTGTTATAATAATACTGATTGCTCTTAGAATATATTTTGGATATATATTTCACCTGCCTGCCTTCCTTTTCCTTGCATGTTGCTCCACAATGGTTTTAATTGTTTTTAATTATGATTTTCTGTCTGTCTGTCATTGTTGTTTGTAATAAAGCCTTATTATTATTATTATTGCTTTGTATGCACTATATTTTGCGCTCTTTTTTCTTGGTCTATTGCATTCTTGTTTGCGCATTTAGTAGCACCTGGCTATATGGATTATTTATTTTATATTAAGTAGTGCCCACTATATTTTTTTATAGTTCGAGATCGTACACACCAAACATGCCTAGGTTTTTTTCTATTTAAGTGGTAAAAAAAATCCAAAGTTTCTCAAACAGAAATCTCCATTTTCCGAGATCCGTAGCGTCTCCATTTTTCATGATCACAGGTTGGGTAAGGGTTTATTTTTTGCGTGCCAAGCTGACATTTTTATTGATACCATTTTGGTGTAGATACGGTCTTTTGATCACCCGTTACTGCATTTTAATGCATTGTGCGGCGACCAAAAAAATTCTGGCCTGTTGATTTTTTTTTCTTGTTACACCGTTTACCGATCAGATTAATTCTTTTTATATATTGATAGATCTGGCGATTCTGAATGCAGTGATACCAAACATGTCTATTTTTAAATGTTTTTAATTGTTTTATTTTGAATGGTAGTGAGTTGAACTTTTTATATTTTATTTTTTTTTAAAACTTTTTTTTTAACTTTTTACTAGCTTCAGTAGTCTCCATGGGAGACTAGAAGCTGCGATCATCCGATCGCTTGTGCTACATAGAGCAAGGCTGCAGCCCTGCTCTATGTAGCAGAAATGCTCACTTGCTATGAGCTCCGACAGCTGGGCGGCTCTCATAGTAATCCGGCAATGACCACCTCAGGGTCTGCTGCAGACTCTGGCTTGTCATGCCAACCCATCGGCGACCCACAGTCATGTGACACGGGAACTGATGGGTGGTATTAGTGACTCACTTCCGGCCCGTGCATGTTAAATGTCACTGTCAGAGATTGACAGCGGCACTTAACATGTTAACAGCTGCGGGTGGATCGAGATTCCACCCGCTGCTCTTAGGGGCACATGTCAGCTGTTCAAATCATCTGACATGTGCTGGAAAAGTTGCAGGAACCCTCAATAAACAGGAGGAGCCCACCATGGACATATCTATACATCCAAGGTGGTAATGGGGTTAAAAACCATGAAAAGTCTATAAGTGTAATGTGTTATTATGCAGGATATTGATTACCTCCAAGTACCATCCGTTAATATGATGAGGTCATTTTGACATAACTAAGGCTATGTTTCCATTAAGAAAAGACTTCAAAATGGATTCAATACAGTCCTAGAAGACCTCAGATTATTACACACATCTTTTCAGGGCAATTAATACTTTGTGATCTGCAGCAAATCAATGAATTCCAAATCAAAATTTTTTAGACAAATTTGGCCAAGTTGCTGAATTCCAATTTCCACAGATTCCCTCATCTCTAGTGGATGTAAGTATCATTGGCATTTACACCCTACGTTTGTTGAGTACTATAAGGTGGTGCCTTTTTCTCAGATAAAGGGATTTTTCTGGGCTGCTCAGAAAATTTTGCAGCTACATGTTACTGCCGATGCGCACATTGTCCAATTCCCCTCTAATACCAATGCGAGTATGACCACATGCATGCTATTTGCATACAGTGGGCTCAGAAAGTATTCAGACCCCTTTAAATTTTTCACTCTTTGTTTCATTGCAGCCATTTGGTAAATGCAAAAATGTTATTTTTTTTCTCATTAACATACACTCTGCACCCATCTTTACTGAAAAAAAAACAGAAATGTAGAAATTTATGCAAATTTATTAAAAAAGAAAAACTGAAATATCACATGGTCATAAGTATTCAGACACTTTGCTCAGTATTGAGAAGCACCTTTTGAGCTTGTACAGTCATAAGTCTTCTTGGGAATGATGCAACAAGTTTTTCACACCTGGATTTGGGGATCCTCTGCCATTCTTCCTTGCAGATCCTCTCCAGTTCCGTCAGGTTGGATGGTGAACGTTGGTGGACAGCCATTTTCAGGTCTCTCCAGAGATGCTAAATTGGGTTTAGCTCAGGGCTCTGGCTGGGTCAGTCAAGAATGGTCACAGAGTTGTTCTGAAGCCACTCCTTTGTTATTTTAGCTGTGTGCTTGGGGTCATTGTCTTTTTGGAAGGTGAACCTTCGGCCAAGTCTGAGGTCCAGAGCACTTTCAAAAAGGTTTTCATCCAAGATATCTCTGTACTTGGCCGCATTCATGTTTACTTCAATTGCAAAGGGTTCTCCTGTCCCTGCAGCTGAAAAACACCCCCATAGCATGATACTGCCACCAATATGTTTCGCTGTTGGGATTGTATTGGGCAGGTGATGAGAATTGCCTGGTTTTCTCCACAGATACCACTTAGAATTATCACCAAAAAGTTCTGTCTTCATCTCATCAGACCAGAGAATCTTATTTCTCATAGTCTGGGAGTCCTTAATGTGTGTTTTTAGCAAACTCTATGTGGGCTTTCATGTATCTTGCACTGAATAGAGGCTTCCGTCGGGCCACTCTGCCATAAAGGCCCAACTGGTGGAGGGCTGCAGTGATAGTTGACTTTGTGGAACTTTCACCCATCTCCCTACTGCATCTGTGGAGCTCAGCCACAGTGATCTTGGGGTTCTTCTTTACCTCTGTTACCAAGGCTCTTCTCCCACAATTGCTCAGTTTGGCTGGATGGCCAGGTCTAGGAAGACTTCTGGTGGTCCCAAATTTCTTCCATTTAAGGATTATGGAGGCCACTGTGCTTTTAGGAACCTTGAGTACTGCATAAATTCTTTTGTAACCTTGGCCAGATCTGTGCCTTGCCACAATTCTGTCTCTGAGCTCCTTGGCCAGTTCCTTTGACCTCATGATTCTCATTTGGTCTGACATGCACTGTGAGCTGTGAGGTCTTATATAGACAGGTGTGTGCCTTTACAAATCAAGTCCTATCAGTTTAATTAAACACAGCTGGACTCTAATGAAGGAGTAGAACCATCTCAAGGAGGATCACAAGGAAATGGACAGCATGTGACTTAAATATGAGAGTCTGAGCAAAGGGTCTGAATACTTATGACCATGTGATATTTCAGTTTTTCTTTTTTAATAAATTTGCAAACAATTCTACATTTCTGGTTTTTATCAGTTAAGATGGGGTGCAGAGTGTACATTGATGAGAAAAAAATGAACTTTTTTGCATTTGTCAAATGGCTGCAATGAAACAAAGAGTGAAAAATTTAAAGGGGTCTGAATACTTTCCGAACCCTCTGTATGTAACATCTGTGCCATCTGTTTCAGTCTCAGTGGTGACACACCTTTACGTCCCATGAAGCATGACAACATCAGTCCTGTTTTATTCCTGAAACTTTTGGTGCTGCTAGAGCTATGGGGTTAATTGTTTGGTTTTCATTACTTCTTTCTGAGAGCCCTTGGAGGAACTGTCTGCTGCTTAAACCCCTGGATCTCTGACTTTTACTGCCAGTCAATGAGTTTTGCTTGCCTAGATTATAGCTGTAGTCCTTGCTCTGGTGTTGTTCCTGATTTCTCACGATTTCTTTCCTCGCCTTGAATTTTGACCATCTTTCTGATTTTGTCCCTGATGTGACCTATTGGCATTGAAGCTGTGTGACTACTTTTCTTTTCACTGGTTGGCGCCTTCAGTTGACAGCCCTTCCATGGAAACAATCCAGAGGACCCCGTTGTAATACTAGATCCTTGTACTTTGGTTAAATGTGAAGGTCGGGGTTCCTCCAGAATCTGCTAGCTGGAGTGGCTCGTGCCAAGGTAGCCTTTTTGAGCCTGTATTCTCTGACAGACTTGCAGTCATGTGCCACTAGACCAGTGTTCCCAACTTCAGTCCTTAAGAGCCACCAGCTAGTCATGTTTTCAGGATTTCCTTAGTATTGCACAGGTGATGAAATACTTACCTGTCCAGGTGATGCAATTATCACATGGGTAATACTAAGGAGATCCTAAAACATGATCTGTTCGTAGCTCCTGTAGATCAGAGTTGGGGAACACTGCACTAGACTATCTTCTGCTAGAATATTGAAAGAAACAGAGTAGAGTATAGTCCACACATGACTGCAGGTATGCAAATTGCATACATGTAGCCATGTAACCACCCTCTCACCCAGGAATTCTGGGGAATCATGACAGTGTGTGCATCACACACTTATGATTTGGAATTCTGCAGTCCCATAGCATTGTAAGGCAGCCAGGGTGGTAGTCGTGGCAACGAGCTGTGGTGTTCCCACTCCCTGGCGCCCTACAGATGAAATACAAAGTCCTTTCTGTTGTGTGTACAATGTGTGTAGCAGAGTACTCACCTCAGTTGCTGAAGTCCCCTCGGTCTCTGTCACTCCAGCTTCGTGTTGCCAGGTTCCGTAAAACACTGCAGAGTCACAGTCCTTTTCAAACAGTTCAAATTTACTGATAATATGGGTACTCATCACTTTGGCAGCACAATTCGCACAGAGCCTCATATCATGCACTTTCCCTGTCTTCCGGGCAGACTCCATTCTCTCTGTATCCTGTCTTTTTGTTTTCCCGGCAATCCCTGCCATCTCTGTGGACAATCCGTGTCCCATCCGTACTTTCTGCATCACCAGCTCCCTGTCTGCCCCTCATCCAGTTCCAATTGGGAAAAATGCCAGGAGTGCCATCCTTACGACTCCCGCCCCGGTCATAGACCCCGGATCCTTCCTGAGGATGGTCCTGCTGAGCTGGTGCTCGTCTGCACTACTCTCCAGCCTGGAGCCCCTAACTGCCATCTGAAGCTTTATCCCCACTGCCTGTAACTGTCTCCTGCACTGCATGCACCCTGCCCTTGGGCAGGCTTCCCGGGCTTCTGACTCTAATCAGGAAGTATCCTGACTATACTTCCCTGTCCTGTGCTGTTCCTCCCTTTTAGTTAACCCTGTGCTGCCTATCTCCTACTCTATTCTTATGCTGTTCTCAATCTCTAATGTGCTCCCCTCTATTCTAAGATCCTATTCTAGCCCTAATCCTATAACAGTACATGACATCACAATGTATAAACATTACATTACATATCACATCAATAACAATGAGGTGCCGCATGTAACTGTGTGAACAACATCCAGGAGAGAGAAGGCACATGAGGTTCCCACCACCTCCTTACAGCATGACTGTACAATGTTCCTTTTAGATTGGAAAACCCCTTTAAATGGAATCTGTCTGTCTGTCAGCAGGTTGCTATATAATCTGAGAGCAGCATGATGCAAAAGCAGAGACCCTGATTCCAGCGATATATTAATTACTTACCAGACTGCTTGTTGCACTTTCAATAAAATCAGTGTTTTATCAGCAGGATATTATCAGTATAGAACTAGTTGTCTTGTGCCACGTAATCCTTCTGCTCTGTGTAATCCTGCCCCCACCACTGATTAGGAGCTTTATGTCAATTTACAGTGTGCATAGAAAGCTGCCAATTATTGGTGTGGGCGGGGTTACACAAA
>JARQOD010000001.1:93238277-93319598 GCA_033576555.1 Oophaga sylvatica
AACATCATCCTGTTTTATCCTGAAAACTTTTGGCTGCTAGAGCTATGGGTTAATTGTTTGGTTTTCATTACTTCTTCTGAGAGCCCTGGAGGAACTGTCTCTGCTTAAACCCCGGGATCTCTGACTTTTACTGCCAGTCAATGAGTTTTGCTTGCCTAGATTATAGCTGTAGTCCTTGCTCTGGTGTTGTTCCTGATTTCTCACGATTTCTTTCCTCGCCTTGAAATTTTGACCATCTTTCTGATTTTGCCCCCTGATGTGACCTATTGGCATTGAAGCTGTGGACTACTTTTCTTTTCACTGGTTGGCGCCTTCAGTTGACAGCCCTTCCATGGAACAATCCAGAGGACCCCGTTGTAATACTAGATCCTTGTACTTTGGTTAAATTAAAGGGTCGGGTTCCTCCAGAATCTGCTAGCTGGAGTGGCTCGTGCAAGGTAGCCTTTTTGAGCCTGTATTCTCTGACAGACTTGCAGTCATGTGCCACTAGACCAGTGTTCCCAACTTCAGTCCTTAAGAGCCACCACTAGTCATGTTTTCAGGATTTCCTTAGTATTGCACAGGTGATGAATACTTACCTGTCCAGGTGATGCAATTACCCACATGGGTAATACTAAGGAGATCCTAAAAACATGATCTGTTCGTAGCTCCTGAGATCAGAGTTGGAACACTGCACTAGACATCTTCTGCTAGAATATTGAAAGAAACAGAGTAGAGTATAGTCCACACATGACTGCAGGTAATGCAAATTGCATACATGTACCATGTAACCACCCTCTCACCCAGGAATTCTGGGGAATCATGACAGTGTGTGCATCACACACTTAGATTTGGAATTCTGCAGTCCCATAGCATTGTAAGGCAGCCAGGGTGGTAGTCGTGGCCAACGAGCTGTGGGTGTTCCCACTCCCTGGCGCCCTACAGATGAAATACAAAGTCCTTTCTGTTGTGTGTACAATGTTGTAGCCAGAGTACTCACCTCATTGCTGAAGTCCCCTCGGTCTCTGTCACTCCAGCTTCGTGTTGCCAGGTTCCGTAAAACACTGCAGAGTCACAGTCCTTTTCAAACAGTTCAAATTTACTGATAATATGGGTACTCATCACTTTGCAGCACAATTCGCACAGAGCCTCATAACATGCACTTTCCCTGTCTTCCGGGCAGACTCCATTCTCTCTGTATCCTTCTTTTTGTTTTCCCGGCAATCCCTGCCATCTCTGTGGACAATCCGTGTCCCATCCGTACTTTCTGCATCACCAGCTCCCTGTCTGGCCCTCATCCAGTTTCCAATTGGGAAAAATGCCAGAGTGCCATCCTTACACTCCCGCCCCGGGTCATAGACCCCGATCCTTCCTGAGGATGGTCCTGCTGACTGGTGCTCGTCTGCACAACTCTCCAGCCTGGAGCCCCTAACTGCCATCTGAAGCTTTATCCCCACTGCCTGTAACTGTCTCCCTGCACTGCATGCACCCTGCCCTTGGCAGGCTTCCCGGGCTTCTGACTCTAATCAGGAAGTATCCTGACTATACTTCCCTGTCCTGTGCTGTTTCCTCCCTTTTAGTTAACCCCTGTGCTGCCTATCTCCTACTCTATTCTTATGCTGTTCTCAATCTCTAATGTGCTCCCCTCTATTCTAAGATCCTATTCTAGCCCTAATCCAATAACAGTACATGACATCACAATGTATAAAACATTACATTACATATCACATCAATAACAATGGGGTGCCGCTGTAACTGTGTGAACAACATCCAGGAGAGAGAAGGCACATGAGGTTTTCCACCACCTCCTTACAGCATGACTGTACAATGTTCCTTTTAGATTGGAAAACCCCTTTTTAAAATGGAATCTGTCTGTCTGTCAGCAGGTTGCTATATAATCTGAAGCAGCATGATGCAAAAAGCAGAACCCTGATTCCAGCGATATATTAATTACTTACCAGACTGCTTGTTGCACTTTCAATAAAATCAGTGTTTTATCAGCAGGATATTATCAGTATAGAACTAGTTGTCTTGTGCCACGTAATCCTTCTGCTCTGTGTAATCCTGCCCCCACCACTGATTAGGAGCTTTATGTCAATTTACAGTGTGCATAGAAAGCTGCCAATTATGGTGTTGGGCGGGGTTACACAAAGCTCAGCATTCTGAGCACTGCTAGGTCTGCAGCAGAGAAAACATAATGTTTATCAAGATGACAGCATGCAGAACAGTAAGTGATACATCATTGGAATTAGGGACTCTGACTTTATATAAGGATGCTCTCAGATTACATAGCAAACACTGATGACAGATTCTCTTTAAGGGATACAAAATTGACCAATACATAATAGTAGGCCCCCCCAAAGATAAGCAGCCCATTTTATTTTTTAAGTCAAACAGGCTGTAAACGATATTTTACAATTGAATTTCCTATAGTCTTTGCTTGGAACCTTCAGGGAGGAATCTCCAGTCCTTATTAGCGTAATCCTTCTTAAGTCCTTTCTAGGGAATGTAAAATGATTGAGAACTCATTTACTAATTTTTTTTTTTTTCAGCAAGCTGTGCACAACACTGAGACAGAGCATCAGCGAGGCCTCCACCATGTTAATATGCTGTGCCAGCATGAACCGTACTCCAGACATTTATGTATTCAGTACCTGACAACACTTCTACCACAAGCATAACGATATAAATGCTAAATATTTAACAAAATGGCAGCATTTTTAGGACTTTTTTAAAATTTTTGCTAAACTAGTTGTGCTCAGCAACTATGCATATTTTTTTAGTAGATTTAATATTTATGATGTATTTACCCGTAGAACATATCAGCCCAATATCATATTTTGGAAACTCTGACAATTTTTAAAAAGTCAGCAGAGCTTCTGAGTAAATTACTTAACATATTCAAACACATTTCTACATCTTGGAATTAAAGGGGTATTCCATCTTCAAGATCCTGTCCCAAATGTAGTAGGTGTAATAATAATAATAAATTAGCAAATACCTCCAATCAGAAATGTATATATTTTTCTGATTTGCGTCTTTTTCCTCAGGTGCAGGCATTGCAAGACCTTAGTATCCATGGTTACCATCACTAGCAACTAGGTAACTAACTGTCACTATATCAGTGATTATAACCATGGATACCTAAGGTCCTGCAATGCTTGCACATGAAAAACAGACAGCAAAACAGAAAAAGTGAACTACATTTTCTAATTGAGGCATTTGCTAATATTATTATTTTTAACACAAACTACATATTGGGATAGAATGTCTCTACAATTTTGCGCTGACGCCTCGGACTGTAAAAAGTTGGACATGTGAATAGCCTCATAGACTATACTAGGTACGAGTTCTATCCGGAAAAACATGGATAGAAATTGTACAGGAAAAACGAACATGTGACTGTACCCTTAACAGCAGTTTAAAGTTCTACCTAAAGGTATTTTACCACGATAAAACCCAATTAAAGGAAAAGTATTAATAAGGGCTTCGACATTATTAAGCAGGCCATAGGTTTCAAGCAATATGTGAAAGAAAAAAGGTCTCTCTGATGTTGAAAAGTGTCAAATAGTGCAATGCTTTGGGCAAGCTATGAAAACATTAGATAGTTCACAAAAACCCAAGCTTTTCATCATACTATGAAGAATTTGTGGCTGAAGCAGAGCACAAATGGCTTGTGCAGATAAAGGCATAATGAGGAAGATTTCTTCCAGACAAATTCATCTTATTAAGACAGCAGCTGCCATTACAAATCAGGAAACAGGTATTAAATCTGCTGGTGCCTCTGCAGTCTTGTTACTAATGATGCCGTGAAAACCCTGGATGGTGCAGATGGATGGAGTAGTGGATTGTTGTGGATGTGCACGTGGTCCCAACAAGGCTGCAACGTCATTAAAGATTTGGTGGGTCATGTTTTGGGCCAGAACATGGGCAGAGAGCTGACAGATCCTCATAGAGTTTTTAAAGGTGTGAAAATAACCTTGGCAAGTATATACATTTTTGACTGGCCACTTTTTTCTTCCATGGTAGAAAATGAAGAACTGTGCCATCCGGAGCAAAATCTCCTTCATGCATGACAATGCACCATCTCATGCTGCAGAGAATACCGTTGAATCATATGGGCATAAAAGGAGATAAACCATTGTGGGCCATAACCACACCTGAACTCAACCCTATTGAGAACATTTGGAGTATCCTCAAGCAAAAGATCTAGGATGGAAGGAGGCAATTTACATCAATACAGCACTCTGGAAGGCATTGTCACATCCTTCAAATAAATTCAAGCAGAAACAAATCCAAAAATTCACCAGTTCAATGGATGCAAAAATTGTGAAAGTATATCAAAGAAAGGGTCCTATTTAACATGTAATTTGGGCCTATTAAGGTGTTTTTGATTTAAAAAGCTTTTGCCCTCAATAAAAGTGACCCTTAATGCTGTAAATTCAACAAATGACCATTTTCATTCTTTACAACCTATAAAATGTTTGGAAATTCTGTGCATAATAATTGGAACAGTGCATTTTAGTTTTGGTTTTGAAAAAAAATACTGTTATTATTGGGGTTTTTTGTCCAATAAAATGTAATTTATCCTCTAAGGGTTGATAGTTTGAACATTACACAGGCTGATTTGCATCGACCATTTAGAAAATCAGAGAAAACAGTATTTGCAAAATAACTTAGAGCACGGTGTACATGATCCATAATAGAAATTAAGATTCTCAGGGACTTATATTAGGATATATCAGGTTATGTTTTTTTTAAAAGGTATGAAAAGCAATAGTATTTTACCTTTCAGTGCAGAACACACAGTAGCTAAAACACATGTGTGAACATCACTTACAATTCCCATATATTGGCGTTGCACAATATGTAAATGATAATTGGGATCAAGTAAGTGAAACAAGCATAGCACATTCATGTAATATTAAATTTAAGGACATAAAAAGGCTGCCTTTGCTCTAACAGAGAAATACTCAACCCCGTACGGTTCATCAAGAGAGATACGGTAAGAATAAGAATAGATAAAGCAGGATTGATTATAATCATAAATCACATATATCATCCAAAAAATACTATGACTGATCCCAATAATTATTGGGGTCAGTCACTGTATTCTTTTGGGTGACATACTGTGAATAATCCCCAGTGTAACGCCTGTCAGAGGCCATAGGCTCAAAAAGGCTACCGGACAAACTTGGTGCTACCCCTCCATCAGGCAGTTCCCAGAGGAACCTTGGCATTCGCCCTTTAACCCTTGTTCAAGTGACTTGACTTACAATAAGGAAGGGCTGCCTTCCATAGGACGAATGGGAAAGAACCAGGAGGGCAGACTGATATAAGATAGCAGGAATTCAACAAGCAACACAGGATTAGATTGCAGCAGATAGAGTCAAGGGAGATTCCTTACCGATGACGAATAGCATGTCTCGGTAAGTATCTCCTGCTTTGAGGTGGGTTAAGGCGGTGAGCCCACCTCAAAGCCGCGACATGTCAGCTGTTCTAAACAGAAAGAAGGGAGCGTAAAAACAAAAACGAAAAATCAAAAAAAGCTCCGGGAGTGAATGGGTTAACTGCAGTGAGTGTCAAAGGTTCAGGGGTTTAAATAGACGACAACCTCGCACAGGCTCACAGAAAGGAGCCAGGAATTAACCCCATAGTTCTGTTCGCTGTCTGAGCATCACCAACAGACCCAGCAATTAATCAGGACTACCAAACTGTCGCCCTCCCATCACCTGCAACAAAGGCATAGCGCCCCACATCGACCGTAGAGGCAACTGTTATGTTACGGTATAGGAGTGCAGGCAAAAAAGGAAATACACCAGAGCAGTTGGAATCTAGGAGATTGCAGTACCCTGACTAACCACCGCAACTAGAGGCAGCCGGGAGCGTCCTACGTTGGTCCTGACGCCTCGTCACAGCCTGAGAAACAACTACACCTAAAGATAGAAATAGGAAAGCTATCTGCCCCGGAGCAGAACCCCAAAGATAATAGAAAGCCCCCAAACATGTAATGGCGGTTAGACAAGAGAAATACTGACACAGAAAGAAAATATAATGAGCAAACGCTGGGCCCAAAACTATCTAAATAGAAAAGGACAGGAAGGGTACTTACTGCAATCCCAGAAAACCCCGAAAAACACCAACTCTACTAATTTCAAAATCACCTGAGATCACACGACCTCTACCACCTAAATTAGTTCTCTGGTGTAACAAAAACAGCAGCCACTGAAAAAACTGGAAAAAGCAAAAGTACAAAACACAGTGGCTGGACTAAACTGAGAGGGCAAAAGCCCCCGGGGGGGACCCTGAAGGCCCCCACAGAAGTGCAGACAAAATGCAAAAATATAGCAAAAACACAAAATAAAAATTGTCTTATCTGATAGCAGGAGATGCAGACACGACACAGCAGGCTACAAGGAAACTGGAAAGAAGGATTCAGACCAAACAATTGATCACCGCAACCCTGATGGAAAATGATTCCCTTAAATAAGACCAATCAGTAACACCTGATTCCCAGTCTTCACAATCCTCACTAGTACCACTTGTAACCACCAGAGGGAGGCTCTGCTCAGAACTCATCTCAAACCCATTCACAACATACCCCCCCCTTGAGGAGGGTCACCGAACCCTCATTTGAGCAACCAGGTCGGTCAGGATGAGTTCTATGATACGCACGGATAAGTCTCCTAGCATGGATGTCCGAAGCAAACACCCAAGAATTATCTTCCTGACCATAACCTCTCCTTTTAACCAAATACTGGAGTCTTCGTCTAGAAAAACGAGAATCCAATATTTTCTCAACCACATACTCCAGATTGCCCTCAACCAAAACAGGGTCAGGAGGCACAGCAGCAGGAACCACTGGCTCAACAAACCTCTTCAACAAGGACTTGTGGAACACGTTATGGATCTTAAATGTCCCTGGAAGAAGCAAACGAAAAGAAACAGGATTAATAATCTCCATGATCTTATAAGGTCCAATGAACCTAGCTTAAATTTAGGAGATGCTACTCTCATAGGAATATTCTTTGAGGACAACCAGACCAAGTCCCCCACTTTAAACCGAGGACCATCAGTCCTATGCCGGTGAGAGAAGGACAACCTCTCCACTACCGGGTCCCAAATCTGCTGCATACCTCAACAACAAGTCAACACCTGGACAGACAGAAGCCTCCGTCTGTCCTGAAGAAAATCGAGGGTGAAACCCAGAATTACAGAAAAACGAGACATCAAAGTGGCAGAGCTAGCCCTATTATTAAGAGCAAACTCAGCCAAAGGCAAAAAAGAGACCCATCATCCTGATCAGCAGACACAAAGCATCTTAGATAAGTCTCCAATTCGGGTTTGTTCTCTCAGTTTGACCATTGGTCTGAGGATGAAATGCCGAGGAGAAAGACAATTGAACACCCAGTTTAGAACAAAAAGTCCTCCAAAATCTGGAAACAAACTGGACTCCTCTGTCAACACAATGTTCTCAGGAATGCCGTGTAAACGAACCACGTGCTGAAGGAACAACGGCACCAATTCAGAGGAGGAAGGCAACTTAGGTAATGGCACAAGATGTATCATTTTGGAAAACCTATCACAAATTACCCAGATGGTGGTCATTCTCTGAGAAACAGGAAGATCGGAAATGAAATCCATAGAGATATGGTCCATGGTCTCTTGGGCACAGGCAATGGCATCAACAAACCACTAGAGCGAGAGCAAGGGCTTGGAGCGAGAGCAAGTCCCGCAGGACTGCACAAATTCCCTGACATCGCGAGACAAGGTAGGCCACCAAAAGGACCGACTAACCAAGTCTCTGGTACCAAAAATTCCGGGATGCCCAGCCAATGCGGAACAATGAATCTCAGACATCACACTCTTTTTCCATTGGTCCGGGACAAACAATTTTCCAACAGGGCAGCGCTCGGGCCTATCCTCCTGACACCCCTCCAGAGCAAGTCTCAAATTGGGCGAGATGGCGGAAAGAACTACACCCTCCTTCAAAATAACAGAGGATCAGATAGCTCAGGAGAGTCCGCAAGGAAACTCCTCGAGAGGGCATCCGCCTTAACATTCTTAGTGCCAGGAAGAAAGGAAACCACAAAATTAAAACGTGTGAAAAACAAGGCCCACCTGGCCTGTCTAGGATTGAGTCGCTTGGCAGATTCCAGATAGACCAGATTCTTATGGTCCGTAAGGACCACCACCTGATGTTTGGCTCCCTCCAGCCAATGTCTCCACTCTTCAAAAGCCCACTTCATGGCCAATAACTCCCAATTACCCACGTCATAATTACGTTCAGTAGGAGAAAATTTTCGAGAGAAAAAGGCACAAGGGTTACTTTTAGAGGTCTCTGGATCTTTTTGGGACAAAACGGCACCTGCCCCAATTTCAGAGGCATCAACCTCCACCTGAAATGGCAGAGAAACATCAGGCTGCCGTAGAACAGGAGCAGAAGTGAATCTCTGCTTAAGTTCCTGAAACGCAGAGACTGCCTCAGGAGGCCAATTCACCACATCAGAACCCTTTTCTGGTCAAATCATTAATGGTTTAACAATAACAGAGAAATTACCAATAAATTTACGATAAAAATTGGCAAAACCCAAAAATCTCTGAAGAGCCTTTAATGAAGTAGGTTGGACCCAATCACAGATGGCCTGAACCTTGACCGGGTCCATTTCAATAACAGATGGGACAAAATGAATCCCAGAAATGAGATCTTCTGTACGCCAAAAAGACACTTTGATCCCTTCACATACAGAGCATTCTCTCTCAAAATCTGGAATACATTCCAACATGTTTCACATGAGAGTCCCAGTCATTAGAAAAAATCAAGATATCATCCAAATAAACAATCAGAAACTTGTCCACAAAATCCCTGAAAATGTCATTCATGAAGGACTGGAAGACGGAAGGAGCATTAGTGAGCCCAAAGGGCATCACAAGGTACTCAAAATGCCCTTCAGGGTGTTAAAATGCCGTCTTCCATTCATCCCCGTGCTTAATGCGAATAAGGTTATACGCCCCCCTGAGGTCAAGCTTAGTAAACCAAGTAGCGTTTTTCACCCTGGAAAACAGGTCAGAAATCAAGGTAACGGTATTGATATTTCACAGTGATATTGTTCAAGAGACGATAATCAATACACGCCTTAATGAACCATCTTTTTTGGCCACAAAGAAAAAACCGGCACCTAAGGGTGAAGAGGATGGTCTGATATGACCCTTCTCCAATGATTCCTTGATATAAGACCGCATAGCGTCATGTTCAGGTACAGACAAGTTAAAAAGGCGACCCTTAGGAATTTACTACCCGGCACTAATTCAATAGCGCAGTCATAGCTCCTATGGGGAGGTAAGGATGCAGATTTACTTTCGCTAAACACATCAGAAAAATCAAACAAAAAGTCAGGAACATCCTCAGCCTGGGGGGGGGCAGAAAAAACAGGAGTGTTGGCACTAACACATTGGCAGCCCCAACTGTTACAGACACAGATTTCCAATCCAAAACAGGATTATGAGACTGTAACCAAGGGAAACCCAGCACTATAATGTCATGCAGATTATATAGAACCAAAAATTTGCAGCACTCCTGGTGATCAGGTTCAACCCTCATTATCACCTGAGTAGAAAACTGGGGTTTATTCTCAGCCAAAGGGGTAGAATCGATCCCCAGTAAAGGAATAGACTTCTGTAGGGGTATCAAGGAAAACCCACAACGCTTAGCAAAATCATAATCCATCAGGTTAATAGCTGCTCCAGAATCAACGAAAGCCTGAGCAGAAAATGAGGACAGAGAGCATATCAGAGTGACAGTTAATAAAAACTTAGTCTGAACACTACCCAAGACAACTGAGCGTGCAAAATGTCTTCCCCGCTTAGGGCAGACTGAAATAGCATGAGAGGCATCACCACAGTAGAAACATAACCCATTGCGCTTTCGAAACTCATGACGCTGTGCCCCAGACACCACTCCATCACACTGCATGGGCTCAGCAGCTGGCTCACAAGGCAACACCACTCCACGCATACTTCTCCGCTCACGCAAACGTCTGTCAATTTGAATCGCCAATGACATAGAATCATTAAGACCAGAGGGGACAGGGAATCCCACCATAACATCCTTTACATTATCCGACAGACCCTTCCGGAAAAGGGCCGCCAAAGCGTCGTCATTCCATTTGGTCAGGACTGCCCACCTACGGAATCTCTGACAGTATAACTCAGCGTCATCAAGCCCCTGATTTAATGCCAACAAGGCTTTTTCAGCTTGATCAGTGACATTAGGCTCATCGTACAATAACCCCAAAGCCTGAAAAAATGCATCAACATCACTCAAAACAGGATCCCCAGGTATCAGGGAAAAAGCCCAATCCTGAGGATCGCCGCGCAGGAGAGAGATGATAATTTGAACCTGCTGCGCTGCGTTCCCTGGAGACTTAGATTTTAAGGCAAAAAACAATTTACAATTATTTTTGAAATTCTGAAACTTAGCTCGATCCCCTAAAAACAAATCTGGCATGGGGATCCTAGGTTCCACAACAGGCAACCCAGCAAGATAGATAGCAATACTCCGAACCTCAGTGGCAAGCTGATCCACACGGCCAGACAACTGTGCAAACTCCATTGGGAGAAAAGATCCTACCCAGCACCCAGAGATACAGAGGGAAAAAAAAAAAAAAAAAAAAATGCAACAAACAGAAAAATATCTCTGACAACTTTTCTTCCTTCAAAATATTTTTTCCCTTCTGTGAGTACCATACAATTTTTATTGGCCGGTGATACTGTTATGTTACGGTAGCTGAGGAGTGCAGGCAAAAAAGGAAATACACCAGAGCAGTTGGAATCTATGAGATTGCAGTACCCTGACTAACCACCACAACTAGAGGCAGCCGTGGAGCGTTCCTACGTTGGTCCTAGACGCCTCGTCACAGCCTGAGAAACTAACTACACCTAAAGATAGAAATAGGAAAGCTATCTGCCCCGGAGCAGAACCCCAAAGATAATAGAAAGCCCCCAAACATGTAATGGCGGTTAGACAAGAGGAAATACTGACACAGAAAGAAAATAGTATGAGCAAACGCTGGGGCCCAAACTATCTAAATAGAAAAGGACAGGAAGGGTACTTACTGCAATCCCAGAAAACCCTGAAAAACACCAACTCTACTAATTTCAAAATCACCTGAGATCACACGACCTCTACCACCTAAATTAGTTCTCTGGTGTAACAAAAACAGCAGCCACTGAAAAAACTGGAAAAAGCAAAAGTACAAAACACAGTGGCTGGACTAAACTGAGAGGGCAAAAGCCCCCGGAGGGGACCCTGAAGGCCCCCACAGAAGTGCAGGACAAAATGCAAAAATATAGCAAAAACACAAAATAAGAAATTGTCTTATCTGATAGCAGGAGATGCAGACACGACACAGCAGGCTACAAGGGAAACTGGAAAGAAGGATTCAGACCAGAACAATTGATCACCGGCAACCCTGATGGGAAAATGATTCCCTTAAATAAGACCAATCAGTAACACCTGATTCCCAGTCTTCACAATCCTCACTAGTACCGCTTGTAACCACCAGAGGGAGGCTCTGCTCAGAACTCATCTCAAACCCATTCACAACAGGCAACATAAGGGACATCCAGGTATTTTGTATTTAGTCAGTTCTTAAATTGCTTGGAATAGTTGCAAACTTGAAACCGATGATGTGATACTTTATAGGGCTTTGTGCCATAAAAAGCTAAGAGCACACAACTAAATGGCAAGAGGGTAATACAAACGTGTCCAAAGTCTTTTAATGCCACAGTAAATAACCATTACACAATAATTTGCTTTTACAGTAGACATTAGGGCTAAGCTTCACAGGATAAGAAACAAAGAGTTGGAATTGTCCTAAATTCTTATAAATTGCATCCATGAATAGGGCAGCACGGTGGCTCAGTGGTTAGTACTGCAGCCTTGCAGTGCTGGAGTCCTTGGTTCAAATCCCAACAAAGATGACAAAAGCAAGGGGTTTGTATGTTCTCCCCATGTATATGTGGGTTTCCACTCACACTCCACAGACATACTGATAGGGAATCTGGATTGTGAGCCCCGTTAGGGACAGTGCCGACGATGTCTGTAAAGCGCTGTGGAATTAATGGTGTTATATAATTGAGTTAAATAAGTAAATGAAGGGTATCCCTGATTATATGTGATTAGATTTAACATGCCAGGTAGTAAAGTTGGGACTTGTTTGTATGTAGCATTTTTGCAGTGTTTTTTTCCATCCATCAAGGTGTAGAAATAGTAACAGTTTTACAGTAACAGGAAAATGAATGAGATTTTTAAAATCTCATTCACAAGTTGCCCATTTTTTTTCGTGTGTAGTGCATTATGTTTAAAAACTCCATACGTCAATTCTTTTATTCAATTTTACTGTTTTTTTTCCCTAAGGCCCAGCAGCGAAAATAAAAACACATAAAAAAAGCCACATGGAAAACGTATAAAAAAATGAATGTTTTAACGCAGAATTGTCAATGTGTGTTTCTGGTGACTGCGGATTTTCTCATGTAAAAAAATGCAGCAAAAGTCTGCCCATGAACATACCCTTGTACTGAAAAGAATATGAGAACCTCCAGGAACTGATGTAACGTGCGGCAGCCTAATCCAAAGCTGTGAATTTTGAGAGCCAACCAGCTGTGACAAATGCAATCAAAAAAGATTACCAGCAATAGTCTCAAATCCAACAGGTGTTATCTTCAAAGACTTTGAACTGCTAAAGGAACAAGAATAGGAGACACACACACACACACCTGGTTTACTATAAACTTCTCCATTTCGCTGAGCAGATGTTATGTTGCGACATCTCTACCTCCCAGCAATTAGAAATGCAAATAATAAGCATGCCAGAGCGTGGAGCGCACAACCAGACAGCCTCCTTCACACCGAGAAAAAAAATAATAATGGTGTGTCGTGTGTCCTGCTGTACGTCTGTGATCCCCGGCCTCAAATTTCACCTGATCGATCACCTAGAAAAATAGAGAATAATAGTTTACTAAAGAGTGTGTACACAGGAAGATAGCCGATGCTGATGACTGCATCCGGGGATAGACAACGTTAGATGTGTCATGTTTTAGGTAAATATGAATGTTATCAAAGAGAAGTCAACAGTTCTGTGGTAAAATAAATATGCTGTTATATACAGCTTTTATGGGATAGTAATACTGCAGTACAGATATTCACCAACATGACACTACAACCACTATACTCTACTATCTCTCTCTCTACTTCATCCATCTTTATAGCATGAAGCAAGGAGAACCCTAACTTCTGTACGTTATAGAATGAACTTTATTTAAAGTTTCATTCCCAAATTGACAAGTTATCAACTATCCCATAAAGTCTGAGAACGGAGCTCTGCAATGCCTCATTACAATGGACCAGTGACCAAGGACAGCACTTGTGGCCACTGGTCCATTCCTGTGGGACGTTTCAAAGCCCTGTTCTAAGGATCGGTTTCTGTCTCTGTGATCAGCAAGTCATCATCTATCTTTTGGATGGCTAATAACTCGCTGAGTTAGGAATAATGCTTTCAGACAAATTCAGATAGACGGTTTCAAAGGAGCGCCGGGCTGGCATTAAAGGCAGATAAGATTAAGGTTGTCCGGCCGGGTACCTCAAGAGAGGATCGAACAAAGTGATGATAAAGCAATCTGGTCATAAGGAGCGCGAAGGACGCAATTCAGCTGATATTAAAAAGTCTTCATTTATTGATTTCCACAACGCGTTTCAACGGAATAGCTCCATATTCCTCAGGTGGCAGTTAATAATGCTTTAACTCATCAGCATCAGGGTAGGTGAAGACGACCATTTTCTCTCCATCCGAGAAAATCGTCCAATTATACTGATCAGAGTTTGATCTTAGTGTGATCTGATTTTTTTGGAGGTGGAGAGAAAAAAAAAAGTTTCTCCAAGTTCTCCATTATATCAGTCTGTGAAAATCGGAATGAACTCGGATGTTATTTTTTAAGGAACCATAGACTTGAATGGGCAATTGCCATCCGATATTCTCAGAGGCAAATTGTGCATGCTATGTTTTATTTCCTTGGACCATTTGGTCTGTGGAAAAAATCAGACATATTCACAGCCCCATAGAATAAAACTGGTGGAAGTGCTATCTGTCAAAATCACGTATAGCATCCATCCAATTATAATGGTCGTCTGCATGAGCCCTTTGTGAACAGCACTGCAGATGGTCCAATAGCAGGCATTGTGAGCAGGTACAAAGGCAGGAAACCCATGAGTTCCCGATTTATTTCCTGCCCTTACAGCATCTCACCTAGCATGAAAAAGGAGATCATTGGCGAGAAGCATTGCTGCAGCATCACAGTGCCATTTAAGACATTGATAAAGTTCATTTTGCAAGTGAATCAGAAGTTTGAAGAACAGTTATCTTCTTTATTGGTGCTGTTTTATAGTCCCTTGGCTTTAAGAACCTGAACTCACATACTGTACCACAATTACACCTCCCTATAGGCAAAAGCAGCCATTGCTTATGAATTTATCTCTGTTCATCTTTATTTAAAATTTAAAGGTGTTATCCAGGTGTGGCAAGACAGTCTGCAGCCACTCTGTGTGACTGCAGATGTGTGAATCCTAACAGAGCGCACATAGCACACTGTCGGGATTCTCCAGTACCAGCAACGTGATCGGGCAGTCATATTGCCACATGCATGTGATATGCATACTTCACATTCCAACTAGATGTGCGCGGCCTTGATCAGTTCACTTGTATTGAGCAAGGCCATGCACATATCGTATACTTGCGGTCACATGACCACCCTCTATCCGGCACTAGAAAATCCTGACAGTGTGCAATGTGCGTGCTGTGAGGATTCACAAGTCTGCAGTGACACAGAGTGGCTGCAGACTTTCATGTCAAACCTGGACAGCCTCTTTAACTTTTCACATACTTTATTGGAAAACAGAAATTAATATTTTGAAATAAAATCAAAAGTTCTGAAAATAGAAGCAGATGATTTGCGATATGATAAAGGATGATATAAAATGTCAGGTAAATGTGGCAGGAAATGTAATTCCTATCCTTTAGTTTGCAGTGAAAAATTTTGTCAAACACATTACATTACAATTTACTGTAAAATATTGCACTGTATGTATATAGTTTTCGCACGCTCACTCCCTAAAAGCCTACATGTTAGTGAATGTTTACAGAGACTCAAATGCCTTCGGAGTCTTTTGTGTAGCTGTGTGTATGTGTGCATAAATGGCTGTGAATAGATGTTTACACAGACAAGAAATACCTGTACATATAATGAAGGCAAGCTCTGCAGTCAATGTGAACTTTACATGTCAAAGTCTTTAATGAAGATTGATGTTCTATACTGGCTATTGTGAACGTATCACATGAAACGTCTGGAATAGAAATTTGGCTATTGTTAGTGAAATGCCAGGTTGCCGCATTGGCATATCTTGCTCATGGGCCTCAATGAAAAATCTCCCAAAGACCCGCAACCCCACCAACTATTGCAAGTCTTTAATAGTATTGGTCTTCTCATATGGACCAAAGGGACCTTTTGCGCCTCCCTTGCCCCCAGGCACTGGTGCAATTGCACCCTAGCAACTGCTATAGTTGTGCTCCTGGTCAGCAGCAATAAATGAGGATGTCTCCAAGTGAAACATCAGTATATTTATGACTCCAAAATTCTGATTGTCAAGGGGGAACACTGGTGGCTTATTGTGCAAAATACTTACTTTTCCATAAGTAGTTACTGTATATCAATGTAGAGAAAGTAGCAATGCATATTTACTGATGCTCTCAAAAGAAGTCGGCCGAATGATGCTTCAGCTGTCCTTTGGCTGACTTATCCCATACACGAGCACTCGTTCGCCCAAGTGCTCCTGTGTTCTCTATGAGAAAGTGTCCAATTGGCACGTCAGGGCTTATCTCAAGGAGAACAATGCAATCGGCAGTCCAAAATCGGACATTCGGGATAGACATCTCTGCCGACCATCAGTCGGCTGGCACCCCCATACACATATGAACTCGGCAATATCATTGGTTTCAGATGATGTTAGTGTAATGTGTATGCAAACCTTGGGCGAACCAGAGTGGTAAAGTTGGGGATACGTACTGAACACCTAGTGTCTGTACACTGACCTCGAACACAGACTTCTCCAGGAAGTCTGTGTAAAGGGTATGCCACACTGAACAATATCGCTAACGGGATCGCTAAAAAACGTCACTATTTAGCGATCCCGTTAGCGATGTTGTTCAGTGCGGCAGCTGCCAGCGACGAGCTTCCTGCTGTGATCTCGCTCGTCGCTGGAATCGTTCCGGACCCTATTTTCTCGTCGGTGCTCCCGCTGGGTAAGTATATATCGCTAGTGTGGCACCTTTTCTTAGCGATTTAGCGGTACTTTTGTACCGCTAAAGTCGTTAAGAAGATCGCTAACGGCGATAGCGTCGTTAACTATATCGCTAAATGTGGCCGCACTTAGCGATATAGAAACAATCCCGCTAGCGATCGCATTAGTATGCGTCGTTATCGTGATCGCTAGCGGGATTGTTTAGTGTGGCAGTACCTTTACTGTTCGGGTTTGGCAGCCCGAAGATAGCTTGTTGAAAGGCTGAAGTGCAGCCAATCAACAAGCTTTACTGTGTGGGTACTAATTTTAAAAAACGGAGTAGAGTCCTCCCCATTTTTGATAACCATCCAAGCTAAGGCAGACAGCTGGAGGCTTGTATTTTCAGACTGGAAAGGGGCCACGAATATTGGTCCTTGTCAGCTAAATAGTAGTCGACCGTAGCTATCCCAGAAAAGGTGCATCCATTAGATGCTCCAAATCTGGCACTTTGCCCGGTTCTTTCAACTTGCCCTGGTGCAGTGGAAAGTGGGGTAATAGTTGTGGGGTAGATGTCAGCTGTTTTATGGCCGATGACATCAAGCCCACAGGTAAGTAATGGAGAGGAGTCTAAGCCATTACAAAGCTGACATCAACTCCAATACTATTACTCCACTTGCTAAAGCACCAGAGCAATTGGGAGGAGACCCGGGAAAAGCACCAGAATTGGCGCATCTAAAAAAATACGCCTTTTCTGGGGTAATGTGGGCTTCTATTTTTAGGTTGGGGAGGACCAATATCAATAGCTTTCTGCTTTAGCTTGGCTGGTTGTCAAAAATAAAGGGGACCACACACCATTTTTTCAATTATTTATTTAAATAATTAAAAATTACAGCATGGGGACCCCTTTATTTTTGATAACCAGCCAAGATAGCCAAGATAAATCTGACAGCTGAGGGCTGAGGTACAGAGCATGGAGCTGGCAGCGGACAGAATCATAGAATCATAGAATGGTAGAGTTGGGAGGGACCTCCTGGGCCATCTGATCCAACCCCTGCTCAAAGCAGGATTCACTAAATCATCCCAGACAGAGATCGGTCAAGCCTCTGTTTGAAGGCTTCTATTGAAGGAGAACTCACCACCTCTCGTGGCAGCCTGTTCCACTCACTGATCACCCTAACTGTCAAAAAGTTTTTTCTAATATCTAACCCGTGTCTCCTCCCATTCAGTTTCATCCCATTGCTTCTAGTCTTTCCTTGTGCAAATGAGAATAAAGATGATCCTTCTACAATGTGACAGCCCTTGAGATTTTTGTATAGAGCTATTAAGTCTCCTCTCAGCCTTCTCTTTTGCAAGCTGAACATTCCCAAATCCTGCAACCGTTCCTCATAGGACATAGTTTGCAGACCGGTCACCATTCTGGTCACTCTTCTCTGAACTTGCTCCAGTTTGTTGATGACTTTTTTAAAATGTGGTGCCCAAAACTGGACACAGTATTCCAGATGAGGTCTGACCAACGAGGAGTAGAGGGCAATAATGACTTCACGTGATCTAGACTGTATGCTTCTGTTAATACATCCTAGAATTGTATTTGCCTTTTTTGCTGCTGCATCACAATGTTGACTCATGTTCAGTCTGTGATCTATTAGTATACCCAAGTCTTTTTCACATGTGCTATTGCTTAGCCCTATTCCTCCAATTCTGTATATGATTTTTTCATTTTTATTGCCCAGATGTAGTACTTTGCATTTTTCGTTGTTAAAAACCATTCTGTTAGTTGCTGCCCACTGCTTCAGTTTATTTATATCTTTTTGAATCCTCTCTTTCTCTTCTCTAGTATTAGCTATCCCTCTTAGCTTTGTGTCATCAGCAAATTTAATCAGCTTACCCTCAATTCCTTCATCTAAATCATTGATAAAGATGTTGAACAATACAGGGCCCAGGACAGAGCCCTGTGATACCCCACTTGAAACATTCTTTCAACTGGATGTGCAGCCATTTACGATCACTCTTTGGGACCGATCACTAAGCCAGTTATGAATCCACCTAAGAGTTGCCTTGTCCATTCCATGCTTAGTCATTTTTTCAATAAGGATTGTGTGAGATACTTTGTCAAATGCTTTGCTGAAGTCAAGACATACTATATCTACAGCATTTCCCTGATCCACCCAGTCAGTGATTCTGTGAAAGAAGGAAATTAAGTTAGTCTGACATGACTTATTAGTTACATTTCCATGCTGAGTCTATTTAATCACTTCACTCTTATCCAGGTACTTACATACATGTTGTTTAATAATTTGTTCAAATATCTTTCCTGGTATAGAAGTCAGACTCACCAGCCTATAGTTCCCTGGGTCCACCTTCTTCCCCTTTTTTGAAGATATGAATAACATTTGCTCTTCTCCAGTCTTCTGTTCTCTAAGAATTTTCAAAGATTATGGAGAGTGGTTCAAGAATTTCTTCTGCTATCTCCTTCAGTACTCTGGGGTGTAATTCATCTGGACCTGGAGACTTGAATTCATTTAGGTTAGTTAAGTGTTTTCTCACTATTTTTCTGTTTATAGATATCCTGGATTCTTCTATTCTCTTAATAGGACAGCGAAGATCAGTTGATGTTGCATTTCCTTTCTGAGAGAAAACAGATGCAAAATAGGAATTTAGGAAGTTCGGCCTTCTCAACATCCTGTCTTACCATTTCATCATTTTCATCCTGTAAAAATCCTATAGCATTTTTGACTTTTCTTTTACTTTTGACATATCCCCAAAATCCTTTTTTGTTGCTTTTGACGCCTCTTGCAAGCCTTAATTCATTGTCAGCTTTAGCTAATCTGATTTGTGCTCTGCAGGTTCTGCAGACAGCATTATATTCTTCTTTAGATATGCCTACCTCTTTCCATTTGATAAACATTTCTTTGTTCCCTTTTTAGCATGTGTTTAAGTTATGTGTTCATCCATGCTGGTTTCCTTAAATGCTTCCTATTCTTCCCTCTTTTCGGAATTGTTAACGATTGTGCTTTAAGAATCTCATTTTTCAAGATTTCCCATCCTTCCTGGACATTTTTGTCCTTAAGATATGCAGCCATTGGATCCCTCCAATTCTCTTTCTGAGTCCCTTAAAATTTGCCTTTCTGAAATCTAACCTTGACGTCTGAGTCTTCACAGGTCTTCCTTTTCTAGTTATCCAAAATTCTAAAATAGCATGGTCGCTACCTCCTAGGGTCCCAGCCACTCTTGCCTCCTCAATCATTTCCTCCCTGTTTATAAGGATTAGATCCAAGGTAGCAGATCCCCTTGTTTTCTCCCCTACCTTTTGGAAGATAAAGTTGTCAGCAAGAGAGGATAAGAATTTCCTTGACCTGTTAGTTTTGCCTGAGAGAGATTCCCAACAAATGTCTGGATAGTTGAAATCCCCCATGACCACTATGTCATATTTTTTGGATAACTTGGCCATTTGATGCATAAAGAGTTTGTCCATATCTTCACTTGCACAGGCGGCCTGTAGTAAATGCCTACAATGGTGTCCTTTCCGTTGTTCTCTCCTTGCATTCTTATCCAAACAGTTTCCACAGAACTCCCAGTCTCTGAAGCTTCAATCTCTGTGCAGATATACGCTTTTCTAACATACAATGCGACACCTCCTCCTAATTTATCAAGTCTGTTTCTTGCAAATAAGTTGTATCCTTCTAGCCTTGTATTCCAATCATGTGTATCGTCCCACCAAGTTTCAGTGATTCCAATGACATTATATTTCTTTTCCTGGTTAGTAGTTCCAGTTCTCCTTGTTTGTTGCCCATGCTTTGTGCATTCGTATAGAAACATTTTAGTTTGTGATTGGTTTCTCTTTCTTCAATAAGACCGTGTTGAGAAATACAGAAGAACGGCACCAAGAAAAGTCTACTCACCGGTGGGGGTGATGGCTCCTGAATTGGATCTTTCTTCAATATTTTTATTATTTAGATTTTTTTGTCTTTGTTCTTCCCTTTAACTTCTAATAGCAGAATTCTCAATAGTATTTGTCAGGTGTATGGCTTTTTCTGGTGTTTTGCTTCCCTTCCCACATTGTTCTAGTTTAAAGCTCTCCTGATGAGTGTAGCAAGGCGACTTCCAAATACATGTTCTCCAGTCTTCGTAAGGTGCACCCCATCTCTAGCAAGTAGTCCATCATATAGGTAATTCAGAAATCACAGCATGACCTGGAGCAGTGAGCAAGTTGGTATGTGGGGAATGGGAGGTCATGCAGTGATGCCAGCACAGTTGTTACACTTTCCCTGTTTCGGGGTTTTTTTGTTTGCCACTCTGGGCAGATTTTAAGGTTTCCAGATGTTTTTCCCTGATTCATCATTTGCAATTTTTCCAAGTCCAAGTTACTGGAGTAATTTTATACAGTACAGACCAAAAGTTTGGACACAACTTCTCATTCAAAGATTTTTCTGTATTTTCATGGCTATGAAAATTGTAGAATCACACTGAAGGCATCAAAACTATGAATTAACACATGTGGAATTATACATTACACTTTACAAAAAAGTGTGAAACAACTGAAAACATGTCTTATATTCTAGGTTCTTCAAAGTAGCCACCTTTTCCTTTGATTACTGCTTTGCATGCAGAAAAGGTGAACGGATGGATTCTACATGCCTGGCTCCCACCGTGAAGCATGGAGGAGGAGGTGTGATGGTGGGGGGGTGCTTTGCTGATGACACTGTTGGGGATTTATTCAAAATTGAAGGCATAGTGAACCAGCATGGCTACCACAGCATCTTGCAGCAGCATGCTATTCCATCCGGTTTGCGTTTAGTTGGACCATCATTTATTTTTCAACAGGACAATGACCCCAAACACACCTCCAGGCTGTGGAAGGGCTATTTGACCAAGAAGGAGAGTGTTGGGGTGCTACGCCAGATGACCTGGCCTCCACAGTCACCAGACCTGAACCCAATCGAGATGGTTTGGGGTGAGCTGGACCGCTCACCGCTTCAATTTTGGATAAATCCCCAACAATGTCACCAGCAAAGCACCCCCACACCATCACACCACCTCCTCCATGCTTCACGGTGGGAACTAGGCATGTAGAGTCCAGCCGTTCACCTTTTCTGCGTGCAAAGCAGTAATCAAAGCAAAAGGTGGCTACTTTGAAGAACCTAGAATATAAGACATATTTTCAGTTGTTTCACACTTTTTTGTAAAGTGTAATGTACAATTCCTCATGTGTTAATTCATAGTTTTGATGCCTTCAGTGTGATTCTACAATTTTCATAGTCATGAAAATACAGAAAAATCTTTGAATGAGAAGGTGTGTCCAAACTTTTGGTCTGTACTGTATATGGCAAAAAAAGTGCTCAATTGTTACCATATTTTACAAAATGAGCAACGTTTTGCTCTAAAAAGTCACAAAAATAGTTAGAGGCAAAAAAAAAATACTTTTTTTTCACTTTGTGCAAAATTCATAAACCAGGTGCACCATTTTGATTAATTTGAAAATGTGTTTTCTAATCTGCAGAACTCTTCTAAGTAGAATAATTGACTACAAAACTACTATACAGGTATATGGCTGCGTATGGACATATTGGTTATTAGAGTTGTTCAAACTGGTGACACGTGATATGTGACAAACAATGCAAGGTCTTTTTAGGAATGTACTTGCATAGAAAGATGTTTTGTGGACTACAGACCACTAACTGCTGACTTTTTTCAAGATGATGATGATGATCTTAGATCAGTAATCTAAAATGATAATTTTCAGCCTCATCAAGAGGGATGATTGTGATTTTGACCTAATTTTTGATCCTAAGGGCCCAATTCATTATGGCTGGCATTGTATTGCCATCATGTGACTCAGAAGAGGATCTAAACTACCCCGGATACCGGAGAAGATGGCGATCTCTGAGTGTATTAATACACTGCGAATATATGTGTATATTATATTATTAAGATAGCTATATTGAACAGGGTCTCAAACAAACAATCCAAAGTCAACCTCATTGCATTGTAATAGCAATAACTGTAGTTTGGCTGCTCGCTATGCGCAAAAAAGCACTTTATTTGTTAAACATTTTGATAAATGAGGCGACTTTGCAATTATGTAAGTCTTTCTATAACCTAAATATTATACTTTACGTTTCAATTTCTCATTCTCATTCTTGTTTAGACAAAATGTGCTAAGTTTGTTGTGCGCACACAGACCGACGAAGATATTCTTATACTTTTACACGATCAGGACAGGAATACAACATCTCGTGTGTGCATCACTTAATAATTTTGGCTGAACTTTCAGCTGCCAGGCACCATCACAGGGAATGTACTTCAAACCAGGACTTAAGCTTATTTCTGTCTTAATTTCCTCCACTTTTGTGACATAAATTATGATGAATTTGCTGGCTGCACCCCTAGAGCTAACAGGCACTGGCGTAAAAACAGCAAGAGTCACACAATCTTTGTGCAATAATGAGTTGTGCAAACATTTTCCAAGATTTCAGTTTTAAGCAAGAAAACTGGCAAAAAATGCTTGATCAATCAGGACCAACATCTACTGACTTTCCTTAAACTTTGCTAGGAGATTCACTGTGATCATACCCTGAACATGTGCATTTATCACCTAAACTGTCCTGGCTAGAGATGAGCGACTTTGCCTCCGGGAGGGTCGAGTCGGTTTTCGGACCACCCGACTTTTCCAAAAGTCGAGTCAAATGAAATCGGCCGACTATCGGAAAAAGTCGGAGGTCCGACTGAAATTCGAACCGACCCCAATGCAAGTCAATGGGGAAGAAAAGTCGGCAGTGATTGGAGGACAGTAAACACACCTACAGTGCCCATTTCAATGCCAACGACATCAATTCTTATTACTTAAGCTTGTCAACCTTAATTTACTTTATAATAGTTACGCATTGAAAAATGGGGGTTATTTGGCTAAAGTTGTGGGGGGTGGCAAGGCTGGCTCCAGGTTTTTGTGGGCCCCGGGCGAAAGAGTCTCAGTGGGCCCCTTTAACACATACCACAATTCATGATGCTCCGATATGCAGAGAAATATAGGTATAGTACAATGCCAAATACTTCACTTCTTACATTACATGAGTGATATCTATTGTAAATTCTACGATAGCTCAAAAACCGGACAGTATATTCCTCCATACAGTATTATGGGTACCACATAGTGTGCCATATAGAATAATGAGCCCCATATATTGCTCTATACAGAATAATGAGCCCCATGTATTGCTCCATACAGAATAATGAGTCCCATATATGATGCTCCATACAGAATAATGGGCTCAATATAAAGCTCCATACAGTATATGATAGGCCCCATATATTGCTCCATACAGAATGGGCTCCACATAATGCTCCATACAGAATAGGCCCTATATGTGCTCCATATGATGCTCCATATATAAAGTGCACTATATGATGCCCCATAAAAACTGAACCCCATATGATGCTCTAGTATATGATGGGCCCCATATATGATGCTCCAGTGTTTGATGAGTCCTATATAATGCTCCAAATATAATGGTCCCCATATATAATGCTCCATATATAATGGGCTCCATGTGATGGCCCATAAATAATGAACCCTATATGATGCTCTAGTATATGATGGGCCCCATATATGATGCTCCAGCGTATGATGAGCCCCATTGTATGCTCCAAATATAATGGTCCACATATATAATGCTCCATATATAATGGGCTCCATGTGATGGCCCATAAATAATGAACCTCATATGATGCTCTAGTATATGATGGGCCCCATATATGATGCTCCAGTGTATGATAAGCCCCATATAATGCTCCAAATATAATGGTCCACATATATAATGCTCCATATATAATGGGCTCCATGTGATGGCCCATAAATAATGAACCCCACATGATGCTCTAGTATATGATGGGCCACATATATGATGCTCCAGTGTATGATGAGCCCCATATAATGCTCCAAATATAATGGTCCCCATATATAATGCTCCATATATAATGGGCTCCATGTGATGGCCCATAAATAATGAACCCCATATAATGCTCTAGTGTATGATGAGCCCCATATATAATGCTCCAGAGTATAATGGGCCCTATCTATGATGCTCAAGAGTATGATGGGCCCCATATATAATTCTCCAGTGTATAATGCTCCCCATATATTGCTCCAAACATTAAAAAAATGAAATACCTCTCCTCGCTGGGCACTGCTCTACTCTGGACTCCTTATCGTCGCCATCTTACAGCTCTCTGCACTGTGACTGTTCAGGCAGAGGGCGCACAGACGTGACGTCATCACGCTCTCTAACCTGAATGCCACTGTCAGGAAACGCGGAAGACGTCACAGTGGTGGAGCAGGGATAGTAAGTATTGCAAGTGCTGGGGCCCTGAGCAAGCAGCGGGGGCCCACTTGTGGGCGCAGGCACTGGCACAGGGCCCCTCATAGTACGCCGGTGTCTCTGACAGCGAGTGGGCCCCCCCACCTGCTCAGGGCCCCGGCACTTGCCCTGGGTGCGCCATGTGCTGACGCCGGCCCTGGGGGGTACAGCCCAGTTAGGGAGGTGGAAAAATTGGCATATGTTGAGGTGTAGGCTGGACGTTCAGCAGCTGCAAATGGAGGAATTGGAGAAGTCGGAGGAAGAGGAGGACAAAGCGAGCCATTTTGCTGGCAACCTATGTGTCATCAGGGAAAGGTGGTACAATATCCATTGAAACCCAGGCATGGTTCATTTTAATGAAGGTGAGATCACCTACATTTTGGGTCGACAGTTGGGTGATTCTTTCTGTCAGGATTGATCCAGCAGTACTGATAGCACACTACCAGCAGGGCAAGCGAGCTCCTGTAAGGCATATTGTTCCAATTCAGGCTAGGTGTCCAGTTTACAGGCCCAGTAGTCCAAGGGAATGAACTGTGAGGGAGAACATCGATAGGGGAGGAGAGGTAATTTTGAACCATAGTTGACAACTGCTGTCTCCTGTCGTAATCGATTCAGTATTACTAGTCGCGTGAGCATTACTCGAGAAATCAGTTCACAACATGGTGATGAAACCCCTGTCTCCAACTCCACTTCGGCTGCGTGCACCACGAACACCTCTTCTATGTTGCCCAGTACAGCTCGTGGTAGACCCTGCACTGCTGCTGTGTGCTGGGAATGTCTCTAACAAACGGTTTACCAGAGTTGCTTGTTTGTTCACCAATATCAGCTCTATGTTCTCCTGTGGCATGATGTTCTGTAATTTGCCTTTATAGCGTGAATCGAGGATGCTGGCCAACCAGTAGTCGTCATCCTTCATAATTTTGGCAATGTGGGGTTCCCTTTTTAAGATCCGCAAGACATAATCACACATGTGGGCCAATGTTACAGGTGTCAATGATGCACTGCCAGTGGTGGGTGGAGGAGCACTTTCTGCCAAATCCACATCCCTCCAGTCACGCACAAACCCTGTACATGACCTTGGCAAGCCAACATTTTCTCTTGCACCCTGAGAAGCATCCTCCTCCCCAAAATAATCATCCCCCTTATCCTCCTCCTCCTCCTCTTCTTCCTGAACCTCGTCCAGGACAATTCCCTGAGCAGACAACGGCTGACTGTCATCAAGGCTTCACTCCTCCTCCTCCTCTTCCTTCTCCGCTGCAGATGCCTGATCCTTAATGTGCATCAAAGTTTGAATGAGCAGACGCATAAGTGGGATGCTCATGCTTATGATGGCGTCGTCTGCGCTTACCAGCCGTGTGCATTCCTCAAAACACTATGGCTGCCACAAAATTACGGCCGTTATCACTGACTGCCTTGCCTGGCTCAAGATGTAGACTGCCCAGCCATGACTCAGTTTCTCGCTGCAAGTAGTCGGCCAGTACCTCCGCGGTGTGTCTGTTGTCACCCAAAAACATCATCTTTAAAACAGCCTGCTGACGCTTACCACTAGCTGTTTGATAGTGTGACACCTCGTGTGCAACACTGGCAGCTGCGGATGGAGTGCTCGTGCGACTGCTCTCTGTCGACGAGCTTTCGCTTCTGGAGGAGGAGGAGGGTCAAACGCCTACAGCCAACTGTTGCCTATACCGTGGGCTAGTCAGCACTGTTCCACCGCCCCTGTCCCCTGTGGACTCTGCATCCACCACATTAACCCAGTGCGCAGTGATGGACACGTAACAGCCCTGGCCATGCCTACTGGCCCATGCATCTGTTGTGAGGTGCACCTTTCCACTCACTGATTGTTTGAGTGCATGGACAATGCGGTCTTTCACATGCAGGTGGAGGGCAGAGATGGCTTTTCTAGCAAAGAAGTGCCAACTGTGTAGGTCATAGCGTGGGACAGCATAGGCCATGAGCTCTTGGAACGCTGCGCTTTCAACCAAACGGAAGGGCATCATCTCTAATGAGATCAGTTTGGCAATATAGGCATTCAAAGCCAGTGTACGTGGATGAGAGGATGAGTACTTTCTTGTCCTACTCAGAGTGTCTGCTATGGTGAGCTGGACTTGAGAGCTGCATATGGTGGAACTAGCGGTGGACATGACGGACTGAGATGGGGTTGGTGATGGTGGTGGTGGTGATGGCCTAGATGCAGTCTTTCGTTGGAAAACCATTGGGATTCCCTGACTGCTTTGGCCTTGCGACGAGACCTCAACATTTCTTGCTGGTGGTGTGCTAACCGGTGGGCTTACAGTGGGGGGAAGCGATGTAGCGTTGCTGGCTACCTTCAGTTGGAGCAGGTGCATGTGTGCTACCTGAGGTTTTGTAGTCTGTTCACGCTTGCAAGTGCATGGTGTTTACATGTCTAAGCATGCAACTGGTATTCAGATTTCAGAGATTTTTCCCTCGGCTAAAGGTCCTTCCGCACTTCTTACAGATAACCTTTGCCTCATCAATAGGATTTTGGTCAAAAAAGTGCCACACTGCACTCTTCCTACTATGGGAAAACTTTTCAGGGCTTGCATGCTGTGCTAATTTGACCGTCTGGCCAAGCTGTTCTGCAACTCTTTTTGCTTTTTTAACATGTTTTTGGACTGCTATGGGCCCGCCAGATAACCGCAGCTGCGATGTCGATGTCTGCTGCGGATCCTCCTCCTCTTCTGAGCTATTGCCAGTGGCACCCTCTTCCCCAATGGATACCAATCTGGGTCAACAACTGGGTCATCCATCACCTCCTCTTCAATTTCATCTTCACCTTCCTCTGTGTCACCGTGTAAGGAGGTATAGTATGTGGGAAGGGGCACCTGAGTTTCATCAGGGTCAGATTCTGGCTCAGTAGACTGCGAGGGAAATTTAGTGCTCTGGGTGAATGTACCAGCAGAATCATACAGCAGTGGCTGTGCATCAGTGCACTCCATGTCATATTCATCTTGGACTGGGGAATTCAGGATTTGACTTGATAAATTAGGCATGGTATGTGAAAAGAGCTCCAGGGAGTAATCTGAAGTGTGGCCTGCCACATCCTTCACTTTTGGTGGGTAAAGGACACAAGGAAAGGTGTTCCTGACCAGGAGTCTGCACTGACGACTCAGTGCTTGCAGTTTTTGAAACTTCAGAAGAGGAGGCGATAGAGCTGGAGGCTGTTTTGGCAATGTAAGCCAAAACCTGTTCCTGATGCTTTGGCTTTAAAAGCGGTTTACCTACTCCCAGAAAAGGGAGCCTTCCAGGCCTTCTAGAGCCAGACGATGACGCAGGCTCAACACCTCCTGCCTTAGGTGCTATTGTGCTTTTGGCACTACCAGCAGATGCAGCACCACCACCATCAGCACCAGCTGGCCCACCCGCCCACGTCCGTGGCCTCTTCCACCATACTTCCTCATGTTTGGGAAAATGTACCCAAAAAAACAGCAGATATATGGTACTTTATGAGGAGCGTACAGCTGTATACGGTGTAGGGGAAAATTTAAATCTCCGTATATATTTCCGGAGTCACACACAGATGCTCACTCAGTATGGATTTGACCATAATACAAAAGGCAGAAAAACAGTATTGTATCAGAAGTGTACAGCAGTATACAATAAAGGGGAAACTTTAAATCTCCGTATATATTTCCAAAGTTACACACAGACGCTCACTCAGTATGGATTTGACCATAATACAAAAGGCAGGAAAATGGTACTGTGTCAGAAGCGTACAGCAGTATACAGTAAAGGGGAAAATTTAATTCTCCGTATATATTTCCGGAGTCACACACAGACGCTCTCTCAGTATGGATTTGACCGTAATACAAAAGGCAGAAAATCGGTACTGTATCAGAAGCGTACAGCAGTATACGGTAAAGGGGAAAATTTAAATCTCCGTATAATTTTCCGGAGTCACACACAGATGCTCACTCAGTATGGATTTGACCGTAATACAAAAGGCAGAAAAACAGCACTGTATCAGAAGCGTACAGCAGTATACGGTAAAGGGGAAAAGTTAAATCTCCGTATATATTTCCGGAGTCACACACAGACGCTCTCTCAGTATGGATTTTACCGTAATACAAAAAGCAGAAAATTGTTACTGTATCAGAAGTGTACAGCAGTATACAGTAAAGGGGAAAATTTAAATCTCTGTATATATTTCCGGAGTCACACACAGACACTCTCTCAATATGGATTGGACCGTAATAAAACAAGAAGAAATACGGTACTGTATCACAGGCGTACAGCTGTATACGATGTAGGGGAAAATTTAAATCTCCGTATTTATTTCCGGAGTCACACACAGACGCTCTCTCAGTATGGATTAGACCGTAATAAAAAAAGCAGAAATACGGTACTGTATAAAAAGCGTACAGCTGTATATGGTGTAGAGGAAAATTTAAATCTCCGTATATATTTCCAGAGTCACACACAGACGCTCTCTCCGTATGGATTGGACCGTAATAGAAAAAGCAGAAATACGGTACTGTATTACAAGCGTACAGCTGTATACGGTGTAGGGAAAAAATTAAATCTCTGTATTTATTTTCGGAGTCACACACAGATAGTCAGCATGTATTTGCCCGTGATACCAGCCGGTACACGGTATTGTGTGAGGAGCGTACACCTCTATACGGTGTGTGAAAAAAATGAACGCTCAGTAACTGTGCAGAAAAAAAGAATAAAAGTATCAGTGCTGTGTAAAAAGCAGTCTGCACAGCAGTGTACACACAGCAATACAGCTATCAGGCAGCCTAATAACCAGTGCTGCTGCACACAAGAAAATCTTCCCCTATCACTGCACACTAACTGTACAGCACAATCGCTATCAGCACAAGCACATAAGAACTTCTTCTTAGATCTTTACAGCCCTAACTCTCTCACTACTGATAAACAGCAACCTCTCCCTACTGTTTAAGATCAGCTGAAGTAAAATGGAGGTCGGCGATCAGGGCTTTTATAGAAACTATGACTCCCCCCAAAGCAAGTCAATCACTGCAATGCAATCACTCTAAGATGGTGGTGGACGCTGCCCATGTCATCTCGTTGCCCACAGTGTACGTCCTTGCTCATTGGCTGAAAAAAGCGCCTGCAAGCATTCTGGGAAATCCGACTTTGGCGCTTGTTTTGCCGACCGCATGGCCGACTTCACGCTATGGTCGGGTTTCGATCGGCGAAACCCGACTTTGGCGAAAGTCGGCGATTTTTTTAATCTGACCGACCGGTTTTGCTCAACTCTAATCCTGGCCCATCAGATTCTGCATTACACACAGTTTCCCAGTATTTATACCAAATTTATATCTCTTACTTTGCTGTATTTTTTTAAAAAGATTTAGGTAAAAAAAAGTCACTGAAAGTTTTGTGCTAAATTATATCTCAGTTTCTGTTTTTACACGTTTATCTTCCTTAATATTCAGGGCGGATACATTTTACATTACAAATTTTAACCCTAATAATATCAAAGTTTGTGGGGATTTTTAAGCTTTAGGATTTTTTGTGTCTAGCCAGAAAATCTATACTTATAATTTTTGACATGTCCACAAACCTGACAGAAGATCTAAAGGTCTAAAATATCAGTAGATCAGTCTACAGTATTAACCTCAGCCTCTGTCCCACATCAATGCTGCAATGCCAGTATTATGACATAGCTGCATCTCAGGCAAGCATTAGTTTCACTGCTGCAGGCAGGTGTGGTATATACGTCACCTGCCCTCCAAAATAATTAAAAGTTATATGCACAACTTACATTGCTCTTCAGAAACATCTTCATATGTTTCCAATGACATACAATTTATCAATTACACTGTCATAATCCGTTCCAGGGTTTAGTCCTGTCTGCCCTTGGTCCGGGCGGATCATGTCAAGGGTTAACTTTGCTCTGCCTCATTCTGGGTTCAGGTTGACTATTTAGCTCTCACACATCCTGCTAGCAGTGTGAGCTATACTGCTACCTTCGGCTTGTGAACCTGACTGGTAACCCTTGATTTGTCCTGCTGCTATCCCTGACTTGTCCCGTGTCTGTTGTTCCCCTCTGTCTGCCCTGTTCCCTGCATTTCCCTGTTTGTCTGTTTGATTCTCTGGTTTTTGACTCGGCCTGTATTCGGACTCGCTTCTGCTTTCTGTCTTTGTCTTATCTGCTTCTGACCGTTGCTGACCTCCTGGCTTTCTCCTGACCACGTACAGGTCCTTCTCAAAAAATTAGCATGTAGTGCTAAATTTCATTATTTTCCATAATGTAATGATTACAATTAAACTTTCATATATTTTAGATTCATTACACACCAACTGAAATTTGTCAGGTCTTTTATTGTTTTAATACTGATGATTTTGGCATACAACTCCTGATAACCCAAAAAACCTGTCTCAAAAAATTAGCATATCAAGAAAAGGTTCTCTAAACGACCTATTACCCTAATCTTCTGAATCAACTAATTAACTCTAAACACATGCAAAAGATTCCTGAGGCTTTTAAAAACTCCCTGCCTGGTTCATTACTCAAAACCCCCATCATGGGTAAGACTAGCGACCTGACTGATGTCAAGAAGGCCATCATTGACACCCTCAAGCAAGAGGGTAAGACCCAGAAAGAAATTTCTCAACAAATAGGCTGTTCCCAGAGTGCTGTATCAAGGCACCTCAATGGGAAGTCTGTTGGAAGGAAACAATGTGGCAGAAAACGCTGTACAACGAGAAGAGGTGACCGGACCCTGAGGAAGATTGTTTGAGAAGGACCGATTCCAGACCTTGGGGGACCTGAGGAAGCAGTGGACTGAGTCTGGTGTAGAAACATCCAGAGCCACCGTGCACAGGCGTGTGCAGGAAATGGGCTACAGGTGCCGCATTCCCCAGGTAAAGCCACTTTTGAACCATAAACAGCGGCAGAAGCGCCTGACCTGGGCTACAGAGAAGCAGCACTGGACTGTTGCTAAGTGGTCCCAAGTACTTTTTTCTGATGAAAGCAAATTTTGCATGTCATTCGGAAATCAAGGTGCCAGAGTCTGGAGGAAGACTGGGGAGAAGGAAATGCCAAAATGCCTGAAGTCCAGTGTCAAATACCCACAGTCAGTGATGGTGTGGGTGCCATGTCAGCTGCTGGTGTTGGTCCACTGTGTTTCATCAAGGGCAGGGTCAATGCAGCTAGCTATCAGGAGATTTTGGAGCACTTCATGCTTCCATCGGCTGAAATGCTTTATGGAGATGAAGATTTCATTTTTCAGCACGACCTGGCACCTGCTCACAGTGCCAAAACCACTGGTAAATGGTTTACTGACCATGGTATTACTGTGCTCAATTGGCCTGCCCAATAGAGTACAATGCAGCCACCGTACAGTATAATGCTGCCCCCATAGAGTATAATTCAGACTCATAGTAAAATGCAGCCCCATAGAGTATAATGTAGCCCCATAGAGTATAATACAGCCCCCTAGAGTATAATGCAGCCTCATATAGTATAATGCAGCCCCATATAATATAATGCTGTTTCATAAAGTATTATGCAGCCCCATATAGTATAATGCAGACCTATATAGTATAATGAAACCTCATATAATATAATGCAGCCTCATAGAGTTTAATGCAGTCTCATATAGTATAATGCAGCCCCATATAATATAATGCAGTCTCATATAGTATAATGCAGCCTCATAGAGTATAATGCAGCCTCACAGAGTATAATGCAGCCACATATGGTATAATGTAGCCTTATATAATATAATGCAGACTCACATAATATAACGCAGCCCTATATAGTATAATGCAGCCCCCATATAGTACATGTAGTATAATGCACTGCCCATAGTCTTCTACAAAGTACAATGTAGAGTCCCGAGGGAGGAGTCCCGAGGAGATAATTTGCATATTCCCAGTGCCTTCTGGGATAAGTGAAGAGTCTCCGCGAGCTCAAGGAACACTGGATTTTGGCTGTTGCAGCTGAAAGGAGGACATCAGTAAACCAGGGGAGGAGTCCCGAGGAGATAATTTGCATATTCCCAGTGCCTTCTGGGATAAGTGAAGAGTCTCCGTGAGCTCAAGGAACACTGGATTTTGGCTGTTGCAGCTGAAAGGAGGACATCAGTAAACCAGGGGAGGAGTCCCGAGGAGATAATTTGCATATTCCCAGTGCCTTCTGGAATAAGTGAAGAGTCTCCGTGAGCTCAAGGAACACTGGATTTTGGCTGTTGCAGCTGAAAGGAGGACATCAGTAAACCAGGGGAGGAGTCCCGAGGAGATAATTTGCATATTCCCAGTGCCTTCTGGGATAAGTGAAGAGTCTCCGCGAGCTCAAGGAACACTAGATTTTGGCTGTTGCAGCTGAAAGGAGGACATCAGTAAACCAGGGGAGGAGTCCCGAGGAGATAATTTGCATATTCCCAGTGCCTTCTGGGATAAGTGAAGAGTCTCCGCGAGCTCAAGGAACACTGGATTTTGGCTGTTGCAGCTGAAAGGAGGACATCAGTAAACCAGGGGAGGAGTCCCGAGGAGATAATTTGCATATTCCCAGTGCCTTCTGGGATAAGTGAAGAGTCTCCGCGAGCTCAAGGAACACTGGATTTTGGCTGTTGTAGCTGAAAGGAGGACATCAGTAAACCAGGGGAGGAGTCCCGAGGAGATAATTTGCATATTCCCAGTGCCTTCTGGGATAAGTGAAGAGTCTCCGCGAGCTCAAGGAACACTGGATTTTGGCTGTTGTAGCTGAAAGGAGGACATCAGTAAACCAGGGGAGGAGTCCCGAGGAGATAATTTGCATATTCCCAGTGCCTTCTGGGATAAGTGAAGAGTCTCCGCGAGCTCAAGGAACACTGGATTTTGGCTGTTGCAGCTGAAAGGAGGACATCAGTAAACCAGGGGAGGAGTCCCGAGGAGATAATTTGCATATTCCCAGTGCCTTCTGGGATAAGTGAAGAGTCTCCGTGAGCTCAAGGAACACTGGATTTTGGCTGTTGCAGCTGAAAGGAGGACATCAGTAAACCAGGGGGAGTCCCGAGGAGATAATTTGCATATTCCCAGTGCCTTCTGGGATAAGTGAAGAGTCTCCGCGAGCTCAAGGAATACTGGATTTTGGCTGTTGCAGCTGAAAGGAGGACATCAGTAAACAGGGAGGAGTCCGAGGAGTAATTTGCATATTCCAGTGCCTTCTGGATAAGTGAAGAGTTTGGCTTATATTTCACCGCTTGATTATCTCTTCAACAATAAGAACATGGAAGAGGCTAGGAGCCATGTGGTGAGCTGCATTTCTTGCTACATGTTCATAGACTTACCAGTGGAAAAGCCAAACTTCACATGCCAGAAATGCAAGCTTGTGTCCCTGTTGGAGGAAAAGTTGCAAAATCTGGAAGAGAGGTTATCTACATTGAAGACCATTAAGGAAGGTGAAGAGTTCTTAGACAGAGCAGAATTATCTCTTCATGGTACAGAAAGAGAAGAAATTCGAAGTGCAACTGAAGAAACAGAGGAATGGAAGCATGTGACCCAGAGAAGCAGGAGGATCAGGAGGCAGTCAGCACCAATTCTGCTCAGGAACCAATACCAGGCTCTTACACAGGAGAACGATGAAGAAATACATCAGGATAAGACTTTGCCCACAAACAACCTTGTACGCCCTCAGAGTCCTCCTGAATGGAGAAAGAAAACTGTTGTGAAGAAGAAACGGAGAGTTGTTGTCATGGGCGATTCCCTGTTGAGAGGAACAGAGGCCGCTATCTGCAGACCGGATATAACCTCAAGAGAAATGTGCTGTCTTCCAGGTGCAAAAATTAAAGATGTGTCTGACAGGATATCAGGACTCTTCAGACCTAAAGATGACTACCCATTCCTGCTAATACATGTGGGGACAAATGACACCGCTAGAAACGACCTGGAAACCATCTGCAGTGACTTTGAAAACTTAGGTAAGAAAGTGAAAGAACTGGGAGCGCAGGTGGTCTTCTCTTCCATCCTCCCAGTGGATGGCCATGGAACAAGGAGGTGGAATAAGATTCTGCAGGTGAACAACTGGCTACGTCGATGGTGCCGTCAGCAAGGATTTGGATTTCTGGATCACGGAGTGAATTACCTATACGATGGACTACTTGCTAGAGATGGGGTGCACCTTACGAAGACTGGAAAACATGTATTTGGAAGTCGCCTTGCTACACTCATCAGGAGAGCTTTAAACTAGAACAATGTTGGAAGGGAAGCAAAACTCCAGCAAAAGCCATACACTTGACAAATACTATTGAGATTTCTGCTATTAGAAGTGAAGGGGAAGAACAAAGACAAAAAAATTTACATAATAAAAATATTGAAGGAAGAGAAACCAATCACAAACTAAAGTGTTTCTATACGAATGCACAAAGCATGGGCAACAAACAAGGAGAACTGGAGCTACTAACGCAGGAGAAGAAATATGATGTCATTGGAATATGAGACTTGGTGGGACGATACACATGATTGGAATACAAGGCTAGAAGGATACAACTTATTTGCAAGAAACAGACTTGATAAACGAGGAGGAGGTGTTGCATTGTATGTTAGAAAAGCGTATATCTGCACAGAGATTGACGCTTCAAAGACTGGGAGTTCTGTGGAAACTGTTTGGGTAAGAATACAAGGACAGAACAATGGAAAGGACACCATTGTAGGCATTTACTACAGGCCGCCTGTGCAAGCTGAAGATATGGATGAACTCTTTATGCATCAAATGGCCAAGTTCTCCAAAAAATATGACATAGTGGTCATGGGAGATTTCAACTATCCAGACATTTGTTGGGAATCTCTCTCAGGCAAAACTAACAGGTCCTGGAAATTCTTATCCTCTCTTGCTGACAACTTTATCTTCCAAAAGGTAATGGAGAAAACAAGGGGATCTGCTACCTTGGATCTAATCCTCATAAACAGGGAGGAAATGGTGGAGGAGGTAAGAGTGGCTGGGACTCTAGGAGGTAGTGACCATGCTATTTTAGAATTTTGGATACAAAAGAGAAGGAAGACCTGTGAAGACTCAGACGTCAAGGTTAGATTTCAGAAAGGCAGATTTTAAGGAACTCAGAAAGAGAATTGGAGGGATCCAATGGCTGGATATCCTTAAGGACAAAAATGTCCAGGAAGGATGGAAAATCTTGAAAAATGAGATTCTCAAAGCACAATCGTTAACAATTCCGAAAAGAGGGAAGAATGGGAAGCATTTAAGGAAACCAGGATGGATGAACATAGAACTTAAACACATGCTAAAAAGGAAGAAAGAAATGTTTATCAAATGGAAAGAGGGAGGCATATCTAAAGAAGAATATAATGCCGTCTGCAGAACCTGCAGGGCACAAATCAGATTATCTAAAGCTGACAATGAATTAAGGCTTGCAAGTGAAGTCAAAAGCAACAAAAAAGGATTTTGGGGATACGTCAAAAGTAAAAGAAAAGTCAAAGATGCTATAGGATTTTTACAGGATGAAGATGATGAAATGGTAAGTCAGGATGTTGAGAAGGCTGAATTTTTAAATTCCTATTTTGCATCTGTTTTCTCTCAGAAAGGAAATGTAACATCAACTGATCTTCACTGTCCTATTAAAGGAATAGAAGAATCCAGGATATCTATAAACAGAAAGACAGTGAGGAAACACTTAGCTAACATAAATGAATTCAAGTCACCAGGTCCAGATGAATTACACCCCAGGGTACTGAAGGAGATAGCAGAAGAAATTCTTGAACCACTGTCCATAATCTTTGAAAATTCTTGGAGAACAGGAGAAGTCCCAGAAGACTGGAGAAGAGCAAATGTTGTTCCTATCTTCAAAAAGGGGAAGAAGGTGGACCCAGGGAACTACAGGCCGGTGAGTCTGACTTCTATACCAGGAAAGATCTTTGAACAAATTATTAAAGAACATGTATGCAAGTACCTGGATAAGAATGAAGTGATTAAACAGAGTCAGCATGGGTTTGTAACTAATAAGTCATGTCAGACTAACTTAATTTCCTTCTATGACAGAATCACTGACTGGGTGGATCAGGGAAATGCTGTAGATATAGTATATCTTGACTTCAGCAAAGCATTTGACAAAGTATCTCACACAATCCTTATTGAAAAAATGACTAAGTATGGAATGGACAAGGCAACTGTTAGGTGGATTCATAACTGGCTTAGTGATCGGACCCAAAGAGTGGTTGTAAATGGCTGCACATCCAGTTGGAAGAATGTCTCAAGTGGGGTACCACAAGGCTCTGTTTTGGGCCCTGTATTGTTCAACATCTTTATCAATGATTTAGATGAAGGAATTGAGGGTAAACTGATCAAATTTGCTGATGACACAAAGCTAGGAGGGTAGCTAATACTAGAGAAGAGAGAGAGAGGATTCAAAAAGATATACATAAACTGGAGCAGTGGGCAGCAACTAACAGAATGGATTTTAACAGGGAAAAATGCAAAGTACTACATCTGGGCAATAAATATGAAAAAAGCATATACAAAATGGGAGGAATAGGGCTAAGTAACAGCACATGTGAAAAAGACTTGGGTATACTAATTGATCACAGACTTAACATGAGTCAACAGTGTGATGCAGCAGCAAAAAAGGCAAATGCAATTCTAGGATGTATCAACAGAAGCATACAGTCTAGATCACGTGAGGTCATTATTGCCCTCTACTCCTCTTTGGTCAGACCTCATCTGGAATACTGTGTCCAGTTTTGGGCACCACATTTTAAAAAAGACATCAACAAACTGGAGCAAGTTCAGAGAAGAGCCACCAGAATGGTGACCGGTCTGCAAACCATGTCCTATGAGGAACGGTTGCAGGATTTGGGAATGTTTAGCTTGCAAAAAAGAAGACTGAGAGGAGACTTAATAGCTGTCTACAAATATCTCAAGGGCTGTCACATTGTAGAAGGATCATCTTTATTCTCATTTGCACAAGGAAAGACTAGAAGCAATGGGATGAAACTGAATGGGAGGAGACACAGATTAGATATTAGAAAAAACTTTTTGACAGTTAGGGTGATCAATGAGTGGAACAGGCTGCCACAAGAGGTGGTGAGTTCTCCTTCAATGGAAGTCTTCAAACAGAGGCTGGATAGACATCTGTCTGGGATGATTTAGAGAATCCTGCTTTGAGCAGGGGGTTGGACTAGAAGGCCCAGGAGGTCCCTTCCAACTCTACCATTCTATGATTCTATGATTCTATGATTCTATGTGGCCCCAGATTGTAAAATGCGGCCCCAAAGAGTATAATGTAGCTCTATAGAGTATAATGCAGCCCCCATGCAGTATAATGCAGTCCCCATACATTATAATTCAGCCCATATAGTATAATGAAATATCACAAGGAGAACAGCCATGTAGTCTCAAATGTAGAAAACTTTATTGAAAAAACAATAAAAACACCAAAAGGGGGAAAAAATAGAAACAGGGATGGCAAGAGGGAAGTAATGCAATATGGCGGTGGTCAAAAACACCAAGTGGGAAAAAAACATGGGCAGGGAGACGCAAAGCTGCTCACAGATGAAATAAATCTAAGATGTTAGCAATCCATCATAAAAATAGTAAAGATAGATAAACATGGCACATAAATAATGGTACTGGTACACAAATCAACCCAATATACAAATAGAATGAAACTTGTGGTGCTAAATTAACACCAGAAGCATAAAGTGTAAATACACAGATATGGGCAAGTAAATCAATGTCCAAACAATGTAAAAGAGGGTGAAATGTTAGTTTGGCACCATATGATAACTGTGGCTAAGTATGTAAAGCGCAAGGCTCAATATATGCAGTTTGTATAGCAAGCAACATACAACATTAGATGCCAGATGGATACATACACGTGCCATAATAGGCTACAACGGCCGTATAGAAATGTGCAAAGTATAACGCATTACAGTATAGTATAGCATTGATGCCCCTGAGGAAGGAGCACCCAGGCTCCGAAACGCGCGTCGGGGAGGGCTGGATGTCGCTCTGCTTACATTTAGGTATATCGCTACTATAGCCACTATGGCACTTGTACCCATTCCTGTGGCACCATATGTTACATGCTATTATATTTAAGATTGATCACATATATATGTATGTAATGCGTTATACTTTGCACATTTCTATACGGCCGTTGTAGCCTATTATGGCACGTGTATGTATCCATCTGGCATCTAATGTTGCATGTTGCTTGCTATACAAACTGCATATATTGAGCCTTGCGCTTTACATACTTAGCCACAGTTATCATATGGTGCCAAACTAACATTTCACCCTCTTTTACATTGTTTGGACATTGATTTACTTGCCCATATCTGTGTATTTACACTTTATGCTTCTGGTGTTAATTTAGCACCACAAGTTTCATTCTATTTGTATATTGGGTTGATTTGTGTACCAGTACCATTATTTATGTGCCATGTTTATCTATCTTTACTATTTTTATGATGGATTGCTAACATCTTAGATTTATTTCATCTGTGAGCAGCTTTGCGTCTCCCTGCCCATGGTTTTTTCCCACTTGGTGTTTTTGACCACCGCCATATTGCATTACTTCCCTCTTGCCATCCCTGTTTCTATTTTTTCCCCCTTTTGGTGTTTTTATTGTTTTTTCAATAAAGTTTTCTACATTTGAGACTACATGGCTGTTCTCCTTGTGATATTTCTGTATTAAGTACAGTTTGTCTCTCTATTATGTCCAATACGCACATGTGTATTTAGCACAGTTCGCTTTATTGATTACTCTTACATGTGTTATGTGGGTCATTACTAATTTTTGCATATAGTATAATGTAGCCCCATATTGTGTATTGCAACCTCATAGAGTATAATGCAGCCCCATAGAGTACAATGCACCCCCATATAGTAACATGCAGCCCTATATAGTATACTGCAGCCCCATAGAGTATAATGCTGCCTCATATAGTACAATGTAGCCCTATATTGTATAAGTATAGTGTAATGCCACCTCATAGAGTTTAATGCTGCCCCATTGAGTATAATGCAGCCCCATATAGTAAAATGCAGCTATATATAGTATAATGCAGCCCTATTGAGAACAATGCAGCCCCATATAGTGCAATGCAGCCTCATATAGTAAAATGCAACCATATAAAGTATAATGAAGCCCCATAGAGCATTATGCAGCCTCATATATTATAATACAGCCTCAAACAGGAAGGGAAGATGAAGCTCAGCACAGACTTCCAGTAAATAAAATTCCCTTAGTCATAGGATCCTATGACTAAGGGTACTAACGTGCCAGAAACACATCAGGTTTTGTTTTTAATCATGTTTTTCACTTAATAAATTTTTTAATTTTATTTACTGTAAATCTGTGCTGAGCTTCATCCTCCCCTCCTGTTTTACGTTGCCGCAATCACCGGCTGGACTAGCATCTTCCAGGAACATATCCAACCAGGACTTCACATTGCACGGTGTGGTAAGCTGTTTTTTCTTCCTATACTATAATACAGCCTCATATAATATAATGCAGCCCTATATAGTATACGCGTAAATATAGTGTAATGCAATCTCATAGAGTATAATGCAGCCCCACTGAGTATAATGCAGCCCCATATAGTAAAATGCAGCCTGTGGTGTAGTGACCCATGCTGCAGCTAGGGGGCGCTGTATATGCTCCTCAAGATATGCATGGAGGCGTGATATGGATGGGAAAACAGTCCCTGGCATTGTTTCAGATCGCCTACTGCCAGTCCCCAGAGAAGCCTCTCGTCTCTCCATATCTTGGGCTTGAAGCAGTCGCCCTCTTCGTTCCAACTCCTGTAGCTGTTCCTTATTCTGCTTTCTTTCCCAGATCAGCTGCTCTACCTCTCGTAGGTACGTCACTCGATATTCCAGGAGCATTCCGATGTTCTTAAGGCTCTCCACTGAGCCAACAACAATGAATGGAACCATCTCTTCTTCACCAGCCACCTTGATCTCGCCCTCAGCTGGAATCCTCACTCTCTTCACCCCAGATTTATTCACCATCTCCTGCATCACTTTTTCAAGTCTTCCAATGACTTTCCCCACCAGATTTCTGGATACCGGAATTATGTCTTCTACAAAGCCCAGCCGACTTTGAGCTTTCATATTACCCAACATGATCATCTGTTTCGTGTGGAGACATTGAAGATGCATATCCTTCAGGACAGCCACTCACTTCTCTGTGACTTCCCTATCCACCAGTATCACCAACTGGTTCGTCTCTGGTGCCCAGTCCACACTACAGGCTTTTACTGCCTTCTTAAAGGCCTCATGCACACCCTCGCTGGCACAGGCTTCTCTGTTATGATTTGGTAGCTGAGGAGGGCAGGAGCAAAAAACCGCAAAGGCAGCCAAACACCAGAGAGGTTGGGATCTAATAGGTTGCAGACCCCTAAACTAACCACACAACTAGAAGCAGCCGTGGGACGTTCCTACGGTGCCCTAGACACCTCGTCACAGCCAGAGAGATTAGCTACCCCTAAAGATGGAAAGAGGAAAGCTAACTGCCCCGAAGTAGAGCCCCAAAGAAATAGGAAGCCCCCAAACATATAATGGCGGTTAGACCAGATGAAAACACGAACGCAGACAGAAAATAGATTGAGCAAACGCTGGGGCCCAAACTGTCTAGATAGGACAGCACAGGAGAGAATACTGTCTGCAACCCAGAAAAACCCTAGGAAAAACTCCAACACTTCGGATTCCAAAAATGCTGAGACCACACGGTCTCGACCACCTATATCAGATCTCTGGTGTGAACACACAGCTACCCAGCAGTAAAAATCACAGGAACAGAGCAAATGAACAAATACAAAAAGAGAACAGAGATCAGCACAAGCCCCCAAAGGGGACACGGCTGAACTCAAAAGCAAAGCAGCAAAAAACAAGGAAAATCAAACCACAGAAAAAAAAACAAAAGTAACTTATCTGAATGATAGAATGAGACAGCAGAAAAGCAAGCTGAACTCAAAAGCAAAGCAGCAAAAAACAAGGAAAATCAAACCACAGAAAAAAAAACAAAAAGTAACTTATCTGAATGATAGCAGGAGACAGCAGAAAAGCAAGCTGAATTCCAACCTAGACCAGGAAGAAACAATTGATCACCGGCGAGGATCATGGGAGATCAGCTCACTTATATCAGGCCAGTCCGTCCCCCCCTGATAACCATTCATCCATTGCAGGTGGTGGACTTTTGTTGTTCAACATAGGTTCAATACCCTCAGCAACCACCAGAGGGAGCCTCAGCTCCGAAGTCATCTCCAACACGTTCACAACACTTCTCGCATGTCTTCGGTGTAAGGTGGCGGTGTTCACACCGTGCAGTAACTGAGGGCAGTGACCCAAGCAAGTCCAAAGTAAACAGCTTTTATTCAGCAACTCACGGGTTAAACAGAAAAAGTCCTCCGGTACGCAGCCGGGTTAACATTAGTCCATAAACACTGGTTGCCGGGGACAACGGCCGCGCCGGACCGAACAGAGCCTGATAGGTGCAGAGCCGTCCCAGGCTCGGGTTCAGCTACACACAATCCTGTGGAGCTTCCCTGCTATGCTCCTAGCAGGGTCCAAAACATAGAGCAACACTAATCCTTAGTGCAGGAGTTTTAACCCCTTCACCCCCAAGGGTGGTTTGCACGTTAATGACCGGGCCAATTTTTACAATTCTGACAACTGTCTCTTTATGAGGTTATAACTCTGGAACGCTTCAACGGATCTTCGCGATTCTGAGACTGTTTCTCGTGACATATTGTACTTCATGATAGTGGTAAAATTTCTTCCATATAACTTGCATTTATTTATGAAAAAAACGCAAATATGGCAAAAATTTTGAAAATTTTGCAATTTTCAAACTTTGAATTTTTATTCCCTTAAAACAGAGAAATATGTCACACAAAATAGTTAAGAAATAACATTTCCCACATGTCTACTTTACATCAGCACAATTTTGGAAACAAAATTTTTTTTTGTTAGGAAATTATAAGGGTTAAAAGTTGACCAGCGATTTCTCATTTTTACAACAAAATTTACAAAGCCATTTTTTTTCGGGACCACCTCATATTTGAAGTCACTTTGAGGGGTCTATATAGCAGAAAATACCCAAAAGTGACACCATTCTAAAAACTACACCCCTCAAGGTACTCAAAACCACATTCAAGAAGTTTATTAACCCTTCCGGTGCTTTACAGGAGCTGAAGCAACATGGAAGGAAAAAATTAACATTTTACTTTTTAGTCACAAAAATGATCTTTTACAAACATTTTTTTTATTTTCACAAGGGAAAAAGCAGAAAATGGACTGATAAAGTTGTTGTGCAATTTCTCCTGAGTACGCCGATACCCATATGTGAGGGAAAACCACTGTTTGGGCACACGGCAGAGCTCGGAATGGAAGGAGCGCAGTTTGACTTTTCCAAACCAAAATTGGCTGGAATTGCGAACGGACGCCATGTCGCGTTTGGAGGGCCCCTGATGTGCCTAAACAGTGGAAACCCCCCACATGTGACCCCATTTTGGAAACTAGACCCCTAAGGAACTTATCTAGATGTGTGGTGAGTAGTTTGAACCCTCAAGTGCTTCACGCAAGTTTGTAATGTAGAGCCGTGAAGAAAAAAAATCATATTTTTTCCACAAGCATGATGTTTTAGTCCCCAAATTTTTATTTTCCCAAGGGTAAGAGGAGAAATTGAACCACAAAAGTTATTGTCCAACTTATCCTGAGTACGCTGATACCCCATATGTGGGGGGGAACCACTGTTTGGGCGCACGGCAGGGCTTGAAAGGGAAGGAGCGCCGTTTGACTTTTCCAAACCAAAATTGGCTGGAATTGCGAACGGACGACATGTCGCGTTTGGAGGGCCCCTGATGTGCCTAAACAGTGGAAACCCCCCACATGTGACCCCATTTTGGAAACTAGACCCCCTAAGGAACTTATCTAGATGTGTGGTGAGCACTTTGAACCCTCAAGTGCTTCACGCAAGTTTGTAATGTAGAGCCGTGAAGAAAAAAAATCATATTTTTTCCACAAACATGATGTTTTAGTCCCCAAATTTTTATTTTCCCAAGGGTAAGAGGAGAAATTGGACCACAAAAGTTGTTGTCCAACATGTCCTGAGTACGCTGATACCCATATGTGGGGGGGAACCACTGTTTGGGCGCACGGCAGGGCTTCGAAAGGGAAGGAGCCCGTTTGACTTTTCCAAACCAAAATTGGCTGGAATTGCGAACGGACGCCATGTCGCGTTTGGAGGGCCCCTGATGTGCCTAAACAGTGGAAACCCCCACATGTGACCCCATTTTGGAAACTAGACCCCCTAAGGAACTTATCTAGATGTGTGGTGAGCACTTTGAACCCTCAAGTGCTTCACGCAAGTTTGTAATGTAGAGCCGTGAAGAAAAAAAATCATATTTTTTCCACAAACATGATGTTTTAGTCCCCAAATTTTTATTTTCCCAAGGGTAAGAGGAGAAATTGGACCACAAAAGTTGTTGTCCAACATGTCCTGAGTACGCTGATACCCATATGTGGGGGGGAACCACTGTTTGGGCGCACGGCAGGGCTCGAAAGGGAAGGAGCGCCGTTTGACTTTTCCAAACCAAAATTGGTGGAATTGCGAACGGACGCCATGTCGCGTTTGGAGGGCCCCTGATGTGCCTAAACAGTGGAAACCCCCCACATGTGACCCCATTTTGGAAACTAGACCCCCTAAGTAACTTATCTAGATGTGTGGTGAGCACTTTGAACCCTCAAGTGCTTCACGCAAGTTTGTAATGTAGAGCCGTGAAGAAAAAAAATCATATTTTTTCCACAAACATGATGTTTTAGTCCCAAATTTTTATTTTCCCAAGGGTAAGAGGAGAAATTGGACCACAAAAGTTGTTGTCCAACATGTCCTGAGTACGCTGATACCCCATATGTGGGGGGAACCACTGTTTGGGCGCACGGCAGGGCTCGAAAGGGAAGGAGCACGTTTGACTTTTCCAAACCAAAATTGGCTGGAATTGCGAACGGACGCCATGTCGCGTTTGGAGGGCCCCTGATGTGCCTAAACAGTGGAAACCCCCCACATGTGACCCCATTTTGGAAACTAGACCCCCTAAGGAACTTATCTGATGTGTGGTGAGCACTTTGAATCCCTCAAGTGCTTCACGCAAGTTTGTAATGTAGAGCCGTGAAGAAAAAAAATCATATTTTTTCCACAAACATGATGTTTTAGTCCCCAAATTTTTATTTTCTCAAGGGTAAGAGGAGAAATTGGACCACAAAAGTTGTTGTCCAACATGTCCTGAGTACGCTGATACCCCATATGTGGGGGGGAACCACTGTTTGGGCGCACGGCAGGGCTTGAAAGGGAAGGAGCGCCGTTTGACTTTTCCAAACCAAAATTGGCTGGAATTGTGAACGGACGCCATGTCGCGTTTGGAGGGCCCCTGATGTGCCTAAACAGTGGAAACCCCCCACATGTGACCCCATTTTGGAAACTAGACCCCCTAAGGAACTTATATAGATGTGTGGTGAGCACTTTGAACCCTCAAGTGCTTCACGCAAGTTTGTAATGTAGAGCCGTGAAGAAAAAAAATCATATTTTTTCCACAAACATGATGTTTTAGTCCCCAAATTTTTATTTTCTCAAGGGTAAGAGGAGAAATTGGACCACAAAAGTTGTTGTCCAACATGTCCTGAGTACGCTGATACCCATATGTGGGGGGGAACCACTGTTTGGGCGCACGGCAGGGCTTGAAAGGGAAGGAGCGCCGTTTGACTTTTCCAAACCAAAATTGGCTGGAATTGCGAACGGACGCCATGTCGCGTTTGGAGGGCCCCTGATGTGCCTAAACAGTGGAAACCCCCCACATGTGACCCCATTTTGGAAACTAGACCCCCTAAGGAACTTATCTAGATGTGTGGTGAGCACTTTGAACCCTCAAGTGCTTCACGCAAGTTTGTAATGTAGAGCCGTGAAGAAAAAAAAATCATATTTTTTCCACAAGCATGATGTTTTAGTCCCCAATTTTTTATTTTCCCAAGGGTAAGAGGAGAAATTGGACCACAAAAGTTGTTGTCCAACATGTCCTGAGTACGCTGATACCCCATATGTGGGGGGAACCACTGTTTGGACGCACGGCAGGGCTTGAAAGGGAAGGAGCGCCGTTTGACTTTTCCAAACCAAAATTGGCTGGAATTGCGAACGGACGCCATGTCGCGTTTGGAGGGCCCCTGATGTGCCTAAACAGTGGACACCCCCCACATGTGACCCCATTTTGGAAACTAGACCCCCTAAGGAACTTATCTAGGTGTGTGGTGAGCACTTTTAACCCCAAGTGTTTCACTAACATTTATAATGCCTGGCGTGAAAAAAAAAATATATTTTTTTTTCCACAAAAGTGATGTTTTAGTCCCCAATTTTTTATTTTCCCAAGGGTAAGAGGAGAAATTGGACCCCAAAAGTGGTTGTCCAATTTGTCCTGAGTACGCTGATACCCCATATGTTGGGGGGATACACTGTTTGGGCACACGGCAGGGCTCGGAAGGGAAGCAGTGACGTTTTGGAATGCAGACTTGATGGAATGGTCTGCGGGCGTCATGTTCCGTTAGCAGAGCCCCTGATGTGCCTAAACAGTGGAAACCCCCACATGTGACCCCATTTTGGAAACTAGACCCCCTAAGGAACTTATCTAGGTGTGTGGTGAGCACTTTGAACCCCAAGTGTTTCACTAAAGTTTATAATGCCCTGGCGTGAATAAAAAAAAAAAAAAAATTCCACAAATATGATGTTTTAGTCCCAATTTTTTATTTTCCCAAGGTAAGAGGAGAAATTGGACCACAAAAGTTGTTGTCCAATTTGTCCTGAGTACGCTGATACCCATATGTTGGGGGAACCACTGTTTGGGCGCATGCAGGGCGCAGAAGGGAAGCAGTGACGTTTTGGAATGCAGACTTTGATGGAATGGTCTGCGGGCGTCATGTTCCGTTGCAGAGCCCTCATGTGCCTAAACAGTGGAAACCCCACAAGTGACCCATTTGGAAACTAGACCCCCTAAGAACTTATCTAGGTGTGTGGTGAGCATTTTGAACCCCAAGTGTTTCACTAAAGTTTATAATGCCCTGGCGTGAATAAAAAAAAAAAAAATTTCCACAAATATGATATTTAGTCCCCAATTTTTTATTTTCCCAAGGGTAAGAGGAGAAATTGGACCACAAAAGTTGTTGTCCAACATGTCTGAGTACGCTGATACCCATATGTGGGGGAACCATGTTTGGGCGCACGGCAGGGCTCGAAAGGGAAGGAGCACCGTTTGACTTTTCAAACAAAATTGGCTGAATTGCGAACGGCCGCCATGTCGCGTTTGGAGGGCCCCTGATGTGCCTAAACAGTGGAAACCCCCACATGTGACCCCATTTTGGAAACTAGACCCCCTAAGGAACTTATCTAGATGTGTGGTGAGCACTTTGAACCCTCAAGTGCTTCACGCAAGTTTGTAATGTAGAGCCGTGAAGAAAAAAAATCATTTTTTTCCACAAACATGATGTTTTAGTCCCCAAATTTTTATTTTCCAAGGTAAGAGGAGAAATTGGACCACAAAAGTTGTTGTCCAACATGTCCTGAGTACGCTGATACCCATATGTGGGGGGAACCACTGTTTGGGCGCACGGCAGGGCTGAAAGGAAAGGAGCGCCGTTTGACTTTTCCAAACCAAAATTGGCTGGAATTGCGAACGGACGCCATGTCGCGTTTGGAGGGCCCCTGATGTGCATAAACAGTAAAACCCCCACATGTGACCCCATTTTGGAAACTAGACCCCTAAGGAACTTATCTAGATGTGTGGTGAGCACTTTGAACCCTCAAGTGCTTCACGCAAGTTTGTAATGTAGAGCCGTGAAGAAAAAAAAATCATATTTTTCCACAAACATGATGTTTTAGTCCCAAATTTTTATTTCCAAGGTAAGAGGAGAAATTGGACCACAAAAGTTGTTGTCCAACATGTCCTGAGTACGCTGATACCCATATGTGGGGGGGAACCACTGTTTGGGCGCACGGCAGGGCTCGAAAGGGAAGGAGCACCGTTTGACTTTTCCAAACCAAATTGGCTGGAATTGCGAACGGCCGCCATGTCGCGTTTGGAGGGCCCCTGATGTGCCTAAACAGTGGAAACCCCCACATGGACCCCATTTTGGAAACTAGACCCCCTAAGGAACTTATCTGATGTGTGGTGAGCACTTTGAACCCTCAAGTGCTTCACGCAAGTTTGTAATGTAGAGCCGTGAAGAAAAAAATATATTTTTCCACAAACATGATGTTTTAGTCCCCAAATTTTTATTTTCCCAAGGGTAAGAGGAAAATTGGACCACAAAAGTTGTTGTCCAACATGTCCTGAGTACGCTGATACCCCATATGTGGGGGGGAACCACTGTTTGGGCGCACGGCAGGGCTTGAAAGGGAAGGAGCGCCGTTTGACTTTTCCAAACCAAAATTGGCTGGAATTGTGAACGGACGCCATGTCGCGTTTGGAGGGCCCCTGATGTGCCTAAACAGTGGAAACCCCCCACATGTGACCCCATTTTGGAAACTAGACCCCCTAAGGAACTTATCTAGATGTGTGGTGAGCACTTTGAACCCTCAAGTGCTTCACGCAAGTTTGTAATGTAGAGCCGTGAAGAAAAAAAATCATATTTTTTCCACAAGCATGATGTTTTAGTCCCCAATTTTTTATTTTCCCAGGGTAAGAGGAGAAATTGGACCACAAAAGTTGTTGTCCAACATGTCCTGAGTACGCTGATACCCCATATGTGGGGGGAACCACTGTTTGGTGCCACGGCAGGGCTTGAAAGGGAAGGAGCGCCGTTTGACTTTTCCAAACCAAAATTGGCTGGAATTGCGAACGGACGCCATGTCGCGTTTGGAGGGCCCCTGATGTGCCTAAACAGTGGACACCCCCCACATGTGACCCCATTTTGGAAACTAGACCCCCTAAGGAACTTATCTAGGTGTGTGGTGAGCACTTTGAACCCCCAAGTGTTTCACTAACTTTATAATGCCCTGGCGTGAAAAAAAAAAATATATTTTTTTTTTCCACAAAAGTGATGTTTTAGTCCCCAATTTTTTATTTTCCCAAGGGTAAGAGGAGAAATTGGACCCAAAAGTGGTTGTCCAATTTGTCCTGAGTACGCTGATACCCCATATGTTGGGGGGATACACTGTTTGGGCACACGGCAGGGCTCGGAAGGGAAGCAGTGACGTTTTGGAATGCAGACTTTGATGGAATGGTCTGCGGGCGTCATGTTCCGTTAGCAGAGCCCCTGATGTGCCTAAACAGTGGAAACCCCCCACATGTGACCCCATTTTGGAAACTAGACCCCCTAAGGAACTTATCTAGGTGTGTGGTGAGCACTTTGAACCCCAAGGTGTTCACTAAAGTTTATAATGCCCTGGCGTGAATAAAAAATAAAATAAAATTTCCACAAATATGATGTTTTAGTCCCCAATTTTTTATTTTCCCAAGGGTAACAGGAGAACTTGGACCACAAAAGTTGTTGTCCAATTTGTCCTGAGTACGCTGATACCCCATATGTTGGGGGGAACCACTGTTTGGGGCATGGCAGGGCGCAGAAGGGAAGCAGTGACGTTTTGGAATGCAGACTTTGATGGAATGGTCTGCGGGCGTCATGTTCCGTTAGCAGAGCCCCTCATGTGCCTAAACAGTGGAAACCCCCACAAGTGACCCCATTTTGGAAACTAGACCCCCTATGAACTTATCTAGGTGTGTGGTGAGCATTTTGAACCCCCAAGTGTTTCACTAAAGTTTATAATGCCCTGGCGTGAATAAAAAAAAAAAAAAAAAAATTTCCACAAATATGATGTTTTAGTCCCCAATTTTTTATTTTCCCAAGGGTAACAGGAGAAATTGGACCACAAAAGTTGTTGTCCAATTTGTCCTGAGTACGCTGATACCCCATATGTTGGGGGGAACCACTGTTTGGGCGCATGGCAGGGCGCAGAAGGGAAGCAGTGACGTTTTGGAATGCAGACTTTGATGGAATGGTCTGCGGGCGTCATGTTCCGTTAGCAGAGCCCCTCATGTGCCTAAACAGTGGAAACCCCCACAAGTGACCCCATTTTGGAAACTAGACCCCCTAAGGAAATTTTACCTAGGTGTGTGGTGAGCATTTTGAACCCCCAAGTGTTTCACTAAAGTTTATAATGCCCAGGTGTAAAAATAAAAAATCCTACTTTTATCCTCACAAAAATGATGTTTTAGTCCCCAATTTTTATTTTCCCAAGGGTAAGAGGAGAAATTGGACACCAAAAATTGTTGTCCAATTTGTCCTGAGTACACTGGTGCCCCATATGTGGGAAAAAACTGTTTGGGCACAAGTCGGGGCTCAGAAGGGAAGTCGTGACGTTTTGGAATGCAGACTGATGGAATGGTCTGCGGGCGTCATGTTCCGTTTGCAGAGCTCCTGATGTGCCTAAACAGTAAAAAAAAACCCACAAGTGACATAATTTTGGAAAGTAGACTCCCAAGGAACTTTTCTAAATGTGCCCCCCTTCTGGAACTAATCTTTCCTGTAAAGTAAATTAGTAGTGCATTGAGGTGTGGTACAATTTGAAACAATCCTTCATACACAGGCCAGGTTTTTCGGGGCAGGTGTCGCATTGGTAAGTGGTGTCCTTGCGTATTCCCCTTTTGTAACACACTCGGCACCTTTTTTGCGGCTTACCTTTGCTTCCAGTTGGCGGGACCACCCCCGGGAAATGCTGACCTGGTATGATACGAGCACCTTCAGTTCCAGAAGTACTGGGGCCCGCTGTTTCCTGAGCGCCAAACATCAGGGCCTTAACCACTACCTCCTGGAACTGAAGGTACGTCGTATCGCTGTTGCGTGCACATCGTGACAGCAGGAAAGCGTTGAGCATTGCCATTTGGACGATGTGCACGGACAGCTTCTTGTACCACACCTTGGCCTTTCTCAAAGCACTGTACGGTTGGAGGAGTTGATCAGAGAGATCAACACCCCCCATGTATTTATTGTACCCCAGTACACAGTCCGGTTTGCGGACCTGTGTAGAGGTACCCCGTACAGTGCTGAGGGCGCTGCCATCACCATGTATGGTGGTCAAGAGAAGGACATCCCTCTTGTCCTTGTACTTGACCACCAACAGGTGGTCGCTACATTGGGCTCTGCTCTCACCCTTTCTGAGCATCTGCCCAAGTAGCGTCTTCGGGAGGCCTCTCTGATTTTTGCGGACGGTACCGCAAGCTGCGGTACCTCGCGCAGAGAGGGATTTGTAGAGTGGGACGCTGGAATAAAAGTTATCGGTGTAAAGGTGATAACCTTTATCCAGCAGTGGGTGCACCAAATCCCACACAATTTTCCCACTCAATCCCAGGACGGGGGGACACTCAGGGGGTTCAATCCTGGTGTCCTTTCCTTCGTAAACTCTAAAGCTGTGCGTGTACCCTGAGGTACTCTCGCACAGCTTGTAGAGTTTAATTCCGTACCTTGCCCTCTTGCTGGGCAGGTACTGGCGGAATCTGAGCCGTCCCTTAAAATGAACCAAGGACTCATCCACGCAGATGTCCCTTTGGGGCACGTACACTTCAGCAAACTTTTTGCTGAAGTGTTCGATGACCGGCCGAACTTTGAACAGACGGTCAAAGTTGGGGTCATTTTGTGGGGGACACTCTGCATTATCATTATAATGCAGGAATTTGTGGATGGCCTCAAAACGCGTCCGAGCCATGACCATTCGGAACAGTGGAGTGTTGTATAAAATATCAACACTCCAATATTGCCGAAGTTCTGGCTTCTTCAGGATCCCCATATGGAGGACCAGGCCCCAAAACTGCATCATTTCACCTGCGTCTACAGGAGACCAGTTGGAAAATGATGACACTGGGTTTTGCGCCAAAAATTGCCGAGCGTACAAATTAGTTTGCTCCACCACGAGGTTAATAAAATCCTCAGAGAAAAAGACTTTGAAAAAGTCTATTTCTCTGAGGCCCGTGGTGTCAAACTTGATTCCTGATTCTGCCACAAAATCAGGAATCAGTGGCTCGTAATTTTCGGGGGGCGGGGTCCATATGGGGTCCGAAGAGGGGTGCGCTGGTTCATTTTCAGGGGTGGGCGCTGCCTCATCTTCTGTCCTGGGGCGTCTGCGTGGCGGTTCCGCAGGACCCGAGGAGGAAGATGAGGAAGAGGAGGAAGAAGAAGAAGAGGATGAAGAATCTGAAAAGTAAAGAAATGTGGGATCCTCTCCCTCGCTATCAGTGTCGGAGGCAAGGAAAGCGTATGCCTCTTCCACTGAATAGCGCTGTTGGGAAGAACGTGACGAGCGGGACATTTTTTTTGTGAATGTGGTGCTTTGTGTGAACTTTATTTATAACTGTGTGTGTGTGTGGGGGGGGATAGTGGTTGGTGCAAACTATGCTGAAAGGAAAAAGCTAAAAGAAAAGAAAGAGAATAGGGAAAAAAATGCCTGTGAAAAAAAAGTCTAAACCAGCAGGCACGAGCTCTGATAAGTGACGGTGTCACTTATCAAAGTTCCGCGGCTGCCGGATGTGCGCACAGGAGTGGCGGAAAGGGAAGTGAAAAAAAAAAAAAACGGCAGGAACGAGCTCTGATAAGTGACCGGTGTCACTTATCAAAGTTCCGCGGCTGCCGGATGTGCGCACAGGAGTGGCGGAAAGGGAAGTGAAAAAAAAAAAAAACAAAGGCAGGAACGAGCTCTGATAAGTGACCGGTGTCACTTATCAAAGTTCCGCGGCTGCCGGATGTGCGCACAGGAGTGGCGGAAAGGGAAGTGAAAAAAAAAAAAAAAACGGCAGGAACGAGCTCTGATAAGTGACCGGTGTCACTTATCAAAGTTCCGCGGCTGCTAGATGTGCGCACGGGAGTGGCGGAAAGTGGAGTGAAAAAAAAAAAACTGCAGGAACGAACTCTGATAAGTGACTGGTGTCACTTATCAAAGTTCCGCGGCTGCTGGATGTGCGCACAGGAGTGGCGGAAAGGGGAGTGAAAAAAAAAATGCAGGAACGAGCTCTGATAAGTGACTGGTGTCACTTATCAAAGTTCCGCGGCTGCTGGATGTGCGCACAGGAGTGGCGGAAAGGGGAGTGAAAAAAAAAAAGACGGCAGGAGCGAGCTCTGATAAGTGACCGGTGTCACTTATCAAAGTTCCGCGGCTGCTAGATGTGCGCACAGGAGTGGCGGAAAGGGGAGTGAAAAAAAAAAAAAAAAACGGCAGGAACGAGCTCTGATAAGTGACCGGTGTCACTTATCAAAGTTCCGCGGCTGCTAGATGTGCGCACGGGAGTGGCGGAAAGTGGGGTGAAAAAAAAAAAACTGCAGGAACGAGCTCTGATAAGTGACTGGTGTCACTTATCAAAGTTCCGCGGCTGCTGGATGTGCGCACAGGAGTGGCAGAAAGGGGAGTGAAAAAAAAAAAAACTGCAGGAACGAGCTCTGATAAGTGACTGGTGTCACTTATCAAAGTTCCCGGCTGCTGGAAGTGCGCACAGGAGTGGCGGAAAGGGGAGTGAAAAAAAAAAACAAAAACGGCAGGAACGAGCTCTGATAAGTGACCGGTGTCACTTATCAAAGTTCCGCGGCTGCTAGATGTGCGCACAGGAGTGGCGGAAAGTGGTGTGAAAAAAAAAAAACTGCAGGAACGAGCTCTGATAAGTGACTGGTGTCACTTATCAAAGTTCCGCGGCTGCTAGATGTGCGCACGGGAGTGGCGGAAAGTGGGGTGAAAAAAAAAAAAAACCTGCAGGAACGAGCTCTGATAAGTGACTGGTGTCACTTATCAAAGTTCCGCGGCTGCTGGAAGTGCGCACAGGAGTGGCGGAAAGGGGAGTGAAAAAAAAAAAAAAACTGCAGGAACGAGCTCTGATAAGTGACTGGTGTCACTTATCAAAGTTCCGCGGCTGCTGGAAGTGCGCACGGAGGGGGGTGCAAAAGAAAAACGAGCACGAGTGTTGATCGGTGAACTGCGTCACCAATCAACGCTCGGCGGCTGCTAAATGTGTGCAAAGGGGGGGTAAAAAGAGGGGGAAAGGGAAGGGGGGAGGGGGGAATGGGGGGATTGGGGTGGATCGGGCAGGGATCGGGGCTCAAAAACTCACGTTTGTAGTCTCTCTTCTTTCTTCTCTCTTCTTTCTTCTCTCTTCTTTCTTCTCTCTTCTTTCTTCAGCAGGAGTTGTGGTGTCACAGGCTACTGTGGCACCACAAGGCCCAGCACAGGAGGAGATCTGGCGTGTGACCGCACTGCAGGAATCCTCAGCAAGTGTGAGGACCCCTGCAGTGCGGTCAGACAGGTCAGATCCAGTTTGCAGACAGGTCACAGAGCGGTCACATCGCTGCTGTGACCTGTCATTGGTGGGATCGATGATCACATCGATCCCACCAATTCAGAGGAGACCCTTGTTTTGCCGGTTGCTAGGCACCGGCCTAGTAATCGGAGCTCACTGCTCCGATTCCTAGGCAGGTCACCGGCAAGGTCAGGAAGCAGGGCACAGAGCGGTCACACCGCTGCTGTGCCCTGTGATTGGCGCGATCGTCGATGACATCGATCGCGCCAATCAGCAGCTGCAGGCCCTACTGGGCCTGTCCTAGGCTCCGGCCTAGGATCGGTGCTATTACTGCACCGATCCAGGCAGGTACAGGCAGGGCACAGCGCGGATACACCGCGGCTGTGCCCTGCGATTGGCGCGATCGATGTGATCGGCGATCGCGCCAATCCAGGGGGGGTCTGCTCCTTTCTATGCCCAGGCCTAGGATCGAGTACATCGGTACTCGATTCTAGCCTGGGATCTCACTGTTTCAGCCCATCGGATTGGCTGAAACAGTGAGAAAGGCTGCGATTGGCTGTTCAGAATTGAACAGCCAATCACAGCGATCGGGAGTGAGGGTGGGCGGTGACAGACCCCGGGATGCCGGCGCCATCTCTCCTGAGGTAAGATGGCGTCGGAATTTTAATGCGATCATTGCGACTTAAGTCGCAATGTCGCATTAAAGGGCTGGACGTACTATCCCGTCCCCGGTCATACGGGCCCAGGTACCATGGACGGGATAGTACGTCCGATGGCAGTAAGGGGTTAAAGACCTGTGGCAAAAGCCACTGGAAAACCCGGGTTGGAGGGAGGAGGCCGCCCCACTGCCTCCTGTGACCTCCTCCAAGGAATGAAGGCCCTGCCGGATTTTACTTAATCTGCCTTAGCCAGGTAGACTGACCAGGTCATTGCTCACCTTCATTCCTGCATTGCAGCCGCAGCTGTGTGTGTGACTGCAATGCACTCCAATGGTTCTAATAGGTCTCTGTACACATTCTGGGGGAAATATAACGTCCTTCGTAAACTATTCCGGTCACTGCCTCACATATCCCCCCCCTCTGTTCAAACTTGTGGGGTTGAACATTTGCCACCATACAGGGTGCCCGGGACAGGGCATCCGCGTTTGCGTGCAACTTCCCAGGGCGATGTTCTACAGAGAAACTGAAATTTTGCAGTGACAGAAACCACCTGGTGACTCGTGCATTCCTCTCCTTGGCATTCCTCATCCATACCAAGGGTGAGTGGTCCGTCACCAAGCGGAACTGACGCCCGAGTAAATAATAACGTAGTGATTCCAAGGCCCACTTAATAGCCAAACACTCCTTCTCTACCACGCTATAGTTTTTCTCTGCCGGGACAAGTTTTCTACTCAAGTAGGTGACCGGGTGCTCTTCACCATTCACCTTTTGTGACAACACCGCCCCTAGTCCTACCTCCGAGGCATCTGTCTGTACAATGAAGGTTTCATTGAAGTTGGGGCTGATGAGGACCGGCTGTCCACACAGGGCCAACTTCATGGACTGAAAGGCTTCTTCTGCCTGAGGGTTCCACCGAACCATTACCGTTGTTTTTCCTTTCAAGAGATCGGTCAGGGCCGCCGTTCGCCCAGCAAAATTAGGTATAAACCGGCGGTAATACCCAAGGATGCCAAGGAACGCCTTCACCTGTTTTGTACTCGATGGTTTAGGCCAGTTTTTTATTGCCTCAACTTTATTGATTTGGGGCTTGATAGTTCCTCTGCCTATCACATACCCCAAATATCGAGCTTCCTCCAGCCCTATCGCACATTTTTTTGGGTTTGCCGTTAACCCCGCGGCTCTGAGAGAATCCAGCACCGCTTGTACGTGTGTTAGGTGCGTTTGCCAGTCGGTGCTAAATATGATGATATCATCTAGATACGCGGACGCGTATTCCTGATGAGGCTTGAGCACTATGTCCATCAATCTCTGAAATGTAGCCGGGGCCCCATGTAACCCAAAAGGTAAGACCACATAGTGAAATAGACCCTCCGGAGTTACGAAGGCGGTCTTTTCCTTCGCCGAATCTGTGAGAGGTACCTGCCAATAACCCTTGGTGAGATCGAGCGTGGTAAAGTACTGGGCCTGTCCCAGTCTCTCAATCAGCTCGTCCACCCGGGGCATTGGATAAAGGTCGAACTTTGACACTTCATTCAATTTTCGGAAATCATTACAGAAGCGTAATGATCCGTCTGGCTTTGGAATCAGTACAATGGGGCTAGCCCACTCACTCCGTGATTCCTCTATGACGCCTAACTGAAGCATTTGTTTTACCTCGGCCGTGATGGCTTGCCTCCGGGCTTCGGGCACCCGGTACGGTCTGATTCGCACCCTTACTCCAGGTTCGGTGACAATGTCATGTTGGATAACCGTAGTCCTACCTGGTAGCTCTGAGAACACGTCAGTATTGTTTTGCACCAGGGAGCGAGCCTCCCGTCGCTGCTGTTTAGTGAGGGCATCACTTATCCTGACCTCCCCCTTGGATGCTTCCCTAGCTGAAGGTAGAGAACTCTCTGGTGATATGCCCGGGGTGATGTCTGTAACTAAACACTCTCGATCTTTCCACGGTCTTAGCAGGTTTACATGATAAATCTGCACAGGTTTCCTCCTTCCGGGCTGATACACCGGGTAATTTACCTCCCCGACCTTTTCTCGAATCTCATAGGGCCCTTGCCACTTGGCCATGAGCTTACTCTCAGCTGTGGGTACCAATACTAATACCCGATCGCCCTTGTTAAAAGACCTGACTCTGGCTCTTTTATTATATGTGCGCCTCTGGGTTGCCTGGGCATCTAACAGATGTTCTTTCACGATGGGCATGACTGCCGCGATCCGGTCTTGCATACTAGCCACGTGTTCAATTACACTCCTATGTGGAGTCGGCTCTTGTTCCCATGTCTCTTTGGCTACGTCCAACAGACCCCTAGGGTGTCTGCCGTACAATAACTCAAAGGGAGAGAACCCTGTGGAAGCCTGGGGTACCTCACGGACAGTGAACATCAAATAGGGTAACAACTTGTCCCAATCCCTTCCATCCTTAGAAATCACCTTTTTTAACATGGACTTGAGGGTTCTATTGAATCGTTCTACTAACCCGTCGGTTTGAGGGTGGTACACCGAGGTGCGCAATTGTTTAATTTTTAGCAGTTTGCACAGTTCTCTTGTCACCTTGGACATAAAGGGGGTCCCCTGATCCGTCAGGATCTCCTTAGGTAGCCCCAGGCGACAGAACATGGCAAACAGTTCTCGGGCAATAAGTTTTGCCGAGGTGTGGCGTAGTGGTATAGCCTCCGGGTACCGGGTGGCATAGTCAACAACCACCAGTATATGTTGGTGGATTTTACAATGGGCCCTACCAAATCCATTGCAATCCGTTCAAAAGGTACCTCTATTACTGGCAGGGGTACCAATGGACTACGGAAACTTGCACTGGGTGAGGTCAATTGACATTCAGGGCAGGATTCGCAGTACCTTTTGACCTCCGCGTAAACTCCAGGCCAAAAGAACCGCTGCAAGATACGTTCTGAGGTTTTTTTTCGCCTAATGGCCCCCCAGCAAGTGTGAGTGTGCCAAATCGAGAATCACCCGACGATACGACTGAGGTGCTACCAACTGTTCCACAACCTCGTCCCTGATTTTATATATCCTATAAAGCAACTCCCCACTGACTACCATGCGTGGAAATACCGTATCTGCATTGGGCTGTTGGGCTACGCCGTTTACCTCTAGCACCCTTTCCCGCGCCTGAGCCAGGGTGGGATCCTGTAGCTGAGCTGTCCCAAACGTGGCTCTGGACACTTCCAGCTCGGGAATCGATGCGGTCTCCTCTGCCTCTCCTGCCAGCACCTCTAAGGGAAACCTATCGGGGTCACACTCTATCCCTATTTGGGACACCCCTACGGCAGGTTCGTCGGGTACAGCATCTGTAATACATTTTACGGGGGAGAATGGATTTTGTTTTTCCACAGAGTCCAGAACAGGGACAAGTCTCTTCCCAACACAGACCCATAGGGAAGATTTTTTACTACTCCCACCACATGTTTTATGTCTCCACATGGCGTGGACAAAACTACCTCCATAGTTGGATACTCTCGGAGGTCCCCATGTATACATACAACCCTGACCTTCGTCCGCTGGGGTTGTCTCCTGCCACCAGTGACCCATGTACCAGAGTCACGAGGCTCCCTGAGTCCAGGAGAGCCTCCGTAGGGTACCCATTAACCAGTACCTGGCATAGTTGGAGTTTGCTGTCCTGGGGGTCGAGGCTCGCTGTGCAGACGGTCTGGGCATACATTGAGACCCAGCGGCTATATCCGCAGTCCATGGGTTCCGTAGTCAGGGGACAATTAGCCATCACATGTCCCGGCCCCTGACACCGCCAGCACCTAAGGGTGGAGGTACTGTTAGGTCTTATGGCAGTTTGGGAGGGACCCGGTCTCCTGCCATTCTCACTCCGGGGTTCCCCTTCAGCACGGGTACGGTGCTGACTGTCACCAGCAGAGGGACGCGACCCCTTTCCCAATTCCTGGGTTGGCAGGGATCGGCGTGACAGCCGAGAGGGGGCGGAGTCTCGTATAAAGTCTTGAGTGGCCGAGTAGCGCTCAATCAAACTGACTACCTGGTCGAGTGTCCCGGGGTCGCCTTGCCCCACCCAACGTTGGATAGCAGCCGGCAGAGTCCTTACCAGCCGGTCAACCACCACCCTCTCCACCATCTGGGCTGGGGACAAAGTCTCTGGCTGGAGCCACTTCTTTACCGGCTGCAGGAGGTCATAAGCCTGAGACCGCGCGGGTCGTGACTCCACATAGGCCCATGAAAATACACGCTGAGCCCTCACATATGTATTAACCCCCAGTCGGGCAAGGATCTCACCTTTGAGCCTCTGGTAGTCCTGGGCGTCCTCCCGACTGAGATCGAAGTAGGCCTTTTGTGCATCACTGACCAGAAACGGAGCTACTACTTCGGCCCACTGGTCGGCGGGTAGGTTTTCCCGCTCCGCTGTGCGCTCATAAACTGTCAGGAAAGCTTCCACGTCGTCCTCTGGTCCCATCTTCCTCAACGCTGAGCGAACCCTGTCTCGGGCCTCGCGACGTTCAGGGGCTGATGCTGTCGAGGTCTCCCGCAGTGCAGAAATCTGTTGCAGCAACAGTTCGTTTGTTTTTTGCTGTTGTTGCTGAGACTGCAGCTGCTGCTGTTGTGTAATTACCAGCTGCTTAAACAGCTCCTCCATTTTGTCCACGGGGTGAGGCTGAAAAGTGGCCGGCCGGATTGGGTTCATGAAGCTGCCGGTGGGTATACCTCAGTCATAATTGCCCGCATTCTCCACCAACTTGTAAGGTGGCGGTGTTCACACCGTGCAGTAACTGAAGCAGTGACCCAAGCAAGTCCAAAGTAAACAGCTTTTATTCAGCAACTCACGGGTTAAACAGAAAAACTCCTCCGGTACGCAGCCGGGTTAACATCAGTCCATAAACACTGGTTGCCGGGGACAACGGCCGGCCGGGCCGAACAGAGCCTTATAGGTGCAGAGCCGTCCCAGGCTCGGGTTCAGCTACACACAATCCTGTGGAGCTTCCCTGCTATGCTCCTAGCAGGGTCCAAAACATAGAGCAACACTAATCCTTAGTGCAGGAGTTTTAAAGACCTGTGGCAAAAGCCACTGGAAAACCCGGGTTGGAGGGAGGAGGCCGCCCCACTGCCTCCTGTGACCTCATCCAAGGAATGAAGGCCCTGCCGGATTTTACTTAATCTGCCTTAGCCAGGTAGTCTGACCAGGTCATTGCTCACCTTCATTCCTGCATTGCAGCCGCAGCTGTGTGTGTGACTGCAATGCACTCCAATGGTTCTAATAGGTCTCTGTACACATTCTGGGGGAAATATAACGTCCTTCGTAAACGATTCCGGTCACTGCCTCACATCGGGTACTTCCATCACGCACTTAAAGAGCGAAGCCTCATTCTCTTCCTGGTTTACCTCGGACACTTCCCTCAAGACATCTGCCACAACGGGATAACTGTCTTGTTCAGCTCTTAGCTCAAAATCTTCCTGAGATTTACCTTCTTCAAGACCCCTAGCCAAGATGGGCACTGGCAGCTCTGCCTTGTTAACACTCGGGCACGTCCTCTGTAAGTCTTAGACCACCAACTTCTCCTCCTGCAGAAGACCTCTTACTGCTTCTCTGAGCACTTCCACGTCTTCTCATAAGTAGTGTTGAGCGATACGATACTGCAAATATCGGGTATCGGCCGATATTAGCTGTATCGGGCTTTCGATTCCGAGTACCGATATTTTCGTCATATCGGATACCGGAATCGGGATTGTCACTGTCACTGTCAGTGTCCGTCGGTCGGGTCTGTCAGGAGTCAGCGGCACTTACCTGGCAGAAGATCTCCGGCGGTCACGGGCTGGACTGCTTCATGGCCGCCATCATCTTTCCCTGGCGGTCACATGCAGTTTCTCGCGATAACTGCAGTGACTGCTGGGTAATCCCGGCCATAAAGCAGTCAGTCCGATGACGTCACCGCCGGGGAAGCAGGTAATCAGCTGTGCTGCGTCGCGATGACAGGCTCTGCCTGTCATTGCGATGTAGCAGAGCTGGATCGTCGTGGGACAATCGTTACTATGGACTGCGTCGGACAGGTGATATACTGTTGTTTTTTTTTTTTCTTTTTTTACAGGAGATCGATGGCGTCGCAGGAATGAGAGTATAATAAAATTAATGAAAACTGTGTTGTCTCTTTTATTTCATTAAAAGACTTTTTTCTTGCTTTGTCTTTTTTTTATACATTTAATAACTTTGGGATTAATAATGGATCGGTGTCTTATTGACACCTCTCCATTATTAACCGGGCTTATTGTCACCGTGCAATCAACGGTGACATTAACCCCTTATTACCCCACTTGCCACCGCTACAGGGCAGTGGGAAGAGCCGGGTAAAGTGCCACAATTGGCACATCTTTTGATGCGCCAAATGTGGGGCTGCTGTAGCCTGGTATTATCAGGCTGTTGAGGGCCAAAATCCATGGGCCTTGACAGTCTTTTAATACCAGGCCGCAGCAGTCTGCATTTTACTTGGCTGGTTAACAAAAATAGGGGGACCCCTACGCCGTTTTTTTTTCGAGGGGATCCCCTATTTTTGTTAACCAGCCAAGCTAAGCAGACTGCTGTGGCCTGGTATTATCAGGCTTGCAAGGTCCATGGATATTGGATCCTTACCAGCCTGAAAAACCAGGCCTCAGCGGTCTGCTTCATCTTGCTGGTTAACAAAAATAGGGGGGACCCCACGCCAATTTTTTTCGAGGGGATCCCCTATTTTTGTTAATCAGCCAAGATATGCAGACTGCTGTGGCCTGATATTATCAGGCTGGCAAGGTCCATGGATCTTGGCTCCTTAACAGCCTGAAAAACCAGGCCTCAGCGGTCTGCTTCATCTGGCTGGTTAACAAAAATAGGGGGGACCCCACGCCAATTTTTTTCGAGGGGATCCCCTATTTTTGTTAATCAGCCAAGATATGCAGACTGCTGTGGCCTGGTATTATCAGGCTGGCAAGGTCCATGGATCTTGGCTCCTTAACAGCCTGAAAATCCAGGCCTCAGCGGTCTGCTTCATCTGGCTGGTTAACAAAAATAGGGGGGACCCGACGCCATTTTTTATTCGAAGGGAACCCCTATTTTTGTTAATCAGTTCCCTCTGACGTCACTGATTGTGTCCCTGGCTGACCTGAAGTGAAAGTGGAAAGCAATCAATTAAGCTTTCCACTTCCTCTCCTGTCAGCCAGGAGAGGAACTCATTCATTTGGGGGTTTACTGTGAGGCTGCAGCATTAGCTGCGGTCCCTGCAGTAAACATTAACCCTTTCTGAAGGATTACACCGTGGGACCTGACTGTGCATGGGATAGGTAAGAATAATTTTGCTTTTTTATTTTATTTTTATTACAGGAAATGGTTTTTGCAGTCAAATAAAAGATGGTCAAAAACATGTGTCTTTATTTCATTAAAATGATTTTTAATTAAAGTGTGTGTGTTTTATTTTTATTTTATGCAATAGGATTAATAATTGATAGTTGTCTAATTGACAGCTCTCAATTATTAACCTGGCTTAAGGTCACCTTTCAATTGCAATGTGGCTTTAACCCCATATTAACCCATTCGCCACCGCTACAGGGCAATGGGAATAGACGGGCAAAGTGCCAGAAAGGGCGAATCTAATTATAGATTTGTCTTTTCTGGGGTGTCTGGGGGCAGATGTTAGTAGCCAGGGGGGGCCAAAAATAATGGTCCCTCTCTGGGCTATTATTATCTGCCCCCATTCGCTGGCTTTGTCTGTCTGGTTGCGAAAATAGGGCGGGAGCCCACGCATTTTTTTTAAACAATTTTACACCTCATATATATATATATATATATACATGTCATTGAATTTGTGACACATATATATATATTTATATTTATAGTTCATACACTTCTACATAGTATAATAGCCGCTAATTCAATTGACGGCTTTTGTGAAAATGCAGAACCCGACATGAAATGACACTTGGTGTACATAGGGTTAACCATGTCTTTTCATGTCCTTTGCTATCTGATTTGCACAAACAATTACATCAGTCTATGTGTGCAAAATTTCACACCTGTAGGGGTTAATTAAAGGTGTAAATTCGTAGCAAAAAAGTCTGTTTTTTTTACAACGAATTTACACCTTTAATTAACCCCTACAAGTGTGAAATTTTGCACACATAGACTGATGTAATTGTTTGTGCAAATCAGATTGCAAACGACATGAAAAGACATGGTTAACCCTATGTACACCAAGTGTCATTTCATGTCGGGTGCTTCTGTCTTTTCACAGAAGCCGGCTTTACCCGGCAATTGAATCAGAGGATATTTTACTATGTACAGTCATGGCCAAAAGTTTTGAAAATGACACAAATATTAATTTTTACAAAGTCTACTGCTTCACTTTTTCTAATGGCAATTTGCATGTACTCCAGAATGTTATAAAGAGTGATCAGCTTAACAGAAATTACTTGCAAAGTCAATATTTTGCTAGAAAATGAACTTTATCCCCAAAACACATTTCAACATCATTGCAGCCCTGCCTTAAAAGGACCAGCTAACCTCTTTTCAGTGATTGCTCCATTAACACAGGTGTGGGTGTTGATGAGGACATGGCTGGAGATCAATCTGTCATGATTAAGTAAGAATGACACCACTGGACACTTTAAAAGGAGGCTGGTGCTTGGCATCATTGTTTCTCTTCTGTTAACCATGATTATCTCTAAAGAAACACGTGCAGTCATCATTGCAATGCACAAAAATGGCCTAACAGGGAAGAGTATCGCAGCTAGAAAGATTGCACCTCAGTCAACAATCTATCGCATCATCAAGAACTTCAAGGAGAGAGGTTCCATTGTTGCCAAAAAGGATTCAGGGCGCCCAAGAAAGACCAGCAAGCGCCAGGACCGTCTCTTAAAAGTGTTTCAGCTGCGGGATCAGGCTACCAGCAGTGCAGAGCTTGCTCAGGAATGGCAGCAGGCAGGTGTGAGTGCATCTGCACGCACTGTGAGGCGGAGACTCTTGGAGCAAGGTCTGGTCTCAAGGAGGGCAGCAAAGAAGCCACTTCTCTCCAGAAAAAACATCATGGACAGACTGATATTCTGCAAAAGGTACAGGCAGTGGACTGCTGAGGACTGGGGTAAAGTTATTTTCTCTGATGAATCCCCTTTTCGATTGTTTGGGACATCAGGAAAACGCCTCATTCGGAGAAGACAAGGTGAGCACTACCACCAGTCTTGTCTCATGCCAACTGTTAAGCATCCTGAAACCATTCATGTGTGGGGTTGCTTCTCAGCCAAGGGAATCGGCTCTCTCACAGTCTTGCCTAAAAACACAGCCATGAATAAGGAATGGTACCAGAATGTCCTCCAAGAGCAACTTCTCCCAACCCTCCATGATCAGTTTGGCGATCAACAATGCCTTTTCCAGCATGATGGAGCATCTTGCCATAAAGCAAAGGTGACAACTAAATGGCTCAGGGAACAAAACATAGAGATTTTGGGTCCATGGCCTGGAAACTCCCCAGATCTTAATCCCATTGAGAACTTGTGGTCAATCATCAAGAGACGGGTGGACAAACAAAAACCTAAAAATTCTGACAAAATGAAAGCATTGATTGTGCAAGAATAGACTGCTATCAGTCAGGATTTGGTCCAGAAGTTGATTGAGAGCATGCCAGGGAGAATTGCAGAGGTCCTGAAGAAGAAGGGTCAACACTGCAAATATTGACTTGCTGCATTAACTCATTCTAACTGTCAATATAAGCTTTTGTTACTCATATGTTTGCAATTATTGTATTTCTGTCTATGATAAAAACATCTGTCAAACACACATAAAAACCAGAGGGCAGCAGATCATGTGAAAATATAATATTTGTGTCATTCTCAAAACTTTTAGCCATGACTGTAGAAGTGTATAAACTATACATATATGTATATATATATGTCACAATGACATGTATATATATATATATATATATATATATATATATATATGTATTCTATGTGTGTATATTTAGTGTTTACAAGGAAATAAAGGTTTTTTTTAGTTGCGATATTTTGTTCCCATAGACTTACATGGGACTTCCGGTATCGGAATCTGATATCGGCGATATTTATTGATATCGGCGATACCATTCCGATCCGATATTTTTAGATATCGAGCAGTATCGCTCAACACTACTCATAAGGCCTTATTCATATTTTGCCATGTTGACAGGTGACCTCTGAGCTCAGAGACTTCCTTCTCCAGCTCATCCACTCTATGCTCAGCAGTTTGTCTCAGGGCCTTTTCTTGTTCCATATGCTCTTTCCTTATCTTTAATACGGCCTGAAAATCTGCCACCTTGTGCTTCGCTCGAGACAACGTTTTAGCAAGGTCCTGGCACTTCTGTGCTTTCTCTCCAAACTGGGCCTTGACTGCCACAAACTTGGACTCCAGGTGGCGCACCCGCTCCAATTGCACTGATTTGGCGACTTCCATATCCGACCCCTTCAACTGTTCTTGAGGCTCTGCCCGGTCATCCTCAGGTACCTCTCGACACTTTGTACCTTCAGAGAGCTGTACACTCTCCAGCAACAGGTTCTTCTTTACTGACCTCCTCAATGGGTACAATTTCCTCAGGCTCTTTGCGCCCTTTACGTCTCCGTCGATGGGAGGACTTTCCCTCCTTGTGGGGACCTTCCTTACTGTACTCGCTTTCTAACTTAGAGTCACAGTCACCCTCGGAGTCTGAGTCACATCCCACAGTATGGTGAACCCTCCAGTTACCCTCTAGCTGCGTGTCAGCTCTAGACGTCATATCTACCACATCCCCATCAGTCATTCGGTGGTACACGTCAAGAGACATCAGGTCCGTAATTTGGGCAGACGCACCCTTTCCCCTTGCATCTCCGTCTGAATGGGAGTCACCACCACTCGGTCGGTCATGTTGGAACCAGCAGTCCCCACTTCTAACCGTGTCGGACTCCTCTGCTAAGTCACCGAGTTGGTCAGACCCATCCACTTTGGGAGGTGTCACTGTACCAATACCTGCCACCCCAACAGTAGAGAGGCCGCCCTCCTCCTGCTGTAGAGGTACTCCCCTCTCCCACAAGTCGGAGAACAGTTTAGAGTCCTAACCTATGACCACTGGACACGACAAATTAAGGACTATAGCGACATCCTGTCCCGCAATGTCCCAGTCTGTCTCAAAGATTACCCTGGCCACGGGATAATCCTTAGTGTCCCCATGGATGCAAGAGACCCCGACCTTTCTACCGGGTATTTGAAATCCCTCAGGTGCAACCCTCACTAGAGTCACAGGGTTCCCCGAGTCGACCAGACCAACCACATCTTCATTATTAATCTGTAGGGCACACCCCGTAGCATCGTTCCGGGTGGGTAGTTCATAAGGCAGACTGGACACGCATAGTACATTGGCCCCTGGCAACAGTTTGTCTGCACCACCCCTTTAACGTTGGGATGCTCCACCCCCTTTTTGGCAACCATCCCTGCTTGGGTTACCACCCATTTTAGGCCACCACCCCTTTTAGGGACACCACCCCACTCTGGGATACACCCCCTGGACGGCTTTCTTAGGCAACAGTCCCACAGTACAGTTTATGTCTTTCGGGCTTGTACTGGCCCTTTAAGAGTTTGTGTGACCTGGTTCACACTGTCCTCCTATAATGCCTCACCAGCTTCTGCTGGCACTGCCACCGCTTCTTTTTCAGCCACAAACCACCGGCACCTCTGGCTGCTGATCACAAGCCACTGTGGCTGTTACTGCAGCTCCTGCTGCTGCAGAACCTCTTGCTGCAACTGTAGCTCCCGCTACCACAAGCTACCACAAGTCCCTGCACGGCTCTGCACCGCCGACTTCGTGGACCCGCCGATCCACAGCAAAACCTTCGTAACTCCGCTGAGTTACAGCCAGATGCCTTTAGTCTTTGTAGCCCCGCCGAGCCACAGCAAGTTGAAAAAAAAAAACCTGCACACGTGCTTCTTAGGCCACTGCCAGCTTTTTAAGACCAACTGTGAGGTTTCACACTGTGTGGACGGGGATCACTCGCTTTGCTGGTCTTAGAGGCAAACACTGGCACGTTCAGGGTTAGAACAATAGTCCATTTGGTTTATTCTTCACCAGTATGCAGCATTCATTACACAAAATACAGTCTACTTAACCCCGGTCAGCACCACACGGATCCTGTCCGTTTATCTGTTGGTGTCGCAGGTTCTTGGACACCTCTTCACCTCAGAGGCGTCCAATACACATGTCTCACGGACCCCGATCTGTATTGCTCACGGTTTTCAAGACCGTCTTTTCCTCTCAGACTCAGACTTGCCAGGACTGCTTCGCCAGTGTGTGCAACATCTAGCGTGGAAAATATGGGAGCTCTGTCCAGCCTGACAGACTCCCAACACTCCACACAGACTCAGTCTCAACACACTCTCAGAGACTCCTCCCACCATGTGCCAAACACTCCCTTACATACCTGTAGCCATTCCCACAGATGAGATATGGAGCACATGGTCTGGTCACATGTTCAGGTCCTCAAAACACAACCATCAATGGGCGGTGTATGTGTGGTTAGCCAGTCCCACCCAGCTCTCTGGCTAACCCTGTAAGCCACCCTAGAAAATAAACAGAACTCTTGTAGGACTACAAGTCCCAGAACAGCATTACTGGCTTACAGTGCAGAGGAGCTCTGCGACACATACCTGCCATTCACAACAATGCCAGGGACTGTTTTCCCATCCATATCACTCCTCCATGCATATCATACCTGGCCTCCCACTTTATAGAAAAAATAAATACTATCCGTCAGGAAATCTGCTCTCAACCACCAAGTGCTGTGACTCCCATCCCTCCCTGCATTTCCCCTGGCTCAATTTCCACATTTGATCCCATCACAGAAGAAGAAGTCTCCAGACTCCTCTCTTCCTCTCATCTGACTACATGCACTACCGACCCCATTCCCTCACACCTCCTCCAGTCTCTCTCTCCAGTTGTCACAACTCACCTAACTACAATCTTTAATCTCTCACTCTCCTCTGGCATTTTGCCATCCTCCTTCAAACACTCCATTATTACTCCACTACTAAAGAAACCCGCTCTCGACCCTTCCTGCACAAACAACTACATACCGGTCTCCAATCTCCCCTTCATCTCTAAACTTTTGGAGCGCCTAGTCTACTCCCGCCTTACCCGTTACCTCTCCACTCACTCCCTCCTAGACCCTTCACAGTCCGGCTTCCGACCCCTACATTCGACTGAAACTGCACTCATCAAAGTGACCAATGACCTTCTGACAGCAAAACGTAACGGTGACCACTCTCTGCTTATTCTTCTCGACCTCTCTGCAGCTTTCGACACGGTTGACCACCGTCTCCTACTGTCTAGGCTCCAGTCACTAGGTATTAAGGACACTGTTCTCTCCTGGTTCTCCTCCTATCTTTCTGACCGCTCCTTCAGTGTTTCGTTCTCTGGCTCCACGTCATCTCCTCTTTCTCTCACTGTCGGTGTACCCCAGGGCTCAATCCTTGGCCCCCGTCTCTTCTCTCTCTACACGGCCCCAATTGGACAGACCATCAGCAGATTTGGCTTTCAGTACCATCTTTATGCTGATGACACACAACTATACACGTCATCCCCCGACCTTACCCCCGCTGTACTACAGAACGCCACCGACTGTCTGTCCGCAGTCTCCAACATCATGTCCGCTCTCTATCTGAAACTTAACCTCTCCAAAACTGAACTTCTTCTGCTCCCGCCGTCTACTAACCTCCCTAAATCTGACATTTCCCTCTCCGTGGGCGGCACCATAATAACACCCCGGCAGCAGGCTTGCTGTCTGGGTGTTATGTTTGACATCAATCTCTCCTTCACCTCCCATATACAATCTCTTGCCCGCTCTTGCCGCCTACACCTAAAGAACATCTCTAGAATCCGCCCTTTTCTCACCATGGAAACAACAAAAACCCTCACTGTAGCATTGATCCACTCACGCCTGGACTACTGCAACGCTCTATTAATTGGCCTCCCCATTACTCGACTATCCCCTCTCCAGTCCATCCTTAATGCAGCAGCCAGGGTCATCCATCTGGCTAATCGGTACTCGGACGCGTCCGCTCTTCGCCAGTCCTTACACTGGCTGCCCATTCATTATAGGATCCAATTCAAAGTACTGGTTCTCACCCACAAAGCTCTCCACAGTGCAGCACCCCCCTACATCTCCTCCCTCATTTCTATCTATCGGCCTAACCGACTGCTTCGCTCTGCAAACTACTTTCGACTAACCTCTGCACTAATCCGTACCTCCCACTCCCGCATCCAAGACTTCTCCCGCGCTGCGCCAATCCTCTGGAATGCTCTACCCAAGAAATTAGGACTATCCACAATTTGCATGGTTTCAGGCGCCCCCTCAAAACACATCTGTTCAGAGCGGCCTATCACATTCACTAATCAAAGTCATTCTATGTGTAAGTGTGTGTGTGTGAAGCCCATTCACTATCTCCATCTATCCCTCACTCCCTCAAGATGGCTGGACCATCATTGTAAATGCACCATTGTATATACACACCTGTACTTTGTAACTCCCCCACCTCATTGTAGATTGTAAGCTCTCACGAGCAGGGTCGTCTTATTTTGCTTTAATTATTGTATTGTTAACGTTGTTACTTATGACTTGTGTTTTGAAACTGTTAAACTGTAAAGCGCTGCGGAATATGATGGCGCTATATAAATAAAGATTATTATTATTATTATTATCTTGAGGAGCATATACAGTGCCCCCTAGCTGCAGCATGGGTCACTACACCACAAGCCCTATATATTATAATGCAGCCCCATAGACTACAATGCTGCCCCATAGAGTATAATGCAGCCTAATATAGTATAATGCAGCCCCATATAGTATAATGCAGCCTTATAGTATAATGCAGCCTCATATAATATAATGCAGCCCCATAGAGTATAATGCAGCCTCATAGAGTACAAAGCAGCCCCATATAGTAAAATGCAGCCCTAAATAGTATAATGCAGCCCCATAGAATACAATGCAGCCCCATAGAGTATAATGCAGCTTAATATAGTATAATGCAGCCCCATATAGTATAATGCAGCCTCATAGTATAATGCAGCCTCATATAATATAATGCAAACCCATAGAGGATAAGTCATCCCCACAGAGTATAATGCAGCTACTTAGAGTATAATGCAGCCCCATAGAGCATAATGTAGCCTCATATAGTATAATGCAGCCCAATAGAGCATAATGCAGCCTCATATAGTATAATGCAGTCTGATATAATATAATGCAGCCCCACAGAGTATAATGCAACCTCATATAGTATTATGCAGTCTCATATAGTATAACGCAGTCTGATATAATATAATGCAGCCCCATAGAGTATAATGCAACCTCATATAGTATAATGCAGCCTCATATAATATAATGCAGAATCATAGAGTATAATACAGCCTCATAGAGTATACTGCAGCCCCATATAATGTAATGCAGCCTCATTGAGTATAATGCACCCCCATATAGTATAATGCAGACTCGTATTGTATAATGCAGCCCCATATAGTATAATGCAGCCCACATACAGTATATTATAATTCAGCCACTATGGAGTATAATGCAGCCCACATAGCGTATAATGCAGTCTCATATAGTATAATGCAGCCTCATGTAGCATAATGCAGCCCCCATATAGTATAATGCAGCCGCCATATAGTATAATTCAGCCCCCATTTAGTATAATGCGGTCCCATATAGAATAATGCAGCCTCATTGCTGTGAATACCTTGGAAGTGACTTCTGACACCACAAGAAGTGACCTGGAAACCATCTGCAGTGACTTTGAAAACTTAGGCAAGAAAGTGAAAGAACTGGGTGCGCAGGTGGTCTTCTCTTCCATCCTCCCAGTGGATGGCCATGGAACAAGGAGGTGGAATAAAATTCTGCATGTGAACAACTGGCTACGTCGATGGTGCCGTCAGCAAGAATTTGGATTTCTGGATCACGGAGTGAATTACCTATACGATGGACTACTTGCTAGAGATGGGGTGCACCTTACGAAGACTGGAAAACATGTATTTGGAAGTCGCCTTGCTACACTCATCAGGAGAGCTTTAAAATAGAACAATGTGGGAAGGGAAGCAAAAGGCCAAAAAAATCCATACACATGACAAATGCTATTAAGAACTCGGCTATTAGAAGTGGAAAGGAAGAACGAAGACAAAAAAATCAAAATAATAAAAATATTGGAGGAAGAGAAACCAATCACAAACTAAAATGTTTTTATACAAATGCACAAAGCATGGGCAACAAACAAGGAGAATTGGAACTACTTATGCAGGAGAAGAAGTATGATGTCATTGGAATCACTGAGACTTGGTGGGACTATACACATGATTGGAATACAAGGCTAGAAGGATACAACTTAGTTGCAAGAAACAGACTTGATAAACGAGGAGGAGGTGTGGCATTGTATATTAGAAAAGTGTATATCTGCACAGAGATTGACGCTTCAGAGACTGGGAGTTCTGTGGAAACTCTTTGGGTAAGAATACAAGGACAGAACAATGGAAAGGACACCATTGTAGGCATTTACTACAGGCCACCTATGTAAGCTGAAGATATGGATGAACTCTTTATGCATCAAATGGCCAAGTTCTCCAAAAAATATGACATAGTGGTCATGGGAGATTTCAACTATCCAGACATTTGTTGGAATCTCTCTCAGGCAAAACTAACAGGTCCAGGAAATTCTTATCCTCTCTTGCTGACAACTTTATCTTCCAAAAGGTAGGGGAGAAAACAAGGGGATCTGCTACCTGGGATCTAATCCTTATAAACAGGGAGGAAATGGTTGAGGAGGTAAGAGGGGCTGGGACCCTAGGAGGTAGCGACCATGCTATTTTAGAATTTTGGATAACTAGAGGAGGAAGACCTGTGAAGACTCAGACTTCAAGGTTAGATTTCAGAAAGGCAGATTTTAAGGGACTCAGAAAGAGAATTGAGGGATCCAATGGCTGGATATCCTTAAGGACAAAAATGTCCAGGAAGGATGGGAAATCTTGAAAAATGAGATTCTCAAAGTACAATCATTAACAATTCCGAAAAGAGGGAAGAATAGGAAGCATTTAACGTAACCAGGATGGATGAACACAGAACTTAAACACATGCTAAAAAGGAAGAAAGAAATGTATATCAAATGGAAAGAGGGAGGCATATCTAAAGAAGAATATAATGATGTCTGCAGAACCTGCAGGGCAAGAATCAGATTAGCTAAAGCTGACAATCAATTAAGGCTTGCAAGAGATGTCAAAATCAATAAAAAAGGATTTTGGGGATATGTCAAAAGTAAAAGAAAAGTCAAAGATGCTATAGGATTTTTACAGGATGAAAATTATGAAATGGTAAGAAAGGATGTTGAAAAGGCCGAACTTTTAAATTCCTATTTTGCATCTGTTTTCTCTCAGAAAGGAAATGTCACATCAACTGATCTTCACTGTCCTATTAAAGGAATAGAAGAATCCAGGATATCTATAAACAGAAAAATAGTGAGGAAACACTTAGCTAACATAAATGAATTCAAGTCTCCAGGTCCAGATGAATTACACCCCAGAGTACTGAAGTAGATAGCAGAAGAAATTCTTGAACCACTCTCCATAATCTTTGAAAATTCTAGGAGAACAGGAGAAGTCCCAGAAGACTGGAGAAGAGCAAATGTTGTTCCTGTCTTCAAAAAGGGGAAGAAGGTGGACCCAGGGAACTATAGACCGGTGAGTCTGACATCTATACCAGGAAAGATCTTTGAACAAATTATTAAACAACATGTGTTATGTTTCGGTAACTGAGGAGTACAGGAAAAAAAGGAAATACACCTGAGCAGTTGGAAATTATGAGATTGCAGTACCCTGACTAACCACCACAAACTAGAGGCAGCCGTGGAGTGTTCCTACGTTGGTCCTAGACGCCTCCTCACAGCCTGAGAAACTAACTACACCTAAAGATAGAAAGAGGAAAGCTATCTGCCCCGGAGCAGATCCCCAAAGAACATAGAAAGCCCCCAAACATGTAATGGCGGTTAGACAAGAAGAAATACTGACACAGACAGAAAATAGTATGAGCAAACGTTGGGGCCCAAACTTACTAAATAGAAAAGGATAGGAAGGGCACTTACTGCAATCCCAAAAAACCCTGAAAAGCACCAACTCTACTAATTCCAAAAACACCTGAGATCACACGACCTCTACCACCTAAATTAGTTCTCTGGTGTAACCAAAATCAAAACAGCAGCCACTGAAAAAACTGGAAAAAGCAAATGTACAAACATCAGTGGCTGACCTGAACTGAGAGGGCAAAAGCCCCCAGAGGGGACCCTGAAGGCCCCCACAGAAGTGCAGGACAAAATGCAAAAATCTGGCACAAAAACAAAAAGAAGAAAATGTCTTATCTGTTAGCAGGAGATTCAGACACGACACGGCAGGCTACCAAGGAAACAGGAATCAAGGATTGAGAACAGAACAATTGATCACCGGCAACCCTGATGGGAAGGCGACTCCCTTATATAACACCAGTCAGTAACACCTGATTCCCAATCCTCACAATCTTCACTGGACAGTCCAGTACCGTTTGTAACCACCAGAGGGAGCTTCTGCTCAGAACTCATTTCCAGCCTATTCACAACAGTACCCCCCCCTTGAGGAGGGGTCACCGAACCCTCATTAGAGCAACCAGGTCGGTCAGGATGAGTTCTATGATACGCACGGATGAGTCTCCTAGCATGGATGTCCGAAGCAAACACCCAAGAATTGTCTTCCTGACCATAACCTCTCCATTTAACCAAATACTGGAGTTTCCGTCTAGAAAAACGAGAATTCAATATTTTCTCAACCACATACTCCAGATTGCCCTCAACCAAAACAGGGTCAGGAGGCACAGTAGTAGGAACCACTGGCTTAACAAACCTCTTCAACAAGGACTTGTGGAACACGTTATGGATCTTAAATGTCCCTGGAAGAAGCAAACGAAAAGAAACAGGATTAAGAATCTCCATGATCTTATAAGGTCCAATGAACCTAGGCTTAAATTTAGGAGATGCCACTCTCATAGGAATATTTTTTGAGGATAACCAGACCAAGTCCCCCACTTTAAACCGAGGACCATCAGTCCTATGCCGGTTAGCAAACCGCTGGGCCCTCTCCTGAGAGAGGGACAACCTCTCCACTACCTGGTCCCAAATCTGCTGCATACGCTCCACAACAGAGTCAACACCCGGACAGACAGAAGCCTCCGTCTGTCCTGAAGAAAATCGAGGGTGAAACCCAGAATTACAGAAAAATGGAGACATCAAAGTGGCAGAGCTAGCCCTATTATTAAGAGCAAACTCAGCCAAAGGCAAAAAAGAGACCCAGTCATCCTGATCAGCAGACACAAAGCATCTTAGATAAGTCTCCAATGTCTGGTTTGTTCTCTCAGTTTGACCATTGGTCTGAGGATGAAACGCCGAGGAGAAAGACAATTGAACACCAAGTTTAGAACAAAAGGTCCTCCAAAATCTGGAAACAAACTGGACTCCTCTGTCAGACACAATGTTCTCAGGAATGCCGTGTAAACGAACCACGTGCTGAAGGAACAAAGGCACCAATTCAGAGGAGGAAGGCAACTTAGGTAATGGCACAAGATGTATCATCTTGGAAAACCTATCGCAAATCACCCAGATGACGGTCATTCTCTGAGAAACAGGGAGGTCGGAAATGAAATCCATAGAGATATGGGTCCATGGTCTCTTGGGCACAGGTAATGGCATCAACAAACCACTAGAACGAGAGCAAGGCTTGGAGCGAGAGCAAGTCCCGCAGGACTGCACAAACTCCCTGACATCACGAGACAAGGTAGGCCACCAAAAGGACCGACTAACCAAGTCTCTGGTACCAAAAATTCCGGGATGACCGGCCAACGCGGAACAATGAATTTCAGACATTACACTCTTTTTCCACTGGTCCGGGACAAACAATTTCCCAACAGGGCAGCGCTCGGGCTTATCCTCCTGACACCCCTCCAGAGCCAGTCTCAAATTGGGCGAGATGGCGGAAAGAACTACACCCTCCTTCAAAATAACAGAAGGATCAGATAACTCAGGAGAGTCCGCCAGGAAACTCCTCGAGAGGGCATCCGCCTTAACATTCTTAGTGCCAGGAAGAAATGAAACCACAAAATTAAAACGTGTGAAAAACAAGGCCCACCTGGCCTGTCTAGCATTAAGTCGCTTGGCAGATTCCAGATAAACTAGATTCTTATGGTCCGTAAGGACCACCACCTGATGTTTGGCTCCCTCCAGCCAATGTCTCCACTCTTCAAAAGCCCACTTCATGGCCAATAACTCTAGATTACCCACATCATAATTACATTCAGTAGGAGAAAATTTTCGAGAGAAAAAGGCACAAGGGTTACTTTTAGAGGTCTCTGGATCTCTTTGGGACAAAACGGCACCTGCCCCAATTTCAGAGGCATCAACCTCCACCTGAAATGGCAGAGAAACATCAGGCTGCCGTAGAACAGGAGCAGAAGTGAATCTCTGCTTAAGTTTCTGAAATGCAGAGACTGCCTCAGGAGGCCAATTCACCACATCAGAACCCTTTTTGGTCAAATCAGTTAATGGTTTAACAATAACCGAGAAATTACCAATAAATTTACGATAAAAATTGGCAAAACCCAAGAATCTTTGAAGAGCCTTCAATGAAGTAGGTTGGACCCAATCACAGATGGCCTGAACTTTGACCGGGTCCATTTCAATAACAGATGGGGACAAAATGAATCCCAGAAATGAGATCCTCTGAACGCCAAAAAGACACTTTGATCCCTTCACATACAGAGCATTCTCTCTCAAAATTTGGAACACAGTCCGAACATGTTTTACATGAGAGTCCCAGTCATTGGAAAAAATCAAGATATCATCCAAATAAACAATCAGAAATTTATCCACAAAATCCCTGAAAATGTCATTCATGAAGGACTGGAAGACGAAGGAGCATTAGTGAGCCCAAAGGGCATCACAAGGTACTCAAAATGCCCTTCAGGGGTATTAAATGCCGTCTTCCATTCATCCCCGTGCTTAATGCGAATAAGGTTATATGCCCCCTGAGGTCAAGCTTGGTAAACCAAGTAGCGTTTTTCACCCTGGAAAACAGGTCAGAGATCAAGGGTAACTTATATTGATATTTCACAGTAATATTGTTCAAGAGACGATAATCAATACACGGCCTTAATGAACCATCCTTTTTGGCCACAAAGAAAAAACCGGCACCTAAGGGTGAAGAGGATGGTCTGATATGACCCTTCTCCAATGACTCCTTGATATAAGACCGCATAGCGTCATGTTCAGGTACAGACAAGTTAAAAAGGCGACCTTTAGGGAATTTACTACCAGGCACTAATTCAATAGCGCAGTCATAGCTCCTATGGGGAGGCAAGGATGCAGATTTACTTTCGCTAAACACATCAGAAAAATCAATCAAAAAGTCAGGAACATCCTGAGCCTGGGGGGAAGCAGAAAAAACAGGAGTGTTGGTATTAACACATTGGCAGCCCCAACTGGTAACAGACACAGATTTCCAATCCAAAACAGGATTATGAGACTGTAACCAAGGGAAACCCAGTACGATAATGTCATGCAGATTATACAGAACCAAAAATTTGCAACTCTCCTGATGATCAGGTTCTACCCTCATTATCACCTGAGTAGAGAACTGAGGTTTATTCTCAGCCAAAGGGGTAGAATCGATCCCCAGTTGGGGAATAGACTTCTGTAGGGGTATCAAGGGAAACCCACAACGTTTAGCAAAATCAAAATCCATCAGGTTAATAGCTGCTCCAGAATCAACAAAAGCCTGAGCAGAAAATGAGGACAGAGAGCATATCAGGGTAACAGTTAATAAAAACTTAGTCTGAACACTACCCAAGACAACTGAGCGTGCAAAACGTCTTCCCCGCTTAGGGCAGACTGAAATAGCATGAGAGGCATCACCACAGTAGAAACATAACCCATTGCGCTTTCGAAATTCATGACGCTGTGCCCCAGAAACCACTCTATCACACTGCATGGATTCAGAAGCAGGTTCACAAGGCAACATTATCCACGCATACCTTTCCGCTCACGCAAACGTCTGTCAATTTGAATCGCTAATGACATAGAATCATTAAGACCAGAGGGAACAGGGAATCCCACCATAACATCCTTTACATTATCTGACAGACCCTTCCGAAAAAGAGCTGCCAAAGCGTCGTCATTCCATTTGGTCAGGACTGCCCACCTACGGAATCTCTGACAGTATAACTCAGCGTCCTCATGCTCCTGATTTAATGCCAACAAAGTTTTTTCAGCTTGATCAGTGATATTAGGCTCATCGTACAATAACCCCAAAGCCTGAAAAAATGCATCAACATCACTCAAAACAGGATCCCCAGGTGTCAGGGAAAAAGCCCAATCCTGAGGATCGCCGCGCAGGAGAGAGATGACACTTTGAACCTGCTGCGCTGCGTTCCCTGAGGACTTAGATTTTAAGGCAAAAACAATTTACAGTTATTTTTGAAATTCAGAAACTTAGCTCGATCCCCTAAAAACAAATCTGGCATGGGAATCCTAGGTTCCACAACAGGCAACCTAGCAAGATAGGTAGCAATACTCCGAACTTCAGTGGCAAGCTGATCCACACGGCCAGACAACTGTGCAAACTCCATTGAGAAAAATAAAAAATCCTCCCAGCACCCAGAGATACAGAGGGAAAAAAAAAAAAAAAATCTCTGACAACTTTTTTTTTCTTTAACAATATTTTTTTCCCTTCTGTGAGTACAATATAATTTTCAATTTGATACTGTTATGTTTCGGTAACTGAGGAGTACAGGAAAAAAAGGAAATACACCAGAGCAGTTGGAAACTATGAGATTGCAGTACCCTGACTAACCACCACAACTAGAGGCAGCCGTGGAGCGTTCCTACGTTGGTCCTAGACGCCTCGTCACAGCCTGAGAAACTAACTACACCTAAAGATAGAAAGAGGAAAGCTATCTGCCCCGGAGCAGATCCCCAAAGAACATAGAAAGCCCCCAAACATGTAATGGCGGTTAGACAAGAAGAAATACTGACATAGACAGAAAATAGTATGAGTAAACGTTGGGGCCCAAACTTACTAAATAGAAAAGGATAGGAAGGGCACTTACTGCAATCCCAAAAAACCCTGAAAAGCACCAACTCTACTAATTCCAAAAACACCTGAGATCACACGACCTCTACCACCTAAATTAGTTCTCTGGTGTAACCAAAATCAAAACAGCAGCCACGGAAAAAACTGGAAAAAGCAAATGTACAAACATCAGTGGCTGAACTGAACTGAGAGGGCAAAAGCCCCCAGAGGGGACCCTGAAGGCCCCCACAGAAGTGCAGGACAAAATGCAAAAATCTGGCACAAAAACAAAAAGAAGGAAATGTCTTATCTGTTAGCAGGAGATTCAGACACGACACGGCAGGCTACCAAGGAAACAGGAATCAAGGATTGAGACCAGAACAATTGATCACCGGCAACCCTGATGGGAAGGCGACTCCCTTATATAACACCAGTCAGTAACACCTGATTCCCAATCCTCACAATCTTCACTGGACAGTCCAGTACCGTTTGTAACCACCAGAGGGAGCTTCTGCTCAGAACTCATTTCCAGCCTATTCACAACAAACATGTATGTAAGTACCTGGACAAGAATGAAGCGATTAACTAGAGTCAGCATGGGTTTGTAACTAATAAGTCATGTCAGACTAATTTAATTTCCTTCTATGACAGAATCACTGACTGGGTGGATCAGGGAAATGCTGTAGATATATTATATCTTGACTTCAGCAAAGCATTTGACAAAGTGTCTCACACAATCCTTGTTGAAAAAATGAATGGAATGGACAAGGCAACTGTTAGGTGGATTCATAACTGGCTTCGTGATAGGACCCAAAGAGTGGTAGTAAATGGCTGCACATCGAGTTGGAAGAATGTATCAAGTGGGGTACCACAAGGCTCTGTTTTGGGCCCTGTATTGTTCAACATCTTTATCAATGATTTAGATGAAGGAATTGAGGGTAAACTGATCAAATTCGCTGATGACACAAAGCTAGGAGGGATAGCTAATACTAGAGAAGAGAGAGAGAGGATTCAGAAAGATATAAGAAAACTGGAGCAGTGGGCAGCAACTAACAGAATGGTTTTTAACAGGGAAAAATGCAAAGTACTTCATCTGGGAAATAAAAATGAAAAAAGCGTATACAGAATGGGAGGAATAAGGCTAAGCAACAGCAATGTGAAAAAGACTTGGGTATGCTAAAGATCACAGACTGAACATGAGTCAACAGTGTGATGCAGCAGCAAAAAAGGCAAATACAATTCTGGGATGTATTAACAGAAGCATACAGTCTAGATCACGTGAAGTCATTATTGCCCTCTATTCCTCTTTGGTCAGACCTCATCTGGAATACTGTGTCCAGTTTTGGGCACCACATTTTAAAAAAGACATCAACAAACTGGAGCAAGTTCAGAGAAGTGCGACCAGAATGGTGTTCGGTCTGCAAACTATGTCCTATGAGGAACGGTTACAGGATTTGGGAATGTTTAGCTTGCAAAAAAGAAGACTGAGAGGCGACTTAATAGCTGTATACAAATATCTCAAGGGCTGTCACATTGTAGAAGGATTATCTTTATTCTCATTTGCACATGGAAAGACTAGAAGCAATGGGATGAAACTGAATGGGAGGAGACACAGATTAGATATTAGAAAAAACTTTTTGACAGTTAGAGTGATCAATGAGTGGAACAGGCTGCCTCGAGAGGTGGTGAGTTCTCCTTCAATGGAAGTCTTCAAACAGAGGCTGGACAGACATCTGTCTGGGATGATTTAGTGAATCCTGCTTTGAGCAGGGGTTGGACCAGATGACCCAGGAGGTCCCTTCCAACTCTACCATTCTATGATTCTGAGCTGGGGCTCCCTCCGGTGGTTGTTGAGGGTAATGAACTAATTACTGAATGGCCTTCAGCTGGCTCTGAATGGTATGATATAAGTGAATTGAGTTCCCAGCAGCCTTGCTGGTAATCAATTGTTCCTCCTGCTCTTGCTTGGAGCACATCTTGCTTTCCTGCTCTCATTCAGATAAGTGTTTTGCTTTTTTTTCCTCTGTTGGATTTTCACTGCTGTTTGCTGCTTGCAGTGGACTGCAGCCTGGTCCCCTTTTGGGGTCTTGCGCTGCAATTGTGCTCATTGTGTGTTTGCATTTTTGCTTTGTTCCTTTGTCACTTTTTTTTTGCTGTGTTTCTGTGTGTTACACCAGAGATCTGATTTAGGTGGTAGAGATCGTGTGATCTCAGGTTTTTTGTTAATCAGAAGTGTTGGTATTTTTGTCAGGGTTTTTTTTGGTTGCAGTCAGAATTCTTTTCTATACTTTTCTATCTAGACAGACTGGGCCCCAGCGTTTTGCTCATTCTATTTTCTGTCTGTGTCCGTGTTTTCTTCGTGTCTAACCGCCATTACATGTTCGGGGGCTTCCTATTTCTTTGGGGATTCTGCTCCTGGGCAGATAGCATTCATCTTTCTGCCTTTAGGTGTAGCTATCTGTCCGGCTGTGACGAGGCATCTAGGATCACCGTAGGTACGCTCCACGGCTACTTCTAGTGTGGCGGTTAGTTTAGGTTACTGCAATCCAATAGTTTCCAGCCTCTCTGGTGTGTTGCTACTTTGGCTATTTTTTTTCAGTTTCTCCTCAGCTACCGAAACATAACACTCATATAGCATAATGCAGCCCCATATAGTCTAATGCAGCCTCATATAGTATAATGCAGCCCCATATAGTATAATGCAGCCTCCTATAGTATAATACAGCCTTATAGAGAATAATGAATGCAGCCCCATATAGTTTAATGCAGCCCCATATAGTATAATGCAGCCCCATAGATTATAATGCAGCCTCATAGAGTATAATTCAGCCCCATATAGTATAATTCAGCCCCCATATAGTATATTTCAGCCCCCATAGAGTATAATGCAGTGCCCATAGAGTATAATGCAGTCTCATATAGTATAATGCAGCACTCATATAGCATAATGCAGCCCCAATATAATATAATGCAGCCTCCATATAGTATAATTCATTACTCATATGATATAATGCAGCCCCCATTTAGTATAATGCAGCCCCATATAGAATAATGCAGCCTCATATAGTATAATGCGGCCCCATATAGTATAATGCAGCCTCAAAGTAAAATGCATCCTCATATAGTATAATGCAGCCCAATAGAGTTTAATGCAGCCTCATAGAGTATAATGCAGCCCCATATACAATAATGCAGCCCCATGTACAATAATGCAGCCCCATATAGTATAATTCAGCCCCATTAAATATAATGCAGCCCAAATAGTACAATGCAGTCTCATAGAGTTTAATGCAGCCTTGTATAGTATAATGCAGCCCCAAATAGTATAATGCAGCCCCATATAGTACAATGCAGCCTCATATAATACAATGCAGCCCCACAGAGTATAATGCAGCCCCATAAAATATAATGCAGTGCCATATAGTATAATGCAGCCCCCATATAGTAAAGTGCAGACCCACAGCCCTTCAAGATAATGGTCACCACAATGTAAACACGATTAAAAAAAAATACAATACTCACCTCTTCCCATTCCTCTGCTGCTCTGGTGTCTGCAGCGTAACTCCTCAGCGCGTGGCATGCAATGAGTGACATCATCTCGCCCTCGTGTCGATGATGGGAGAGGGAGTGTCAGCTCATGCTCTCTCCTC